>CM033644.1:101740081-102192999 GCA_019512145.1 Engystomops pustulosus | reverse complement strand
TAAGGGGTTAAAACACAATAAAACCTATATAAATTTGGTATCACCGGGATCGCACCGAACCAAAGAATAAATCTGAGGTGTTATTTTGAGTGCACAGTCAAAGTCGTAAAAATTGAGCCCACAAGAACGTGACGGTTTTTTTTCAATTTTTCTACATTTGGAATTTTTTTTCAGCTTCGCAGTACACGGCATGTTAAAATAAATAACATTACGGGAAAGTAAAATTTGTTACGCACAAAATAAGCCCTCACACAGGTCTGTACACGTTAAAATGAAAAAGTTATGGATTTTTGAAGGTGGAGAGCGAGAAATGAGCGAAAAAACCCGCGTCCTTAAGGGGTTAATTATATACAGCCCCTTTAACCACCATGGATTCATTATATTTAGCCCCTTGCACCCTATGGACAAAATGTAATCAGTAAAAAAGAAAGTAATACTCACCTCAGTTCTCAGCCAGAGGCTCCCAATCTCTTATGATAGCACCACCAGAGGAAAATAATGGATCCAGGAAAGTTTGCAGATCTTTTTATTGTCAGGCTATCGTTTCAACGATGCAACAGCGTCTTTGTCAGGCTATGAAAACAGTATCACAGGAAAAGACAAAAATAAAAAAATACTGAAAAAATACAGAATTATTTGAGTGCTTTATAATTATCTATTTTAACCTTACTGGCTCCCTGCCAGCAGCTTTTGTTGAGTCCTGGGGAGGAGTAAAGTACATTTTTCCTCAATTCTGTCCCTTCCTCCACCTGCTTCAGCTTCTCTTAAGCTCTTCTCTCCTCTCACGCTTTCACAGTAAAATGTAGCTTTCTGTAATGTGAAATGAAAAATGAAGACAGAGCAACCCGTTTTCTCATCTGACTGCTCATGTATTGCATACTCCGGCCCATTGCACACTACAGAGTTTGCTTATTGCTCACTACCTAGCAATGGGCTGAAGTACACAAAGCATGCGCAGTCACAAATAAACACAATCTTTATTGATACAAAACTATTGCTGCATGAGGGAGCTTGCTCAAACATGGTGCCTGTGTTTTAAGTGTTCTAGGTTTGCGCATTGTAAGTCTTTAAAACCTGAAAATCAATGTAGTCCACTCCACTAAGATGATTTAGAAAGTTAATGAATATCATTGGACAAAAGTGTTTCACCTAAAGATGCACCAAAGTTTACCCAAATCTTGCAATAAGTAACAAATTGGTCACAATTGCATCATTATTGTTGTGGTCCAAAAGGATGGAGCACTCAGAGGTAAGTATATTAAAATTTTATATTTAAGGTCTTTAAAACACAACGTGTTTCGGGGTACTCTACCCCTTTCTCAAGTGAACAAAAGACTAAGGGGTTAATGCCTTGGTATATAGGGAGGGATCTTCTCAGAGATTATTGTAATTATTGCGACTATTATTATTATTATTGTTATTATTATTATTATTGAGATGATTATTATTATTTTTACTATTATTAATAATCGTCTCCATAATAATAAAAATAATAAAATTTAAAATAATAATAATAGTCTCAATAATTACAATAATAACCTCTGAGAAGATCCCTCTCTATATATCAGGGCAGTAAGTCTGTCACAGTGTAACACTGGCAGATAACACTTCTTAGTTACCAGAAATCCTCAGCTCTGTATCACTGGGCTTATAGCTCAGTTAGTTTAGGCTCTTGTCTACAGTGCAGAGGGTCCCAGGTTCGAATCTCAACCTGGGCAAAACTTTATTTAATTTAATTACATAAAGAGCTTGTGTCTGGGGAAGCCCTGGAGACCATATATGGACAGATACTGATCTGACCTGATGACGAGGTCCCTGCTCTCTCAGCTAAGCCGACACTTCTCTGAAAAGGATTCCCTGCCCGATGTCTGCTCTGGGGAACCCTAGCAGATGCAGTGACCATATATGGACAGATGCTGATCTGACCTGATGACGTAGTCCCTGTTCTCCGCTAAGCCCGACACTTCTCTGAAAAGGATTCCCTCCCGATGTCTGTAGAAGCCATTCTGTACTGTGAGTTCAGGCTTTCAAAGTATTTACTATGCGGACACAGCGCCGGGACACAGCGGGACCCGGGGGGAAAATCCGTGAAAATCTCATAGCTGCCCGTGACGCGGGGCAGAGGTAAGAAAAACGGGAAAGTCCCATCAAAATCGGGACGGTTGGGAGCTATGCTTTCTGGCTGATGTTTGGGTCAATTTTAAATGTTGGTGGTTCTTTCACACTTGTGGTAGCATGAGATGGACACAGGTTTGCTGTGTCTGTTTGGTAGTATCCCAAGGCTGGAGGCACTACCAAGAGACAGCACCAGGACCACTACCGTAGACTTTGTACAAGGAGGAACAGGAGGAGCATTGCCAGAGCCCTGTAAAATGACCTTCAGGAGGACACAAATGTGCATGTGTCTGCATAAACAGTTAGAAACGGACTCCATGAGGATGGTATGAGGGCCAGAAAACCACAGATGGGGGTTGTACTCACAGCATAACACTGTGCAGGACGCTTGGCATTTGCCAGAGAACGCCAGGATTGTCAAATTTACACTGGCGTCCTGTTCTCTTCACAGATGAAAGCAGGTTCCCACTGAGTACATGTGACAGACGTGACAGAGTCTCGAGACGCAATGGAGAGTGATCTTCTGCCTGCAACATCCCACCGCATGAGCGGTTTGGCAGTGGGTCAGTAATGGTGTGGGGTGACATTTCTTTGGAGGGCAGCACAGCCGTCCAAGTGCTTGTCAGAGGTAGCCTGACTGCCATTAGGTACTGAGAAGAGATCCTCAGACCCCTTGTGAGACTGTATGCTCTTGCGGTTGGCCCTGGGTTCCCCCTAATGCAGCATGCTAGATGTGGCTGGAGTGTGTCGGCAGTTCCTGCAAGATGAAGGCATTGAAGCTATGGACTTGCCCACTCGCTCCCCAGACCTGAATCTGATTTATCACATCATGTCTTGCTCTATCCACCAACTCTCCACAGAGTGTTGTACCACAGACTGTCCAATGCTTTAGTCCAGATCTGGGAGGAGACCCCTCAGGAGAAAATCCACAACCTCATCAGGATCATATTAAGACAAACTGAGGAAAACAACTATCTCCTTTTCATATAAAATGTATATCCTTTATTAACACATTCTTAAAAATTACAATATATATCATTTGATGACTGACCACAATGATAGACGCTCCTGACAGATGAATTTAACGGCTTTATGTCTGACTTCAGTAAGCTTATGGAGGAGTGGGAGAAGGATATTTGTACCCAGAAAGTAGGCAAACTATAGTGGGATAAAAATGATTATCTGATGCAAAAAGTTTATTTTTGGCACAGAAACAAAAACAAGGACAGGCTCAGTAGATCCTCTTCGATGACCTCCATCTCATCAGATGGAACCACAAGTGAGGCACCTCTTAGAATGCAGAAGCGCTGCAGATTCCAACAAAAACGCAAAAGAGAATTTAACCAATCACAAGGAATAGGCTATCGACCAGGGTCATCGCAAGGTGCATCACAGGACCATAACCAACTGCTAAAGGTAATCAATCTTTCCACATATGCATTATCGGATATGGAAACTCAGTTACTTTCAAAGGGGCTAACATTTGTACCATCACCCACTTTTGATTTGTTTATAGCAGATCATCAGATCATCAAAGACAAAGATGGATTCTTACAGTCAAAAGTCTTTAGAAAAGAAACCACAGTTAACTCCCTTCTTCATGCTTCCTCGGCTCATCTTTTGTTTCTACAAAGAAACAACATGAATCCCAACCTCCAAGATTTATTACATCATATCATGGAAGGTGGGGACAAATTAAAGATATTGTGCATAAATTTGGCCGATTCTGCAAACGGTTTCCATTTTGAAACAAATTCTTACCTCTCGACTGGCAATCACCAGTAGACGTGGGCGTAGCTTGAAACATTTGCTTCACACCTCAAGCGAGCAAACCTATTTTAGGATAGGTAATCAAAAACCACATCTTCATTTTGCTACATAATAGGACCGGGCATCAAGCCATCCACCTTCAAAATATGGAACTACTCCCAAACATAATCAATACCACAAGAAAAAAAGGAGCCACTCAGTTCTCAAATATAAAATTGCACAGAAAATGTTTTCGATTTGATTCAATAAATCGATTACAATGGATGTTAATGGAAGGAATCCAATATTACTGGTCCGAGTCAGCTAAACTCCTGCATTACACAATAGAGTATATCCACCAAAGAAGTAACAATTAGCAAAGTTAATGCCTCTAAAAAATCTCCAATGTGCATAGATCCTGAACTGGAATGCACTACTGACTCAAGTATATGCAATTGGTGGAATTAGAAGTAAGAGACCAGTGTCTTACCCATTATGTAATGTGACAGGGGAAGCTCTCGGACACCCCAAAGTGCATTTCGCCCACACTTCTTCAGGGGGTACGAAACACAAGCTGGGGAGCCGGAACTTATATACTCACATAACCGGATGAACAATGCTGGCCCATGCGCCTTGAACAGTCCCCTAGCACGACGACATGCCCCACTTCCGGTGCCAGGGAGCTAGTGCGCATGCTCAGAGTCCAACAGCGTTATCGGGCTTCCGGTCATCCGCTGTGCGCCGCAGGGAGATACCCGTCGGCCAGAGACGTCTACTGTGCATGCGTCAATTCATTCGGAAAGCTACTGAAAGAAGGAAGAAAGGGGAAAGAACGAGGGCCGCGAAAAAAAAGGAAAATTGCTATGTTACATGTGTGTCGAGCTAGAAAGTATGGATAACCCAAAATAAAATCACAATTGCTATATTTTTATAAAAACGTCGTAATATATGTTCTACGTGACAATTTAATATATATCTTCACAAAGTGCAAGTAAGTGCTAATAAATTATTAAAATATGTCTAATGTCCATTTTATGTCCATAAAGTGCAAGAAATTTTTTTTATAAAGTGCTTAAAAGTGCAAACAAAAGTGCAAAAGAGTGCAATATTGTAATCTCACAAAAATTGTTATTAATGCGCATACATATCATATTCAAATTTAATTTTTCTTAAAAAAGAGGGGTAATCATCCCCCTATTCTATCCAAAAAAAGTGCTAGTGCAAACATAAATATAGCATTCTACTTTCCATCTCATACCGCTATAATTCCATATTATCTGTCAATGTTAAAAGGAAGATATTCTACTCACAGTAAACTGCTAAATCATAAAATTATACAGTTGTATATAACCTCCTCAAATACTAGACACAATAGAGCTTTTTTTGGGAGACTTCGTATATTTCATTCAACTGATCTCGTTCCACAGTATATCAACATCTTCTATATTTTGTTATTCCTTCTTCGATGTTTTTCAGTCGCAAAATCCGGCTCCTCCTAGCATGTAATCTTACTACTCAACAAACAGAGAATGGGTACAGACAATACTTAATCTTATTTGACCGTAAATTAGACTTTGGGCAAAGCAAAGGGCTTCATTGAGGCCTGCTGGGGACATAGTGCCAAGTTGCACAATCCACCTACATTCTTTATGGGCTAAAATCTTTTTCAGGTTCCCCCCTCTAACTCCACAGTGCACCACTTCTATGCCTCGTACAAGAAATCCTGTCGGGTCACATCCATGGTGGTGGTAAAAATTGCACAAGACTGGTTTTAGTTCTCTTATGTTGGTTGCTCTTTTGGCCTTCATGATATCCCTTACGTGTTCCCCCACTCTTGTACCTAGATCTCTCGAGGTAAGTCCCACATATATTTTTGGGCATTCACATGTCGCATAATACACAACCCCAATGGTATTACATGAAATATAATCCCTGATTTTATATGTCCTGCTTCCATCTGCTGCATCGAAAGAATGGGCACGTTTAGGATTTACACACATTGGAGATTTTTTAATGGCATTAACTTTGCTAATTGTTACTTCTTTGGTGTATATACCCTATTGTGTAATGCAGGAGTTTAGCTCGGACTCGGACCAGTAATATTGGATTTCTTCCATTAATATCCATTGTAATCGATTTGTTTTAACACTATAATTGAATAAATTTTCTGTGCAATTTTATATTTGAGAACTGAGGGGCTCCTTTTTTTCTTGTGGTATTGACTATTTTATGATAGAGCTGCACATCATGTGGGAGATGCATTGTATGTCCAAATATAATGAAGTGGAACACATTTATGGATTCCAGTGGTGAGATGCAACCCTGCTGGCTTTCGAGTGAGAGGAATAGATCACGTCAATGCTAATTTGAGAGGAGGAGGGATAAAGAAGAGATTATTACAGTTAAAAAAATCAAAATGAATTTGGAGGTTAAACACTGTGTGGTCTAAAGTTTTGGATTTTCATCCTTTCTATAATTATCATCCTTTCTATAATTTCATCCTTTCTATAATTAGCTTCAACGCCCCGGAAGAAGCCGTGGTAGCGAAACCCTGGGTCGGGCGAACTAGCGAGTCTGGCGTCCACATGGTGGATTTTACATGCGCATGATTTTATTCTATTTTGTGAGTATGTTTTAATAAAATAAATTCCATATATTTGAACATACTACCCTATCTGCTGCTTAATCTCTTCTATAGTAGCTGTGCACTATTTGGCTACAGGATGCAAGAAAACGCAGCTTAAAACTGTCTGAATAGCGATCTATTCCCATCCAAATACCGTTTGTGTGGAAGTGTACTGAAGAATTTGGAACATAGTTGGGAAAGGAGTGAAATCGTCGATTTATCAAAGGATATATAAAAGGACACACAAGGAGCTCCGGTCAGACTGTTTTATTTTTACTAATTGCTAGATGTGGGATCCATCTGTGACTGGCAGCTCCTATAGGGGATAGTGTGCATCACAAAAACACTTTTTCTTTTGTAATTATAAGATAGTACTTATTTTAATAAAGTACACTTTATACATGTACTTATAGATGTTCCAGGTGTTCTGTGTTTTACCCTATATAAATAACTAAGTGTTTGCAGTGAGTGTGTATATATTAGTGTAACCACATGTATATCCTGTAGCCATATCCCATTCACCCATGGATCCTCTCCCTGCACGTGTATCGGAGGAGTAGATATATAGATGCTATTGTGCATGAATCTCTATATGTACATGTATATGGTCAGGTACTTGATGTGGCTCATGCTTCAGGATATATCCAGGAACTGCTGTAGTCTTAGAATATATTGTATGTACATGCACATTACTGGGGGTGCAGGAGGGGGCAGGAAAAGAGGCCTCTGTGTGTAGTTGTGTTCTCTATGTATTTTGTATTGTATTTTATGTAGTTACTTTGTCACATGTATGTTGTTAGTAAAGTCTTTTTATATATAAGTATCTGCATGGGTTGTATGTTACTCATGGGATGTATGAAGGACTGGAGTGGGTGCTTATGATAAATAGCATAGACTAAGGGTCTGGATAAAACTACTAAACCTATAGGAACTGAGTAAAAACCCAATCCCCAAATACCCTTTATCAATGACCACTTTAGTTGTTTTTATCTGTTTTTTAGTTCAGGTCAAGTTTGGACAAATGGATACAAGTGAATATTCCTCCATTGGCTCAACCCGTGCGATGCTCAGTATTATCGGATCTGCAAGAGTGCCTGCCTCATTATTGATGTATTGTTTTAGTGTTCCTTTATTTTTTTGAGCAGTGTACATATATATCCGGCCAGGGGGGTAAAAAAAACAAAAGAAAAACCTATGCTTGCCTTCTTTCAGTATTCCTGTTGTCCCACGACATAGCCCATCACTGATGTTCCTCTATTTGTATAAAAAGGAAGGCATGCCCACGTTTCCACTGCCAACTGTCCAATGCTGTATCTGTAGACTGGAAGTAATCGGATGGAAGTACCTGCCACTGTAACCAGATAGAGGTATGGCACCGACAGACAGATGGGAGTATAAATATATTGTAAGAAATAGGTTAGGGATCGCCTTTGCTGGAGTCAAAGGTCACCCACTAAGTAACTATGGCTGGTAAGATAAAGTACCCCTTTATATGATATATTCAAGCATGTGCCAATAATCCATTAGTAAAATATGAATAGAAAAATGATTTCATAGACAATGTTTGGTAACGCATCGGTAACTCTGCCTCTGACTTTGAGTCCCAACAGAAAATCATCTGTATCAAACATTGGAACTTTATTTAATGGTTTTAACAGTTTTGCAGTGGTCATAAGACCTTAAATAATAAATTAAGTGTTCAGTCTTAAACTCCATTGTAATCTTGTTTAATGCTTAAATGTAACATGCTGGCTGTTAAACTTTTTATGTAGGCTTGACTGCTTCTTATGTTAAGTCATCAGAGATTAGTTCAGCCTTCTTTAACAAGATTATATTATTATATATATTTAAAAGAATATTTGAATAAGAAATGACATGGATATTGAATATAGTTTAACTACACAATTAAACATTCCTTATGAAATTTGTCAAAAGTTCCTCCTTATAAAATATTTTAGTCTTTGTATCTTCATCTCATTGCACAGAATAAAGCTGTCAACCATGTAAGAAGGTACTGACAAGCAGAAGTTACTTAGTAACACTCCATATAGTAACTGTGCAAAGCGGACATAAAACTGTAGCAACCAAAAATCATTCCAATTATTAGTATTAGCATGGTTTAGTTATGCCTAGTAGTGTCTTAACATTCATGTAGAGTTATATTTTTCTCCAATGTTACTAATACTTATAGGAGATATATTTATGTTGTACTTTACCTGTAGCACAGGCAAAACATGAGGAAGCTACTCAAAATAGTCCTAAAAACTTACTATTCCACAATGAAGCGCTTGATCTATGAGTTAATTTAGCCAGTAACAATGAATATGGATATATAGTTAGATAAATGTTATCTAATGCAATATACATTCAGCAGATTCTTGACAATGATAGGGATAGACAAGTAGACACACTATAGATAGGGGAGATATGAATATGGATGGATAGTTAGATTATATATATATATATAGTAAGAAATAGGTTAGGGATCGCCTTTGCTGGAGTCAAAGGTCACGCTTCTTTTTCCATCAATTCGAGTCAAACAGCAGCAGGTAGGTATAAACTGACGCTGGGTCAGGTTTATTGCAGAAGATTGCAAGAAAAGAAACAAAAAAACATTTACAAACAAAACTCCTTGCCTGTCCGGCACTGACTATAGACAGTACAGCCCTAACTAACAACTGGAGGGCTTCTCCCTGCCAGCTAACAAACACAGCAGTATTGCAACCTTACTTGCATGTGGCTCTCACACAGACAGGCCTGTGTCTCCAGGTAGAGAGAGAGAGAATTCCCCACCTGACTTTCCCTAAATACCTTCCTTCTGAACACCTCATTAATTAGGCAGCAGGTGAGTCTCTGGACTGCTACTTCACATATGAGAGGAACCTTGGAGAAATATACCTCCCCTCCACAACCTGTCCTGCACAGGTATCACAATATATATATACATGTGAGCTACTCTATCTAACTTATATCCTTGACACTAACGAGGAGGGCCCGATCGGCAACAGAGTGGTCTGGCATATGGTGTTCGCACAGACTATGGCACATTTCTACACCAGGCTGGACCTGGCATAGAACTGCCCTGCTGACCAAAGCAGTACCAACCTGCTGGGATTTATCAGGAGGCCATAGGTGAAGGGGGAACATCATACACTGCTGGATGTAGCACCAGCAAATTATGCATCTCCCCCTTTACCAACCATATGTTGGTCCTTATCTGTCATAGCTCCATGTACAGTACTTTTCCCAGTCTTCACCTTGTATACAGGTGTATGCTGTGTAACTTTAATGTGTTTTGTTAGTGCAGCACAGCCACACATTCAACCTGAACCAGTATTTAACCAATGTATGTCAGTCCAGCATACGTTGCTCAAGCAGTTGGAGACTTGTGTACTCCTCATGAACCTTGATAGACAATTGTTTTTCCTGTCCATCCTAATTAATGGTCACTTGTGAGAGCAAGTGTCACCCCCACCCTTGGATGTGCACACAAGGTTTTTGGTGGCTTTGAAACTATCTATATATTTTCATTTCTACTTCAGTAAGCTCTTGATCCCATTGTTCCATATGACAATGTTTCTACATAAGACTATACAAAAAAAACATTTATCATTATTATTATTTAATTCCATAGAAAGATAATGGGTTTATTTATTTGTTTTTGGATTGTGGGATGAAATCGGACAGAAAAAGCTCGACATACTGTAAATTATTCAAGTAGAAGTTGAACTGAAAACCTTATGTTGCTTTTTCTTTGATTTAATGCGAAGCTAAAGTTTTGTACAAAAATGTCAGGCAATTCAGAGGTCCAACTGTGCAGCTACTGCACTGAACATATTTTGTGAAGCACAATTCTACAGTACATATACAGTATGGACAAAATTAATATCACAAATTGTAGTTAAAACAAGCAAATTACGTGGAAATGTTTCTTATGACATCTGCTACTTATTGTTTCTTACTTATAATTTCTTTAATGTACTTTTTTTTGTTTCAGGAATTTTACAGTGGTAAATTCTAAGATCATCGTTGTTACGATCCATCCAGAGCCTAAATATATAGATTCCGTGGTAGAGATTGAACTCGCTCATCTGAACAATGTAAGCGTAAGTACATTAAACATTTATTTAAACGCAAAGTTCCTATTGATTTTCCAGTTTCTTCTTGTTTATCTTAGCAGGCTTATTACAAGGTAGGCAATGTTCCTTATTCTGTTCTGTCACAGCTAGTCACTTGTTCGGTAAAAACATTACAGAAGCAATGGAAGTAATCAGAAGGAATTTTTTATGACTAAGGAGTAACATTCAGAATGGCTGTGCTCACCTTTAGTACTGTTTTACCAAAGGGGCCGGAGGAAAAAAAAAAAGATACCATCACATGAACATTTGCTATTAATTTGATGTAATATTGTCTTAGATTAGGCATATGGGTCACTATTTACCGTACCATTGTTGTACTGCTCACTTTCTTTCTGGATAAATAAGATGGACTGCTACTTCACATATGAGAGGAACCTTGGAGAAATATACCTCTGCAACATCCCCCACCGGGGCCTAGCCTTTTCTTGGGGTCTGGAGACAGCCTGGACCCGCAGTACCTGAGTGGCTGGCGGTTGCGGCCTAAGCACGCTTGTGTGGGATTCAAATTCACTGTATCAGATATTTATAGCAAACCCTCCATAAATATATGACAGGAAAAGTCCATTAAGGTTCTGTTTATATTCCTTTATATCATCTTCTGAAGGACAGTCCCTGCCAATCAAAAACATAATGTACCTGCAACATCCCCCACCGGGGCCTAGCCTTTTTCTTGGGGCCTGGAGACAGCCGGGGCCCGCAGTACCTGAGTGGCTGGCGGTTGCGGCCTAGGCACGCTAGTGTCACGGTGCTTGGTATGGGGAACCGGAGGGCTGTCCTACAGCCTGGCAGGTCTCCAGCAGGGTGGTGTTGGCAAGAAATGATGAGGGAGAGGCTGCTATAGCGGATCTCCCTGGGGCAACCCTTTGGTGTCTAGAGTATGAGTCTCTGTGTGGTGGACAGGGTGCCCATGATGATGGCAGCTGTAGTAGCAGGGACCAGACGGAGGCAGAGGTTGAACAAAAACAACTTACAGTTCTTTATTGGAACCGACAGGAACTTCAGCAACGTGCCTTTAACAGAGTGATGGAGTACTGAGATGCTTTTGGAGGAAGCCACAGGAGGGATTCTCACCAGCCTGGATGCAGGGGCAGGCTGGGAGGTAGCTGTGTCCTAATAGGAAGCTTCAGCTCGTCCTGGAGTGCTTCAGGTATCACCCTTGAAGGTAGGATGATATCCCTTTCCTCACTATACTAGCTAATCTATTAGCTCCACTCTTCAGAGACAGGGGCTAAGCTCTTCCTGCTCTTATCTGGTATGCTGGCTGACTAGATCTCTAGCTGGTGTCCTGCAGACCCTCAGGTCTGACCAGGACTGGTCTCTTCTCCCTTCTGGGAGAGACTGCTCTCCTCTCTCTCCTGAGAGAGACTCCTCTAGAACATTCCTGGCCAGGGGTTTTATTATCTCCCCTTGGTCAGGTGGTGGCTGCTCCTCCAATCACATCTCAGCTTACAGAGGACAGGATATAATACAAGACATTGGATGATAGGTTTATACACATCTTGCATCATACACAAAGTTAACTTTTGCCTTGCCAGGCAGGATTAACCACTGCAATGTCCCCTGTGTGATGTGATGACATGCTGTGGGGCTTATTCGCAAGCACTCCTTCGCCATTGCATCGGCGAGGGTGTTGCATACCCAATACATACAGCGTCCCCCCATGTAGTATAAAATGCATACAGCATATCGGCATGTAGTATAAAATACATACAGCATAGCGCGTGTAGTATAAAATGCATACAGCCTATCACCATGTTAGATAAAATGCATACAGCATACCTCCATGTAGTTTAAAATGATACAGAAATCGACCGGTGTAGTATAAATGCATACAGAATAATCGCCATGTAGTATAAAAACTGCACAGATAGCCATAACACGCCCTCTAGTAATATGTAACAATTGCAATACAGCAGTCCCGCCCATGTAGCTATAAAATTGCATTGGAGTACCGCCATGTAGTATAAAATGTATATTAGTGACCACATGTAGATACATGCCCATAGAGCATATCGACCATGTATATAAAAATGAATACAGGTGCCGCCATGTAGTAATACATACCATACAGCTCATACCAGAATGTCGTATAAAATGATACAGAGTACCACCATGTAGTATAAAACGCACCAAAGTGTACCACCATGTAAGCTAGAAAATGACATAACGCGTACCGCCAGTAGTATAAATGCATACAGCTGCCACGTTATAAAATTGCATGCAGATTTTCGCCATAGTATAAAAGAACATACGTATCTCGGAATGTATAGTATAAAATGCATACAGCATATCGCCATGTAGTATAAAAACATATAGTATTACCGCCATGTAGTAGACACAAAACGGCATACGCGTATCGCATTGTAGCATAAAATGGTTGAGAGTCCCGCCATGTAGTATAAAATGTATAGAGTGGTGTTGAAAAGGTTTTCTCTTTTTTTTTTTTTTTTTTTTTTTTCTTTCCCTACCACCAGTAGTGATAAAATGCATACAGCATATCGCCATTAGTATAAATGCATACAGTGTGCCGCCATGTAGTATTACCAAAATACAGCATATCGGAAGTAGCATAAATTACTACAGTGTGCGCCCATGTAGTTAAATGCATACAGTGTATCCAGTGTATAAAATGCAACAGTGTACCACCATGTAGTATAAATGCATCCAGCGTATCACCGTGTTGTATAATACATACAGCGTACGAATGTAGTATAAAATGAACAGCATGCGCCACTGGGTATAGAATGCATACGCCTACGGAAGTAGTATTAAAATAATACGATTATCACCATGTAGTAAACATGCATACTGCACTGTATCACCATGTAGTATATAAAAATGCATACAGGCATACCGGCCGATGCGCACCGTATAAAATGCATACAGAATACCTCGCGTGTGATAGTATAAACACGCATAACAGCAGTATGCCAGTTGTAGTGCAAAAATGCATATAGCAGTACCGCCATGTAGTATAAAATGCATACAGCGTCGCCATGTAGTATAAAATGATTGGGCGTACCGCCATGTAGTCTAAAATGTATATAGTGTCCAACCATGGAGTAAAAATTCATACAGCATATCGCCATGTAGTCTAAAACGCATAAGCGTGCGCCAGTATATCAATACTTACCAGCATACTGGAATGTAGTAGAAACTACATACCGTGTAATCACCCATGTAGTAAAAAAATGCATAGCGAGTTGGTAATGAGCAACCATATGTGTCACGCGATGTACAATGCATACCAAGTGTATCCGCGTCATGCGTATAATGTATGCATACAACGTAACCGGCCAGGCAGGATAAACTGCAGTACAGCACTTGATAAGCGATAGTTATAAAAAGCACATGCTACAGCATTTCGCCTATAGTATAAAATGCTTCAAGGATAGTCGTAATGTGAGTAGGTGAAAATTCTCAATTAGTTTTCATGGCGTAAATTAATGAGCAAACTAATGGAGTAGGAGAGGTGCACAGTGTATACGACCAGGACAGTCTCATAACTGGGACACACAGAATGGGGGAAGTCGAGGAACATAGAAACGTGTGCTAGAGGAAGAGGCTGTGGTGGAAGAAAGAAGGAAGTTCTCTCTCTGGGGATAGAATACTGTGTGTTAAGGAATCAAAGGGAATTTAGAATATGTACAGAAATAACAGAATCACAGATTGTGCAGGAAAGATTTTTTTGCCGAGAAAGAGACCAGAATAAAGAATCAGAATCATAAATGAAAGGGACAGAAGAATAAGAGTTTGCAGGATAACAGAAATGTTGCAGAATAAGAATTACAGAATAGAATTTTTGCACAGAAAATTGCAGGACAGGAACAGAATAAGGCTACATTCAGGGGACGACCGGGCTTCGGTTTATGTTTGTTTTTTCGTGTTTTTTTTTTTTTTCGTATCTGGGCGATTCCGCCTGTCTCTTCTCGGCCACCGGAAACGGAGAGACGGAGGGAACCTCAGAAGCAACCCGACACAAAATAAAAGATGGGAAGGGGAAACTGTTCTGCCGGGCTTGCGCATGGAGTAGGCAGCCTGGAGTGATGGTCCGGGGGGGCGGGGCAACACTAGAGGCATTGTTTGTTTGCCCCCTTTTTTCAGGCCACCATACCCCCATACAGCGTTCCCCATGTAGTATAAAATTGCATACAGCATATTGGAATACAGTATAAAATAGCCTAGTAGCGATACGTCGTGTAGTCTTTAAATGCATACAGCATATTGGCGGTAGTATAAATGCATACAGCATATCGCCATGTAGTAGTAAAATTCATCTAGTAGACCGCCATGTAGTATAAAATGCGAACAGACGTATCACCATGTAGTATAAATGTGCATTGAGAGTACCGCATGTAGTATAAATGTATAGAGTGTACCACCATGTAGTATAAAATGCATACAGCATATAGCCATGTAGTATAAAAATGATACAGTGTGCCGCCATGTAGTATAAAATGATAAGGCCGGATCACCAGTAGTATAAAATTTCACATAGCGTACCACAGTCGGATAAAACGACATACTGCATATCACCACGTAGTATAAAAATTACACAGCGTACACCAGTAGTCTTACAAAGATACATACAGCGTATCACCATGTGAGTAAGTAAGTAACATACAGCGTAGCCACCAGTAGTATAAAAATGCAAACAGCAGCTGCCGCCATGGTAGTGATAATAAATGCATAGCCGGAATCACTAGTGGTGTAAAATGCATTCAGGTGCCACTGTAGTATAAAATTGCATACAGCGTACCACCATGTAGTATAAGAGTGTCATACAGCATGCCACCATGTAGATAAAACACCTCCAGCGAGTAACATATAGTCTGGAATAATGCATACAGCGTATCACCAGGTTAGTATAAGAATAATGCAGCAGTAGTGCGCATGGTAGTATTAAAATACGAGTCAGAATATATGCAGAGTATAGTCTTACTCCACCTGAGTGCCCACGCCTATATGTTACGGTACAGCCTGGTCCAACTGGTCGTTAACAAGCTCAATCTTGCTCAGTAGACAATCACATGGAGTAAGGCAGCGACCTTATGTGCATGTAGGGCATGTAGATAATGGTCATTAGACAATCTCCTGGACCAGATTCAAACCGAGCATTGAGAGATCACGGTAGAATGTACGTCGTGATTTGATGTGCGACGTTTACAACGTGGCAAGGATTCGCTTGGTGCCAGAAGGGGCTGGTCTGAGTATTTCCGGAAACTGCGGATCTATGGATTTTCCACACAAACCATTTGGGTTTACAGAGCATGTCGAAAAAGAAAAAACTCCAGTGAGCGGCAGGTCTGTGGGCGGAAATTGACTTGTTGATGGCCAGAGGTCAGAGGAGAAGGGCGACTGGTCAAGCTGATAAAAAGGCAACAGTGACCAAATCGCCACCAGTTACAACCAGCTAGGCAGAAGCGCATCTATGAACGCACCGTACGTCGAACTTTGAGGCAGATGGGCTACCGCAGCAGAAGGACCCACAAGGGTGCCAATCCTTTCACGTAAGAACAGGACACTGAGGCTTACAATTTGCACAAGATATCGGAAAATGGACGTAGAAGATTGGGGCAAAAACGTTGCCTGGTCTGATGAGTCTCGATTTCTGCTGCGACATTCGGATGGAGGGTCAGAATTGGCATCAACAACATGAAAGCATAGGATCCCTCCTGCCTTGTATCAACGGTCAGGCTGGTGGTGTGGTTCATGGTGTGGGGAATTATTTTCTTGGCACCTTTTTGGGCCCTTGGCACCAATTGAGCATCGTTGCAATGCCACAGCTACCTGGTATTGTGCGACCATGTCAATCCTTTTATGACCACAATGGACCCAACAATCTGATGGCTACTTTCAGCAGGATAAATTTCCTAAAACTGGAATCATCTCGATGGTTTTTGAACATGACAATGAGTCATGTACTCAATGCGTTCCACAGATAACCAGATTCTCAATCCAATAGAGCATCTTTTGGGATGTGGTTGGAACGGGAGATTCGCATCTGGATGTGCAGCCGAAAATCTGCAGGCAATGTGTGCTGCCTCCATGTCAATCTGGACCAAAATCTCTGAGGAATGCTTCCAGCACTTGGTGAATCTATGCCATGAAGAATTGAGGCCAGTTCTGAAGGCAAAAGGGGTCCAACCGCGTATAGCATGGTGTACCATAATAAAGTGGCCGGCCGGTGAGGGTATATAAACACATACATTACACATTAATACCACACATGAAACCAGTATACATATACATACAACTTACAGCCTATACAATAATAAACACATCAACTCCATATTACACATACACCACCTCACATCCATATACACATACATATACGATAAACTTACGATATTTTCTTTTAGAAGCTTCTGCCTTGTCCTGCACTTGGGGGTGGGCACTTGGAGCGGGGGGGGTGGAGAGGAGAGCGGAGAGGAGCGGGGGAGAGCAGGGGGGGGATTGGGAGGGGCGCCAGAGGGAGCAGATGCGGGAGAGTGAGCTGCGCGCAGAGTGAGCGCGTAGGGCGAGAGTGGAAGCGCCAACGCGAGGTGATATCCTCGCATGTATAGGCGTGGAGGGCCCCGAGCGGAACGAGGGGTGGCGATGGCACTTGGGGGAAGGGGTGATGGTGTGGAGGGAAAGAGAATGCGCCAGGCCGGCATGGAGTGGGGTGTGCAGCCTGGGAGGCGGCTATGGCATCAGCATGGTGGGTGGATGGGAAGCACAAGCAAGCAAGGGGGCGGGCACAAAAGCCCTCGTTCAAGCCGGCGGCGCACCACCGAGAGAGGTCTCAACTCGCCTCGTGGCAGGTGCGCCCCTGAATCTATACTGCCCCCAGTTACAAGGCCATATAACTAGCTATAATACTGCCCACTATGTACAAGATATCACTACTATAATACTTTCCCATGTACAAGAATACAAACTAATATATACTGGCCCGCTATGTACAAGAATATAAACTACTATTCATACTGTCCCTATGTAAAATAATATAACTACTAACTACTGCCCTCTATGTTACAGATATAACTACTGTATACTACTCCCAGATATAACGGTAATGTCCTGGCCTATGTACAAGCATAAGGTGTCATGTGCAATAGCCGCCTTGAACCTGGTTAATTTTTCCAATGTCTTATCTTTGCTTCTTTTAGCAGGTCCCAGCTGACATTATCAATGGCATCCCAAGTATGGATTTGATGTGACTAACCAGCCACCTGACCTCTAGTCTAAGACAGTTATGACATTTGTACAGGAGGGCAGGATGAAGGCCTGTACAGAGGGGAACATAACATGCTTTTTTTTTTTGCATCCTATTATTTTGTTAAGCTGTCGTGAAATGAACTTTAGGTGTGATATTCACGATTTCAGTGAAGAAAAAGACACACACACCACCAACAAATCATGTGTGCCCGGCGGTCTCCTGACTGTGGCATTGTCAAGTCACTACAGAGGCCTATAAAAGTAAAACCCTATAGGATAAATTATAAGAAACTACCACCGCCGTAACGTTTTTTTAATGTAATTCAAACTGTACACTTAGTTTTAAAACCTTATACTTTGTGTTACGAGGGATATAAACAAAATGTGTGCAATTTAGAATTTTTCATTTTTTTGGCCTAATGAGAGTGGGTTTGGCAAAAGAAGAAACATTTGCACAGCTAGACTAAAAAGTACAAAAACGCTCGCTCTTTGAGCCAACTTCATACCAAATTTGTGTAACTTGTTGTGTGGGCACACTGCAGGGCATTAAAGGGAAGCTGTGCCATTATGAGCACCATTACCGGTTGACTGTATACTCGAGATAAGCTCACAAAAAATGTGCTGATAAGCAACACGACGCGGCTTACACTCGAGTCAGACGCAAAAGAACAACCTGTAGTTACATCAGATTCTGCGACGCCCGACGAAGCAGTCATTGTTGTCGCTTTGTGTTTTCAAAAAAAAAATTGATTACGATGCTCGGTATTGTTGAGCCATGGCCGCGCATCGCGCACACCGCTACATGATGTCAGCGAGTGCTGACGCATGATCCCTGGCCTGTCAGCGCGGGAAACGGAGAAGGGCAACATACCCAGGAGATTCGGGCGATTCGAAGAGGACCCTGACGAGGGGTTGGGGGTACACTGTTATTTTTTTTTCTCTTGTGTAACAGGCTACATAATGCAGGGGGGCTGACGGCGATGTGTGCAATACGTGGGGGATCTGGCTGACTATATATGTGTTGGGTTGGCTATGCCCAATGCATTTCCCCACCCTCAGCCTTATACTTGTGCTAAATTAGGGTTCTCGGCTTATAATCAGGTTGGCTATACTCGAGTAACCTATGGTATGCATTGGTCCCTTTTTATTAGGCTCTAAAATCTTTTTTTTTTGACAATTGGGACATATAAGGACTTTTTTCAGCGACCTTAGATTCCAGGTTTACAGTAAAATAATAAAAAAAAATGTAGATGCAGAACTATTATATATTTAAAGGGTCGGGTGAGGTCTTGGATCCATGCTGATAATGCTGGTGGAGCAACGGTAGCTGATTTTGTGTGTGGAATGACTCACTTTCTCTTACACTTGGAGTGCTGCTCATCGTTGGGCTACAGATGCATTTACAATACGTCACTTTAGTTGGTATTATCTTATTGATGATTCTTAAATGTATGTAGGGAAGAAAATGGTACATTTGTTTCCTTTCTTCTTGTATTTTTTGGAGGCCATACATCATACCAAAAAAATGACATATTGCGGGTATTTACTAAGGGTCTGCGATGCATTCCGCCGACTTCCTGACATTTTCGAAGTCAGGCGCGTACTGGTGATGACCGAGATTTGCAGGGGAGGTCTGAGAGGTCGCCGAGAGCAATGCTGTCGCTAACTGCCGCGGTGGGGGGATCTGTCCCTTACCGCCACGTTCACGTCTGTGGCTGGGTAAGGGGGACGCTGGCATGGAGGAAACTCCGATCGCGTGTTAGCGGCAGTGTCGGATATAATATACAGCCGTACCGTGGTGCAGCTTCTGGTACAAGGGCATCGGCAGCGGTGGCAGAACCTGAACGTAGTACTACATTAAGATTGAAGTCAAATGTCGGTAAGGGCTAAACAATACAATATAACAAACTTTTGTGAATTCAAGATGTCCTAACATGGGAAAACAAAAATGATTTAACACTTCCATTTCACAGGCAATTACCAAGACACACACTTCTCATAACAATACTTCTGCCATACCTCCCAAATCGTGAAAGGGAAAGAGGGGACAAAATGGCGGCAACGCGTAGCGATCCCTAAGCCACACCCCAATTCACTCCTGGCCACGCCCCAAAAATTTAGCCAGATTATATATAAAAAATCATCTCAATTAAAAAAAAAAAAAATTTTCATCCTTGGGATTTGAACCTAGAACCCGCAGTGTCCATGTACAAAATGTCCACAGCGCCTCAACCAAAGATCTATTCAGAGTCTGTGATATCAAGAATTAGAATTTTGGTACTAAACTAACGGCGGAGTCCTCTTCAGCATATTGCCAGCAAACCCCCACCGCTAATAACCACGTGTTGCTTGTACGAACGCGGATATTAACCGGCCGTTTCCGATGGCAAATCCGGCGGCATTGAAAAGATGGCGGCGCCCGGTGCCGCCGTCTTTTAAATGCAGCCAGGACTTTGTTCTGATCACGCGGGACTTATTCTGCATCGCCACGCCCGAACGTCAACGGGGGGGAGGCGATGCGGTGCCATGGTAGCCTTGGGTCTTCGTTTGACCCGACGGTTTCTGGTTCTGAAGATTCGTTTACATGAACCAGTGGCTCATTGATAATGAAATGAGCTGCAAAATGCCGTATATTGCAATACAGAAGTATTATACAGAAGTATTGCAGTTATACCCTAGATGGTCTAAAAAATAGTGAAAAAAAAAGTTTAAAAAAGAAACAAAATAATAAAATATTAAAAATTCTACTCACCCCCCTTTCGCCTAGAACGGATATAAAACATAATAAACAGTAAAAATCAAGACACATTAGTATCGCTGCATCCCAAAATGAAGATCTATCAAAATATAAAAAACGGTTAGGTCGGTGGTGACCTCGAGACGGGCAATGGCGCCCAATGTCCGAAATGCGACTTTTACACTTTTTGTATTCACAGAAAAAAATGGAAGAAAAAATGATAAATATGTCAACAGACCTCAAATGGTAGCAATGAAAAAGTCGGCTCATTTTGCAAAAAAATGACACCTCACAACATCTCAGTGCGGCTAAAAGTATGAAAAAGTTATAGCTTGTTTCAGAAAATGGACAACAAAATTTTTTTGTCACATTGTTAATTTTTGAAAATGATTAATCCCTTAATGACCGACCTTAATCGGGATACACGGCAGTCATTAAGGGTACTCTTATGATGCGAGCCTTGTCTACGGAGGCGCATAAGAAGAAGTTTCGGGAAACAGGGTCTCGATGGTGCCGGTGTCGGGCTGTGATATCACAGCCCAGACCCGGCACTAAAACCCGGGATCGGAAAACTCCGTACCGGGTGGTTTAACCCCTGCACGCCGCGCGGTCAAAGCATGCCGCGGGTTGCAAGTGTGTCCCCCGTGGATCGGACCCCCCGGTGTGCTTACAGGGGGATCCGATCCCTCCTGCGCTGCCCCGGGTTCCGACGAGTGACGTGGCTGTCGGTCCTCTTCTTCACGTGTCCTGCCTTCCTGGCAGGCCCGGCTGTAAGTAACTGCGCAGGCGCAGCATGCTCAGTTACTTTCATAGACACGCAATACAAGTGTATGGCGTTAAAGGCTTGAATAAGCGATCGGATGTCGTTATTCAAGCCAAGAGTAGAAAATGTAAAACAGTAAAAAAAAAATTAAATCTTTTTATAATATAATTAAATAAATAAATAAAAATGAAAGTCCCATAATCTCCCCAGAAAACAAAATGCAAAAAGTATATAAAACCCAAAACACGTACATCTTTGTATCACCGCGTCCGTTTAATCTTTACAATAAACAAATCAATATTGAACCCGCTCGGTGAACGACGTAAAAAAACAACTCGAAAAAACTCCCCTAATCTACCCATTTTTCATCCAACACCCTCCCACACATGTTCTTACAAAGTGATCCAACAACCGTACGGTACCTATATGCTCGACTGCCCAGACCACGTATTTTCGCAACAACATCGCCCTCACCCCGAGCTGCCCACCGCAAAATCCATGAATTCTGGCCCTGACACGTTGTCACTAGTACAAACCCTGCGGCTTTTCTCCCCTATTTGTTTTGCCCGGACCGTTGGTGAGCACCCGATCATGCCCACAGACCACTTCTATAAATTCGGTAGCACCAGGCCACAGTTGCGTGAGTGAAAAGCCGCTGATCTAAAGCCTACACAATGATTCTTGTTCCGTTTACGGTGCGGCGGGGGGGGGGGGCAATGCTCCCCCCCAGACAGCAGTATAATAATTGATGACTTGGTTTGTGTCCACCCGATGTTGAAATCTATGATTCACATTAATAATCTCATGAAATACGCTTTAGACTCCCAATAGTAACCTGGAGTAGGTATTCGCGCTGTCATTGTTGTGTATTCTGTCGCCTTAACACCTGCTGACCTCAGATAAACTAGCCCTATCTGCTCGCCATCCCAACCTAAAATAAAACTTATAGGTCGACAATGTCGACAATACAAAATCTGCTGTGGACGGCGCATCCATTCATTCTATACTCGGCCGTGCGCCCGTACAGCCGTTTCCTGCCGTCACTAATCTACGACCGAGTTCATATGCAAGGATACCCCCACCTCATGGGATCGGGTCACTTGTCGTCGCGACAGCGATCTCACTGGTTGTTTGGTGCCCTCAGCCCCCCGCGTGCCTGGTGAGATCAGATTTAATGTGAATTCTGAACATGGAAGACTGTTGTGTTCTGCTGAAGACTGAGCCTGGACGTAACCCCCACACCACTGTTACATAGTGTTCTCCCTCGCAGAGGCCCTCTTTTTCGCCACCCCTGATGGACGACCCCCCCGTCACAATGACTGTGTGTGGGTGTCATAGGGCGCTACCCATAGGAAGTTGTATTATACATATGTTGCGGGGTGAACTTTCGATCATAGTGAGAAGGTAAAATGTGCAGAGGGGGTTGTGCACCGACATGTCATATAAGAGCAAACTATAAGAAAGTGGAAACAATTGGAAGCTGAGTTGTCCCTCACAATGCGAGTTATGGCATTTTCATGAAAAATAAGAAAAAATCGCACCTAAGTTCTGACCCTTCATAAATCTGAAAAATGACCGGAAGCATAAAATACTCATCCCAACATAAGAGATATTCGTAAATGTTAATTATCAAATTTTTGGGTAGTTTTACTTCTTGTGGAAAACAAGAACATTCAAACTGGAAAATGAAGAATCTTTAAAACTTCGTGCCCAAATTTTCAACTTTTTTCAGAACGAAACGCAAACGTATCACTTAAATTTTAAACTAACATCGAAGTTACAATGTGTCACGAGAAACATTCTCAAAATCACAGGATAGTTAAAGCGTTCCGAAGTTATAACCAATTATCGGAAGACATGTAGATGTGAAAAATCGAGGTCTGGTCAGGTGAAGCGAAAAAACTAGGTCGGTGTAAGGGTTAAAACACGATAAAACCTATGTATAAATATGGTATCACCGGGATAGCACCGACCAAAGATAAATCTGAGGTGTTATTTGAGTTGCACAGTAAGTCGTAAAAAATTGAGCCCACAAGAACGTGACGGTTTTTTTCAATTTTTTACATTTGGAATTTTTTCAGCTTCGCAAGTACACGGCATGTAAAATAAAATAACATACGGGAGACGTAAAATTGTGACGCAAAAAAATAAGCCATCAAAAGGTTTCAACGAAAAATGAAAAAGTTATGGATTTTTGAAGGGGGAGAGCGAGAAAGTGAGCGAAAAAAAACACTGCCGTCCTTAAGGGGTTATTGCCTTTGGTAATATAGGGAGGGAGCTGCTCAGAGATATGTGTAATTATTGCGAGTTATAGTATTATATTGTTATTATTATTAGATTGAGATGAGTTTATATTGTTACTATTATTAATAATCGTCTTCCATAATAATAAAAAATAAAAAATTGACAATAATAATAATAGTCTCAAATAATTACAATAATACCTCGAGAAAGATCCCTCTCTATATATCAGGGCAGTTAAGTATGTCACAGTTTAACACTGGCGATACCACTTCTTAGTACCAGAAATCTCAGGCTCTGGATCACTGGGCTATAGCTCAGTTAGTTAGGCTCTGTCTCCAGTTGCAGAGGGCCCAGGTTCGAATCTCAACCTGGCCAAAACTTATTTAATTTAATTACATAAAGAGCTGTGTCTGGGGAAGCCCTGGAGGACTCATATATGGGACAAGATATGATCTACCTGATGACGGGTCTGACTCTCACAGCTAAGCCGAAACTTCTCTGAAAGGATTCCTGCCGATGTCTGTCTGGGGAAACCCTAGCAGATGCAGTGACCTATATGGGACAGAGCTGATCTGAACCTGATGACGTCGTCCATGTTCTCCGACTAAGCCGACTACTTCTCTGAAAAAGGGATTTCCCTCCCGATGTCTGTAGTAAGCCGCATCTGGACTGTGAGTCAGGCTTTTCAAAGTAAGTATTATATGCGGACACAAGCGCCGGAACAAAGCGGGAACCGGGGGGAAAAATCCGTGAAATCTAATAGTGCCACGTGACGCGGGGCAGAGGGTAAGAAAAACCGGGAAAGTCCCTCAAATGGGGACGGTTGGGAGCTATGCTTTCTGGCTGATGTTTGGTCAATTTAAATGTTGGTGGTTCTTTCAAAATTGTGGTAGCATTGAGATGGGACATAGGTTGCTGTTCTGTTGGTAGTATCCAAAGCTGGGGACTACCAGAGAACAGCACCAGGACCACTTACCGTACGACTTTGTACAGGAGGAACAGGAGGAGCATTGCCCAGAGCCCTGAAAATGACCTCAGGAGGAACAATGTGCAAATTGTGTCGCAGCAAAGTTAGAACGGACTCATGAGGATGGTATGAGGGCCAAAAAACAACAGATGGGGGTTGTATTCACAGCAGAACACTGTGCGGGACGATTGGATTTGCCAGAGAAACGCAGGATGTGTCAAATTTACACTTGAGTCCTGTTCTGTCAAGATGAAGCAGGTCCACTGAGTACATGTGACAGCGTGACAGAGTCTCGAGGACGCAATGGAGAGTGATCTTAGGCCTGCAAACTCCCACGCATGCGCGGTTTGGCAGTGGGTCCAGAATGGTGTGGGGTGACTTTCTTTGGAGGGCAGCACAGGCCGTCCAAGTGCTTGCCAGAGGTAGCCTGACTGCCATTAGGTACGAGAAGAGATAACTAAGACCACTTGTAGACTGTATGCTCTTGAGGTTGGACCTGGGTTCACCCTAATGCCGCATGCTAGATTTTGTGGGGCGGATGTGGGGGGCAGTTCTGCAAGAGTGAAGGCATTGAAGATGACTCCCACTCGCTCCCCAGGACCTGAATTTGATTTATAACTCTGTCTTGCTTATCCACCAACTCTCACAGAGTTGGTTGTTTGGTACGACTCACAGACTTCCAATGCTTTAGTCCAGATCTGGAGGAGACTCAGGAGGAAAATCCACAACCTCATCAGGATTCAGATAGACAAACTGAGGAAAACAACTATTCCTTTTCAGATAAAATGTATAGCCTTTATTAACACATTCTTGAAAAATTACAATATATATCATTTTGATTAATGACCACAACGATAGACGCCTACTGAAAGATGAATTAACGGCTTATGTTGACTCAGTAAGCTTCTGGAGGAGTGGGAGAAGGCTATTGGACCAGAAAGTAGGCAAACTATAGCGGGATAAAAATATTATATGATGCAAAAAGTTTATTTTGGAACAGGAAACAAAAACAAGGGGACATGGCTCAGTAGATCCTCTTCGATGACCTCCATCTCATCAGATGAACCACAAGTGAGGCACCTCTTAGATGCAGAAGCGCTGCAGATCCAACAAAAACGCAAAGAGACTAACCATACAAGGAATAGGCTATCGACCAGGGTCATCGCAAGGGGCATACAGGACCATAACCAACTGCTAAAGGTAATCAATCGTTCAACATATGCATTATCGGATATGAACTCAGTTATTTCAAAGGGGCAACATTTGTACCATCAACCACTTTGAATGTGTTTTAGCAGATCATCAGATCATCAAGACAAAGCTGGATTCTTACAGTCAAAAGTCTTTAGAAAAGGAAACCACGTTAACTCCCTCCTTCATGCTCCTCGGCTATCTTTTGTTCTAAAAGAAAACAACATGGAATCCCAAACCTCCAAGATTTATTACATCATATCATGGACGGTGGGGACAAATTAAAGATCTTGTGCATAAGTGTTGCCGATTTGCAAACGGTTTCCATTTTGAAACAAACTTCTTACCTCTCGACTGGCAATCACAAGTAGAAGTTGGCGTAGCTTGAAACATTTGGCCTTCACAGCCTCAAAGCGAGCAAACCTATTTAGGCTAGGTAATCAAACACCACATCTTCATTTTGACTACATAATAGGGACCGGGGCATCCAAGCCATCCACCTTCAAAATATGGAACTACTCCCAAATGATAATCAAGACCACAAGAAAAAAAGGAGCCACTAGTTCTCAAAGATAAAACTTGCACAGAAAATGTTTGCGATTGTGATTTCAATGAAATCGTTACAATGGATTGTAATGGAGGAACTCCAATATTATGGTCGAGTAGCTAAACTCCGCATTACACAAAGAGTATATCCAACCAAAGAAAGTAACAATAGCAAAGTTAATGCTACTAAAAAATCTCCAATGTGCATAGATCCTGAACTGGAATGCACTACTGACTCAAGATATGAATTGGTGGAATTAGAAGTAACGGAGACCAGCTGTCTACCAATTATGTAATGCGACAGGGAGGGACGCTCTCGGACACCCCAAGTGCATTTCGCCCACACTTCTTCAGGGGCGTACGAAACACAGCTGGGGAGCCGGAACTTATTACTCACATAACGGATGAAACAATGTGGCACATGCGCCTTGGAACATCTCCCTAGCACGAGAATGCCCACTTCCGGTTGCCAGGGCGCTAGGCGCAATGATCAGAGTCCAACCAGACGTTATCGGGCTTACCAGGTCATCCGTCTGTGCAGCGGGAGTACCCGTCGGCCAGAGACGGTCTACTGGTTGGCATGTTTGCGTCAATTCCATTCGGAAGCTAATGAAAGAAGGAAGAAAGGAGGAAAAGAACGAGGCAGCGAAAAAAAAAGGAAAATTGTACTATGGTTACATGTGTGTCGAGCTAGAAACAGTATGGATAACCCAAATAATAACTCACAAGTGCTATATTTTTTAAAAACGTCGTATATATGGTTCTACGTAACATTAATATGATATCTTCACAAAGTGCAGTAAGTGCTAACTAAATTATTAAAATATGTCTAAGGCCAGTTAGGCCCATAAAGTGCCAAGAAAATTTTTTATAAAGTGCTTAAAAGTGCAACAGAAAGTGCAAAGAGGTGCCAATATTGCTCTCCCAAAAAAACTGTGTATAATGCGACATAATATCAATTCAAATTTAATTTTTCTAAAAAGAGGGGTAATCATCCCCTATTCTATCCAAAAAAAGTGCTAGTTTGCAAACATAAATATGCATTCTACTTTCCACTTATACCGCAATAATTCCAATTATCTGTCAATGTTAAAAAGGAACGATATTCTCTCACAGTAAAACTGACTAAAATCATAAAATTATACAGTTTGATATAACCTCCTCAAATAATCAATGGTATAATAGACACAATAGAGCTTTTTTTTGGTGGAGAACTTCGTAATCTATCAACGATCTCGGTTCCACAGTTATCACATCGTTCTAGATTTGTATTCCTTCTTCGATGTTTTCAGTCGCAAAATCCGCTCCTCATAGCATGTAATCTACTACTCAACAAGAACAGAGATGGGTACAGAAACATACTTATCTTATTGACCGTAAATAGACTTTGGGCAAAGAAAGGGCTTCATTGAGGGCCCGCGGGGGACATAGTGCCAGTTGACACAAGTCCACCACATTACTTTATGGCTAAACTTTTTCACGGTTCCTCTGCTCTCTAACTACCACAGTGCACCCTTCTATGCCTGTACAAGAAATACCTGTGGGTGTCACCTCAGCTAGTGGTGAGTAAAAATGCACAAGACAGGTTTTAGTTCTATTCTCTTATGTTGGTGGCTTTTGGCACTTCAGTGATCCCTTACGTAGCTTCCCCAATCTTTGTACCTGATCTCTCGAGGGTATAAGTCCCACATATATTTGTTGGGATTCACATGTCGCATAGAACACAACCCCAATCGGTATACATGAAATAATCACCGATTTATCATGTCACCTCCCGCCTTGCTTCCATCTGCTGCATCGAAAGATTGGGCACGTTTAGGATTTACCACACATTGGGAGATTTTTAAGTGGCATTAACTTTGCTAATTGGTACTCTTTGGTGTATATACCCTTTGTGTCTATGCAGAGTTTAGCTCGGACTCGGACAGTGACATTATATGGATTTCTTCCATTGCTTACCATATGTAATCGATTTGTGTTAAACACTATCAATTGAATAAATTTTCTGTAATTTTAAGATTTGAGAACTGAGGGGCTCCTTTTTTTCTTGTGGTATTGACTATTTTATGATAGAGCTGCACATCATGTGGGAGAGCTAAATGATGTCAAAAGATAATTAAGTGGAAACACATTTATGGATTCCAGTGGTGAGAGTTGCAACCCTGCTGGGCTTTCGAGTCGAGAGGAAAGACACAAGTTCAATTGATAATTGAGAGGAGGAGGGATAAAGAGAAGAGATTGATACAGTTAAAAAATCAAAATAATTTGGAGTGGTTTAAACACTGGGTGGTCTAAAGTTTGGTATTTTATCCTCCTTTCTATAATTATAATCCTTCTATAATTCTATATTCATCTTTCCTATATTTAGCTTCAACGCCCGGGAAGAAGCAGTCAGGTAGGCGAAACACCTGCGGTCAGGCAAACTAGCGATTGTCTGGCGTCCACATATGGTGGATTTACATGCGGCATGATGTTTATTCTATTTTCGGGTGTAGTATGTTTTAATAAAATAATTCCATATATTTGAACATACTACCCTATATGCTGCTTAACTCTTCTATAGTAGCTGTGCACTATTGGCTAAGGATGCCAAGAGAAAACGCAGCTTAAAAACTGTCTGAATAGCGATCTATTCTCATCCAAATACCGTTTGTGTGGGTGTAAAGTGTACTGAAGAATTGACACATAGTTGGAAGCGAGTGAAAATCGTCGATTGTTATCATCAAGGAAATATAAAAAGGACACAAAGGAGATCCGGTTCAGGACTTTTTTTTTTCTATAGTTTTGAGATCGATGTGGGAGCCATCTGACTGGCAGCTCTATATAGGGGATGAGGGTGCAACAATACCAAACACTTTTTCTTTGGTAATTATAAGATAGTACTTATTTTAATAAAGACCACTTTTAAAGCGTAACTTATAGTGTCCAGGTGTTCTGTGTTTACCTATATAATAAAACGAAGTGTTTGCATGAGTGATGTGTGTAGATATTAGGTGAAGACCCACATTAATATCCTGTAGCCATAGTACATCACCAATGGTAGCTCTCCACTGCCACGTGTATCGTGGGGAGTAGCTATATAGATGCTATTGTGCATGAATACTCTATATGTACATGATATGGTCAGGTACTATGTGGCTCATGCATTCAGGATATATCCAGAAATGCTGTAGTCGTGAATATTGTATTACATGCACATTACTGGGGGTGCAGGGGGGGCAGGAGAAGAGAGGACTTGTGTGTAGTTGTGTTCTATGTATTTTGTTATTGTGTTTATGTAGTACTTGTACATGTTATGTTGTTAGTAAAAGGCTTTTATATATAAGTTATCTGCATGGGTTGTATGGTACTCATGGGTATGATGCAGGAATGGAGTGGGTGGCTTATGATAAATAGCTAAGACTAAGGGTTGGATAAAACTAACTACTAACCCTATAGGAAAAATGAGTAAAAACCCAATCCCAAATTACCCTTTATCAAATGGACACTTTAGTTGTTTTTATCTGTTTTTTAGTTCAGGATCAAGTTTGGACAAAATGGATACAAATGAATATTCGCTCCATTGGCTCAACCCGTGCGATGCTACCAAAGTATTATCGGATCTTGCAAGAGTGCACTGCCTCATTAGTGATGTTGCTGTTTTAGTGTTCCTTTATTTTTAGAGCAGTGTACATATATATCCGGCCAGGGGGTAAAAAAAAACAAAAGAAAAACCTGATTGCCTTCTTTCAGTATTCCTGTTTGTCCCACGGACATAGCCCATCACTGATGTTACTCTATTGGTATAAAGAAGAAAGGCATGCCCACGTTTCCACTGCCAACTGTCCAATGCTGTAGCTGTAGACGGAAGTAATCGGATGGAAGTACCTGCCACTGTAACCAGATAGAGTATGGCACCGACAGACAGATGGGAGTATAAATATATTGTAAGAAATAGGTTAGGGATCGCCTTGCTGGAGTCAAAGGTCACAGCTTCTTTTTCCATCAATTCGAGGCAACAGCAGCAGGTAGGTAGAAAGCTGACTTGGGTCAGGTTTCTTGCAGAGATTGCAAGAAAAGAAACAAAAAAAACATTTACAAACAAAAACTCTCTCTTGCCTGTCGGCACTGACTAGACACAGTATAGCCCTAACTAACAACTGGAGGGCTCTCCCGCAGCTAACAAACACGCAGGTATTGCAACCTTATTAGCATGTGGCTCCTCACCACAGACAGCCCTGTGTCTCCAGGTAGAGAGAGTGAACTGCCCACTGACTTTCCCTAAATACCTTCTTCTGAACCCCTCATTAATTAGCAAGCAGGTGAGCTCTGGACTGCTACTTCACATATGAGAGGAACTTGAGAAATATACCTCTGCAACATCCCCACCGGGGGGCCTAGCATTTCTTGGGGTCTGGAGAAAAGCCTGGACCGCAGTACCTGAGTGGCTGGCGGTTGCGGGCCTAAGCACGAGCTTGTGTCACGGTGCTTGGTATGGGGACCGGAGGGCTGTCCTACAGCCTGGCAGGTCTCCAGCAGGGTGTGTTGGCAAGACAATGATCCACTAAGTAACTATGGCTGGTAAGATAAAGTACCCCTTTATATGATATATTCAAGCATGTGCCAATAATCCATTAGTAAAATATGAATAGAAAAATGATTTCATAGACAATGTTTGGTAACGCATCGGTAACTCTGCCTCTGACTTTGAGTCCCAACAGAAAATCATCTGTATCAAACATTGGAACTTTATTTAATGGTTTTAACAGTTTTGCAGTGGTCATAAGACCTTAAATAATAAATTAAGTGTTCAGTCTTAAACTCCATTGTAATCTTGTTTAATGCTTAAATGTAACATGCTGGCTGTTAAACTTTTTATGTAGGCTTGACTGCTTCTTATGTTAAGTCATCAGAGATTAGTTCAGCCTTCTTTAACAAGATTATATTATTATATATATTTAAAAGAATATTTGAATAAGAAATGACATGGATATTGAATATAGTTTAACTACACAATTAAACATTCCTTATGAAATTTGTCAAAAGTTCCTCCTTATAAAATATTTTAGTCTTTGTATCTTCATCTCATTGCACAGAATAAAGCTGTCAACCATGTAAGAAGGTACTGACAAGCAGAAGTTACTTAGTAACACTCCATATAGTAACTGTGCAAAGCGGACATAAAACTGTAGCAACCAAAAATCATTCCAATTATTAGTATTAGCATGGTTTAGTTATGCCTAGTAGTGTCTTAACATTCATGTAGAGTTATATTTTTCTCCAATGTTACTAATACTTATAGGAGATATATTTATGTTGTACTTTACCTGTAGCACAGGCAAAACATGAGGAAGCTACTCAAAATAGTCCTAAAAACTTACTATTCCACAATGAAGCGCTTGATCTATGAGTTAATTTAGCCAGTAACAATGAATATGGATATATAGTTAGATAAATGTTATCTAATGCAATATACATTCAGCAGATTCTTGACAATGATAGGGATAGACAAGTAGACACACTATAGATAGGGGAGATATGAATATGGATGGATAGTTAGATTATATATATATATATAGTAAGAAATAGGTTAGGGATCGCCTTTGCTGGAGTCAAAGGTCACGCTTCTTTTTCCATCAATTCGAGTCAAACAGCAGCAGGTAGGTATAAACTGACGCTGGGTCAGGTTTATTGCAGAAGATTGCAAGAAAAGAAACAAAAAAACATTTACAAACAAAACTCCTTGCCTGTCCGGCACTGACTATAGACAGTACAGCCCTAACTAACAACTGGAGGGCTTCTCCCTGCCAGCTAACAAACACAGCAGTATTGCAACCTTACTTGCATGTGGCTCTCACACAGACAGGCCTGTGTCTCCAGGTAGAGAGAGAGAGAATTCCCCACCTGACTTTCCCTAAATACCTTCCTTCTGAACACCTCATTAATTAGGCAGCAGGTGAGTCTCTGGACTGCTACTTCACATATGAGAGGAACCTTGGAGAAATATACCTCCCCTCCACAACCTGTCCTGCACAGGTATCACAATATATATATACATGTGAGCTACTCTATCTAACTTATATCCTTGACACTAACGAGGAGGGCCCGATCGGCAACAGAGTGGTCTGGCATATGGTGTTCGCACAGACTATGGCACATTTCTACACCAGGCTGGACCTGGCATAGAACTGCCCTGCTGACCAAAGCAGTACCAACCTGCTGGGATTTATCAGGAGGCCATAGGTGAAGGGGGAACATCATACACTGCTGGATGTAGCACCAGCAAATTATGCATCTCCCCCTTTACCAACCATATGTTGGTCCTTATCTGTCATAGCTCCATGTACAGTACTTTTCCCAGTCTTCACCTTGTATACAGGTGTATGCTGTGTAACTTTAATGTGTTTTGTTAGTGCAGCACAGCCACACATTCAACCTGAACCAGTATTTAACCAATGTATGTCAGTCCAGCATACGTTGCTCAAGCAGTTGGAGACTTGTGTACTCCTCATGAACCTTGATAGACAATTGTTTTTCCTGTCCATCCTAATTAATGGTCACTTGTGAGAGCAAGTGTCACCCCCACCCTTGGATGTGCACACAAGGTTTTTGGTGGCTTTGAAACTATCTATATATTTTCATTTCTACTTCAGTAAGCTCTTGATCCCATTGTTCCATATGACAATGTTTCTACATAAGACTATACAAAAAAAACATTTATCATTATTATTATTTAATTCCATAGAAAGATAATGGGTTTATTTATTTGTTTTTGGATTGTGGGATGAAATCGGACAGAAAAAGCTCGACATACTGTAAATTATTCAAGTAGAAGTTGAACTGAAAACCTTATGTTGCTTTTTCTTTGATTTAATGCGAAGCTAAAGTTTTGTACAAAAATGTCAGGCAATTCAGAGGTCCAACTGTGCAGCTACTGCACTGAACATATTTTGTGAAGCACAATTCTACAGTACATATACAGTATGGACAAAATTAATATCACAAATTGTAGTTAAAACAAGCAAATTACGTGGAAATGTTTCTTATGACATCTGCTACTTATTGTTTCTTACTTATAATTTCTTTAATGTACTTTTTTTTGTTTCAGGAATTTTACAGTGGTAAATTCTAAGATCATCGTTGTTACGATCCATCCAGAGCCTAAATATATAGATTCCGTGGTAGAGATTGAACTCGCTCATCTGAACAATGTAAGCGTAAGTACATTAAACATTTATTTAAACGCAAAGTTCCTATTGATTTTCCAGTTTCTTCTTGTTTATCTTAGCAGGCTTATTACAAGGTAGGCAATGTTCCTTATTCTGTTCTGTCACAGCTAGTCACTTGTTCGGTAAAAACATTACAGAAGCAATGGAAGTAATCAGAAGGAATTTTTTATGACTAAGGAGTAACATTCAGAATGGCTGTGCTCACCTTTAGTACTGTTTTACCAAAGGGGCCGGAGGAAAAAAAAAAAGATACCATCACATGAACATTTGCTATTAATTTGATGTAATATTGTCTTAGATTAGGCATATGGGTCACTATTTACCGTACCATTGTTGTACTGCTCACTTTCTTTCTGGATAAATAAGAAATGATGAGGGAGAGGCGGCTATAGCGGATCTCCCTGGGGCAACCCTTTGGTGTCTAGAGTATGAGTCTCTGTGTGGTGGACAGGGTGCCCGTGATGATGGCAGCTGTAGTAGCAGGGACCAGACGGAGGCAGAGGTTGAACAAAAACAACTTACAGTTCTTTATTGGAACCGACAGGAACTTCAGCAACGTGCCTTTAACAGAGTGATGGAGTACTGAGATGCTTTTGGAGGAAGCCACAGGATGTAGATCACCAGCCTGGATGCAGGGGCAGGCTGGGAGGTAGCTGTGTCCTAATAGGAAGCTTCAGCTCGTCCTGGAGTGCTTCAGGTATCACCCTTGAAGGTAGGATGATACCCCTTTCCTCACTATACTAGCTAATCTATTAGCTCCACTCTTCAGAGACAGGGGCTAAGCTCTTCCTGCTCTTATCTGGTATGCTGGCTGACTAGATCTCTAGCTGGTGTCCTGCAGACCCTCAGGTCTGACCAGGACTGGTCTTTTCTCCCTTCTGGGAGAGACTGCTCTCCTCTCTCTCCTGAGAGAGACTCCTCTAGAACATTCCTGGCCAGGGATTTTATTATCTCCCCTTGGTCAGGTGGTGGCTGCTCCTCCAATCACATCTCAGCTTACAGAAGACAGGATATAATACAAGACATTGGATGATAGGTCTATACACATCTTGCATCATACACAAAGTTAACTTTTGCCTTGCCAGGCAGGATTAACCACTGCAATGTCCCCTGTGTGATGTGGTGACATGCTGTGGGGCTTATTCGCAAGCACTCCTTCGCGATTGCATCGGCGAGGGTGTTGCATACCCCCGGGGCAATTGAAAGAGCCGCCCTCGGCTCGACTACAGATGGTTTGGGGGCGCAGAGGTGGATAGGGGCACTTCTGGGAAGTGCAGGCTATGTGAGGTGTAGGGAAAAACCGCCCATGGTCCTGGAGGCAGGCACCTGGGTTGGTGTCGGACTAAGACAAAACATGTAAGTGCTTGACAGTTGGTCGCTGACGCCATTAAACCGAACTGTACAGTAGGAAAGGTGTGGTGTCATATCCTGTAATCCACTCCTTGCACCAAGGCCTGTATATTTGTTATATAAACACTTCTTCCCTGGCGACAAATATATAATGTGTATATGTGCATTGCATTAGCATATGCGACACGAGTACCTCCTGACTGGCATCCTTACCCATAGTATGAGTGGCATCCAGGTGCTAACTTCTGTAACACCCCCGGTCCCCGAAGGACCCGCAGTTTACGGACTACCCCCATGTGCAAACCTCGGTTTGGGGATTAAGGTAGCGGTCAGTGTTTTACAAGAAGACGGTCCGACACAGCCACACTACAACCTGTAAAGCCTATGAAAGGGTTAATGCAGACTACTGACATATATTATGACAGTGTGCAAACAGTAGGTAAATTCACGTTGGCTTAGAAGCCCAATGGGTACACATCTTAAAACGTTACAAACGTTACAGAGGTAGGCTACTCAGGGTAGCAAGATAAAATGTCTCTTTACCTGAAAAGGAAAAGGCATAAAAGTGCAAGTATAATGTCCGTACCTAGAAGGAAGGCATTAAGTGCAATATCATAAGTAGTCAATAGCAATAGCAACTTTTCCTTGGAGTTGGCAAAAGTCTCACAGAAGGTCTTTTAATATCAAAGTCCATCTTCTGGGCACAGCCCTTGATGTGGGGAAAAGTGCAATAAAGATGCAAAGGGTCTCCTCTATGTGTAGAGGGACAGAGTCCTTTGGTAGGAATCTCTGCTGTGGCAGAGGAAGGGTGCTATCATAGCACAAGACAGTAGAAAATCTCTTGACTGAGATAAATAAGGGTGAGAGTCTCAGGAAAGTCTCTGGCTCTTTAGGGACAAGAGGAAATAAATATACATATGTACACAGTACCTGAAGAAGGCTTTCAGCCCATCAGGGGTTACTCGGCATCGCTGGGTTCAGCAGAGACAGGATCCAGCTCCAGCAGGGAATCCTGTACATCCTCAGCGGTGGAAGGTATGGAAGGTTCCGGCTGGGGACACCCGGTGGCAGTAGCGGGTACTGCAGGTGCAGCAACATCCTCCTGACCTCCAGGGGGAGGAGCGCTGTCGCCCGGGATGTCGGCTGTTCCAGCCGGGGGCTCAACTGAGCCAGGGACCACAGAGGGGTCCAGCAGTAAATAAATAGGGGCCTGCGGCAGCGCCGTGGCTCCCTCTAGCTCCGGTTCTTCTGGGGCCGGGTCATCACCCCATTGGTAACCGGCAAGTGGAGAAGTGGGCCTCGTCGGAACCTCCGGACAAGGTTCACTAGCCGGTATGTCTTCTCCCACAGAAGAGCGGCGGGACCTGGCAATGCTCCCGGCAGGGGAGACAGTGGGGGTGGCGCCCTGGATCATGCCCGGCCCATGGATGGCAATGGGACCCGTACTCACGATTACCGTGGACGGAGCATTCACGTGGGTCACCGCCCGGGGACTCGCAGCCGAGGAAGAGGAGGTGTTCGGGGATTCCGGCCACTCGTCGTCCTCATACAGCTCGTCATACGGTGGGTAGCGGTCCTCGTCGGAGTCGGGGATCCGGATCACACCAGCCGCCCATGGTCCTCGGGGGCCTTCCTGCAGGGAGAACTCAATACACTCTCCTGGCTTCAGGTTGTGCAGGCTCTCTGGCAAGTCAGGCCTCTTAACAGACCGGCGGGGAATAAATATCTCCCGTCCGGTGTAGTCTTGGGTGGCGAAGCCATAGCCGCGCTGTTTGTCGAAGAACCGGACCATGCCGGTGGTGTGGTTCTTTTCCACCCAGGCTCCAGCTGCAGACCGGCCGGCCATGTAACGCTGGGCCTCCTTCTCGCGGCGTCGCTGTTCGGATACAGCGTCTCGGAGTCTCTGGCGGACGGCCTCACCTCGGCCTCGAGGCTGCGGAGGTGCCGGTGCTGAGGCTCGTGGCTCCGGTGCAGGCCCGGATCTCCGTGTTGGTCGGGCAGGTGCCGGAACAGGAGCAGGAGCAGCCGGAGGATCAGGAACCGTCTCAGCAGGGCTAGCAGGCCGAACAGCAGGGACAGTAGGCCTCGTAGCAGGTGGCAGAGCAGCAGTAGGCCCAGGCGCTGGCTCGGTACCGGCGTGGTAACCGGGAGAGGCACGAGGAACCGCCCGGAGTTGGTACTCCGTCACCGTCTGGACATACCTCCTGGTGACGAAGGCTCGGGTCAGTCCTCGATGCAGCCGGTGCCCAGCAAAGGGCCTCCGGAGCGGCTGCGCAGAGACCACAACCATGGTCTCTAACACTTCGTAAAACTCTGGACGCTCCACAGGAGGGAATGGCGGAGGACCCCACATGGTGTTGACCTCACAGTCCAAGATCCGCATCAGTTCTGGCATAAATTGAGGCGGGGCAGGAAGTCCGCGTCGCGCCAGAGGGAGGAGTCCAAGTCCTTCCCGCCAAGAGCTGTGGCGGGCTCTAATTTTCCTGCGCCACAGGAGGCGGGGTTCGCGCCCTTCGCGCGTGGGTGGAGCTTAGTGTGTCGTCTGGGTTTACCGCCAGTGGAGATTTTGGCGGGCTGGAATTACTTGCTGCGCCACAGTTTCTGAGGTAAAATCTTTAGGCGCGGCAGCGCCGGATGTAGCAGAGCTGGTACAGTTCTTGCAGGGATTAACCTCTGGAGTGCTGGAGCGGCGCTCGACAGCACGTGGCAGCATTAACACAGTTCAATCCAGAAACACACAATCACTTGGGCCTAAACCCGGATGGCAGCAGGGTTAGGCAGCACAGTCTTTAATAAAGGAAAGTCTTTAATGCCGTAATAAGGCACAGAAGTATCAATCCTGTTCGTGACGCCACTTGCAACATCCTCCACCGGGGCCTAGCCTTTTCTTGGGGTCTGGAGACAGCCTGGGCCCGCAGTACCTGAGTGGCTGGCGGTTGCGGCCTAAGCACGCTTGTGCTTGGTATGGGAACCGGAGGGCTGTCCTACAGCCTGGCAGGTCTCCAGCAGGGTGGTGTTGGCAAGAAATGATGAGGGAGAGGCGGCTATAGCGGATCTCCCTGGGGCAACCCTCAGGACAAGCTGAAGCTTCCTATTAGGACACAGCTACCTCCCAGCCTGCCCTCTGCATCCAGGCTGGCGCTCTACCTCCTGTGGCTCCCTCCAAATGCATCTCAGCACTCCACTACTCTGTTAAAGGCACGTTGTTGAAGTTCCTGTCGGTTCCAATAAAGAACTGTAAGTGTTTCTGTTCAACCTCTGCCTCCGTCTGGTCCCTGCTACTCCGGCTGTCACCATCATGGGCACCCTGTCCACCACACAGAGACTCATACTCTAGACACCAAAGGGTTGCCCCAGGGAGATCCGCTATAGCAGCCTCTCCCTCATCATTTCTTGCCAACACCACCCTGCTGGAGACCTGCCAGGCTGTAGGACAGCCCTCCGGTTCCCCATACCAAGCACCGTGACACTAGCGTGCCTAGGCCGCAACCGCCAGCCACTCAGGTACTGCGGGCCCAGGCTGACTCCAGGCCCTGAGAAAAGACTAGGCCCCGGTGGGGGATGTTGCACAGTGCACACGTGACAATGCATCCGCATTTCCCTGTAATCTTCCTGGCCTATGCTCCACTGTAAAATTGTAAGACTGCAGAGCCAGGAACCACCTAGTCACTCGACTGTTTCTTTCTTTCTTTATTCAGGTTCATCCACTTAAGGGGAGCGTGGTTTGTGACCAACCTGAATTTCCTGCCCAACAAATAATATTTGAGAGATTCCAGTGCCCATTTAATGGCAAGACATTCCTTTTCTACAACTGCATAATTTTTCTCATGCTTATTCAGTTTTCTGCTTAAATAAAGCACAGGATGTTCTTCTCCATCTCTGATCTGCGACAAGACTGCCCCTATTCCTATCTCTGAGGCATCAGTCTGCACTATAAACTCTTTCTTAAAGTCAGGGGTTACCAATACCGGCTGGGAACAAAGAGCCAACTTCAGAGTATGGAATGCCTTCTCCGCTTCAGGGTTCCACTTTATCATAACTGACTCTTTTCCCTTGATAAGATCAGTTAGTGGCGCTGCAAGAGCAGCAAATTTGGGTATAAAGCACCTATAATAACCAGTAATCCCAAGGAAAGCCCTCACTTGTTTTTTATTTAATGGTTGGGGCCAGTTATGGATAGCATTAATCTTTTCAACTTGGGGCTTGACTTCACCTCTCCCAATAATGTACCCCAAGTACTTAGCCTCTTCCAGACCAATATGACATTTTTTGGGGTTTGCCGTCAACCCTGCCTTCTTCAAGGTGTCAATCACAGACTGTACTCTTGGTAGGTGTGTCTCCCAGTCAGGGCTATAAACAACTATGTCATCAAGGTAGGCAGAGGCATATTGCCTATGTGGCCTCAAAACTCTGTCCATTAATCGTTGGAACGTTGCAGGGGCCCCATGTAGACCAAAAGGCATAGTAACGTATTGAAACAAGCCATCAGGTGTTGAAAATGCCGTCTTTTCCTTGGCTGCGTCTGTCAGGGGTATCTGCCAATAACCTTTTGTCAGATCTAGGGTTGTGATATAACGGGCCCTACCCAGTCGATCTATGAGCTCATCTACTCGTGGCATAGGATATGCATCAAATTTAGACACCGAGTTCAACTTTCTGAAGTCATTACAAAACCGTACAGTACCATCAGGCTTCGGTATTAACACAATTGGGCTTGACCAGTCACTATGGGACTCCTCAATCACTCCCATTTCTAGCATCTCTTTTACCTCCTTCGAGACTGCCTCTAGCCTTGCCTCAGGAATTCTATATGGCTTAACACGTACCCGGACCCCAGGTTCTGTGACAATATCATGTTTTATAACTGGTGTTTGCCCAGGCTTATCCGAAAAGAACTCTCTGTTCTGGGAGATCAACTGTTTAGCCTCCTTCTTTTGTATATCAGACAAAGTTTCAGCTATGTTCACATTACCGGCATTACCGTCACATTTTGGAGGGGTTGTACAAAATCTACAGAAAGCGCCTGACGATCTTTCCACGGTTTTAGAAGATTCACATGGTAAATCTGTTCAGGTTTCCTTCTACCTGGTTGGTAGACTTTATAGTTAACTTCCCCTACCTTTTCCCTAATTTCATAGGGACCCTGCCATTTGGCTAGAAATTTGCTCTCCACTGTAGGGACAAGGACCAGTACCCGCTGCCCTGGAGAAAATGTACGCAACTTAGCTCCCCGGTCATAAATCCTTTTCTGGGCTCCCTGAGCATGTTCCATGTGCTCCCTTACAAGTCTCTTTGGCCACGTCTAACAAACCTCGGGGATGTCTACCATACATGAGTTCAAAGGGTGAAAACCCTGTGGATGACTGAGGCACCTCCCTTATGGCAAAGAGTAAATAGGGGAGTAAAAAATCCCAATTTTTCCCATCCTTGTCCACTGCCTTCTTTAGCATTTGTTTCAATGTTTTATTGAATCTTTCAACTAAACCATCAGTTTGAGGGTGGTAGACTGATGTACGTAGCTGAGAGACCTTAAATAACTTACAAAGCTCTTTCATTACCTTAGACATAAAAGGGGTACCTTGGTCCGTCAGTATTTCTTTTGGAATGCCCACCCTACTGAATACATGCACTAGTTCTTTGGCAATAGTTTTGGATGATGTATTGCGTAAGGGGATAGCCTCTGGGTAACGGGTTGCATAATCCATTATAACAAGGATGTGTTGGTGCCCACGTGCTGACTTGGTTAAGGGTCCAACCAAATCCATCCCAATCCGCTCAAATGGTATCTCAATGATGGGCAAAGGTACCAATGGGCTGCAAAAGTGGGGCGTAGGTGCAGATATCTGACACTCTGGGCATGAATCACAATAGGCTTTAATATCAGCATGCATACCGGGCCAGAAGAACCTTTGCAAGATTCTCTCAGTAGTTTTCTGGATCCCCAAATGGCCACTCATAATGTGTCCATGTGCCAGATCCAGAACTGTTCTCCTATATTGCTTTGGAACAACTAGCTGCTGTGAACTCTATCTTCCCCCTCTTAACAATCTGGTACAACAAATCATTTTCCAGTGCCATGTGTGGGAAAGCAAGTCTCGGTCAGGTTCCACCTGTTTCCCGTTTATGACTTTTACATTTTCTCGAGCTGACTCAGTGTAGGGTCCTCATCTGCTCACTATGAAAGTCATCCCTTCTAAACTCTAATTCAGGCATAATTGGTTGGGACTCCCCTTCAGTCTCAGTCTCTGAGGGTGGTGCCTCAAGTCTCCTGCCATAACTGAAAATGGAAAAGGTTGAAGAACTATCTGCTGGCTCTTCTAACAGCCTTTGTCATACCGTCAAATGGTTCAGGGCATAATCTGGAGCTGTGAGACTTACAGTGGTCTCTCCAGGCACCAAGTTGTTTTCCCAACCAACTCCAAAATGTGGGAAATCCCTTCCCAAAATTACATCATGCATTAATTCTGGGACTAACCCAACCTTATGAAAATGCTCCATAGGGAGTAGTAAGACAAGTTATTGCAGTTGATATTCACAGGTATCCCCATGTAACACAGGTAACTGAAAAAGTTTCTGGTCGGACGTTAGGGAACAGACAAGGGTTAGCTTTAACTAGAGTGACCACACTTCCTGAGTCTAGCAAAGCAATTGCACTCTTATCCCCTACAGTTAGTTCACACAAATGTTTTTGTAAACAATCTGAGCTTGCAGCAGAACACACCACCTGAGCAAACATAGACATACGCTTCCTCAAAAAGGCAACATCACATTGCATCGGCTCAGTAGTTAACGGACAGTTCATTGCAATGTGCCCCAACTCATGGCAACGGAAACATCGTAATGGCCATTTGCCATGTCCATGCATTTTTGGCTTCTCTGGACCCTCAGTCTCATTATTATACTCAGCCAAAGTCTTTACATTTTTCCCAGCTCCCTTAGGCCCCGGAACAGTCTTACCAGGAACTCCCGGAAACCTTGTCATCCTAGGGGTCGAGGTCTGATGCTGGGTGTCAGTCAGTAGTCCTTCAGCTGCAGAATACCGTTCCACCAGATCCACAAGTTGGTCGGCTGTTTCAGGGTCTCCATGGCTTACCCACTGCCTTAATTTCTGGGGTAGAGCCCTAAGGTATCGGTCCATAACCACTCTTTGAACCACGTTAGGTGCTGACAAAACCTCAGGCTGTAGCCACTTTCTGGTCAGATGAATGAGGTCGAACATCTGAGAACGTGGTGGTTTGTCTGCTCTGTATGTCCACTGGTGCACTCTTTGCGCTCGGACTGCTAGGGTTACTCCCAAACGAGCCAGGATCTCTGCCTTAAGCTTATCAAAGTCCTGGGCTGCCTCTGGCTCCAAATCAAAATAGGCCTTTTGTGCTTCCCCAGCAAGGAATGGGGCCAGTAGTCCTGCCCAACGTGCTCTGGGCCATGCCTCACACTCTGCGGTCCTTTCAAACGTGGTGATAAATGCTTCCACATCATCCTCTGCTGTCATTTTTTGCAAAAAAACGACTCACATTAATAGTTTTCCTTTCTGACTCTCCTTGAGCCGCGGGAAGATTTGCCACCTGCTGCACTACCTCCTGTAGAATCTGGCGGTCTTTATTTGTAGCATCTATTAATGTGGTTAGCTGTGCTGACAATAAGCGGTTTGCTTCCTGCTGGTGTGCATTGGTCCGCTGTTGTTCTCTGGTAGCATCCTGCTGGGCTGCAGTAGACTGCAACAAAGCCTTTAATACGTCCTCCATCTTTCAACGTCACCTTAGCGCGTTGCGCGCGTCCTCCACCACTTGTAAGAAATAGGTTAGGGATCGCCTTTGCTGGAGTCAAAGGTCACGCTTCTTTTTCCATCAATTCGAGGCAAACAGCAGCAGGTAGGTAGAAGCTGACTCTGGGTCAGGTTTATTGCAGAAGATTGCAAGAAAAGAAACAAAAAAACATTTACAAACAAAACTCCTTGCCTGTCCGGCACTGACTAGACACAGTATAGCCCTAACTAACAACTGGAGGGCTTCTCCCTGCCAGCTAACAAACACAGCAGTATTGCAACCTTACTTGCATGTGGCTCTCACACAGACAGCCCTGTGTCTCCAGGTAGAGAGAGTGAACTGCCCACCTGACTTTCCCTAAATACCTTCCTTCTGAACACCTCATTAATTAGGCAGCAGGTGAGTCTCTGGACCGCCTACTCACATATGAGAGGAACCTTGGAGAAATATACCTCCCCTCCACAACCTGTCCTGCACAGGTATCACAATATATATATATATATATATATATATATATATTTTTTTTTTTTTTTTTTTTTTTTTTTTTTTTTTTTGCAGCACTAGAACTTTTAAAGTTGAGTTGGAGAAACTCCCTAAATTGGCCACCTGGCTTATTTTTTGGTTAAGAGGTCTCTGAAAAGATCCCCCCAAAAATTACCATTGTGTACTACTAAAAACTCTTTTGCAAATTAGTGAAGCAAATGTATGCCCTTCGTAAAGAAAAGTTTTCTTCCTTCTTATATACTATTATAACTTTTTCCCAACAAAATTGTGTGAGCTAAAGCTGTACTAGTAGTGACCTTTATGTTTATGTATTAGACTTTGAAAGGTTATGACCTAAGTAATGGTGTGTTGTGCTCTTTCCATTAATAGATAAGGTCAGCATACTTCTACAGCTAGCCTGGCAAGGCTGTCTAATTATAGTACTGCATGTTGTTCCAAACATTTAGAAGAAAACATTAGAGTAAATAATAAACTAATTTCTGTGTCCTGAAAATGCAGAGCTGTTAGAGAAAGTTTATATAAAAGTTAGAAAGCAGCCATTCGACTGTTTGTGCGGATTTTACGAATTTGATATACGGATTTGCTGTAGAAAATCTGCAGCATAATACAGGAACCATAAAGTGAATGTGATTTTAAAAAAATAATGTAGGTGGTGTATTTTAGTACTGAACAGAAATTGTTTCTCAAAGCGGAAAATAAAATAATGATCATGTCACTTTAATTGTGCATCCACGCAGATTTTGGCATGTGTTTTTTTTCATTGTATATCTGCATCATGTAATCCCTTTAAACGTTAATATATTATTGATCAGCCATGTAATTGAAACCACAAGCCTTATCTAGTACACATCCCGGTTGTGCAGCAGTGAAGCATGTTCTCATGATCATAGAAGTGCCACCATTCAGACTTTACTTATCAAATCCATATACATATGGATAAAATTTGGTTATTTGTAGAGCCAGGGGCAGACTGGCCATTAAACGCACCAGAGGAAATCCTGGTGGGCTGATTGTGTTGGGCTGATGTGGGGCCGCTCTGGGACCGGTCTTCATCTTTGTATATTCCTGATTATAACGCTCCCCCGCAGCTCTGCTACTTTATTCAGTGCCGCCTCCAGCTTCAGCTCCGTACGCGTTAGTGTCGCACAGACTATGACCTCGGCAAGTGGTTAATGTCATAGTCTGTGGACCGCTAATGCGCACGGAGCTGTCACTGTCGGCTGGACTGTAGAAAGTAGCGGAGCTGAAGGGGAAGTGAGTACATGGTTTATTATTTTCATGTGCTGGGCAGATGGCTGGCCGTTTTCTGGGGGTCTGACTGGCAGGCTATATACCGGGGGGGGGGACTCCCTGGGAGGGTGAATACTGGAGAGGCTGCCTGGCAAGCTGATTAATGGGGGGCTGTATACTGGGGGGACCGGCAGGTTGTATAATGGGGTTTGGCTGACTGTATATTGGGGGGCTGGCAGGCTGTATATGGGGGGCGGGGATGGCTGTACACTGTGGGAACAAGGGTCGGGAAGTAAGAGTTCTCCCTACGGAGACTGCCAATTAAGGCCACCATGTAGGCATGTGGAATCCTATAGCCTTATATGCAAAGTTTTCCAGGATGGGATAAGGAAAACCACGCCTCTATTATTTCATCACCATTAAAAAGTCCAGAGCAAAACCAACGTGTTTCAGGAGTCTATCTATACTTTGCAGGAAACACAACTTAATTTAAAACAATCATGGACTATACTGATGCTGTTTGAGAGAATTCAGGTGACTAGGACAGACACCTTCTCACTATTTGAAGGGATCTGGAACCCGTGGATCGTTTTACAAGGGTCCCTCACCCTCGAGAGAGCTCTATGCCCTTAATGGTCCATTATGCATCAACATGGCTCCAGCACTTCTCCACACATGGGCTATCTCCACAGTCTTAGGCTATCCATATTCTACACTATACAGTTCTTGTGATCTTGTTACCTGTATGCTTTTCTCCTTCCCCCTGTGTCCCCTTCTCCACCCTGGTCCCCCTATGTTTTATTGTTTTGAACGATACTGAAGCTGGTTATGTATCAAAAAAATTCTGTTTACATTCCTAATTCCCCTGCATGGGGTACCATGCTCCTTGACCTATTGTAAACCATTTTCCTATGTTTTTCAACAATAAAACCTTGTTGAAACTAAAACAATCATGGACTAAATGGGCGTGTACACCTAAATTCAGAACGTCATTTCCCGTGCATGGCAGAATCCAAATCTCTTTTTTCGATACAGTTTATAAAAAGGACATGTTAAAACTGGAACGGGTGCAGAGGAAAGCAACCAAGAATATTAGGGGAATCGGACGACTAGAATACAATGACAGATTACAAAATTTGGAGTTATTCAGTTTAGAAAAAAGACAGCTGAGAAGAGACCTCATTACAATGTACAAATATCTGAACGGGCAGTACAAGGATCTCTCCTTTTTATACCTAGGCCTGTGACTAGGACAAGGGGACATCTCCCTGCTACGTACACGGACTTCGCTGATGTGTTTTGGGAGAAGAAAGTGGAAACTCTGCACAAACACTGGCCCTATGACTGCCCAATTGACTTGAAGCCGGGCACGTCTCCACCACGGGGTTGAGTGTATCTGTACCAGAAACAGCGGCTATTTCCGCCTATGTGAAGGAGAACCTGCAGAAGGTCTTTATACGCAAGTCCTCTTCCCCTGCAGGATTCTTTTTCGTGGTCAAGAAGGATGGCTCCCTCTGTCCATGCAACGATGACCGCGGCCCCGGCCTGGTTCATGGATGGCAATAGGACCCACACTGACGATCACAGTGGGTCACCACCCAAGAAGTTGCAGCCCGGGAAGAGATGGGAGGCTCAAGGCAGAAGTCCTCTGGAGGATGGCAGTGGTAGAGGTTTTCCTTGGTGTCCAGAATCCGGGTGGTCCCGGTATCCCAGGGCCCCTGTGGCCCCTCCTGCAGGCTGAACTCGATCCACTCCCCTGGATTGAGATTGTGGAGTCACTCCGGGAGGTTGGGTCGGTTGACAGAGCGACAGGGGATGAACACATCCCATCAGGTATGGTCCTTGGTGGCGAACCCATAACCTTTCTTAATGTTGAAAGCCTGCACTTGCCCCGTGGTACGGTCTCACTGCACCCAGGCACCTTTGGTGGATCGATCAGCCACAAAGCGTTAGACTTTCCGTTCTAGCTGACACTGATCTGCACTGGCATCTTGCAGGTTCCTGCGTAGGGTTTCACCGCGACCATGTGGCTGCTGAGTACCGGGTGTGGTTGCTGGGCCACAGGCTTGGGCCTTCCAGGTACAGGGGGGCAGGAGCTTCCACCAGTGAATCAACAGCCGGGACCTGCTGCGGGCTTGCCGGAGGCTCTAGCGTCTCAGGGGTGGCTTCCAGCTTTGGAGCTTGAGGAACAGCCACCTCTGTAATAGTTTCTTGAAGTTCCTGCGGGGGAACTCCAGCCCAGACTCTCGGCACCAGCACGGTTGCCGGGATAGGCAGCAGGAACCGCCCCAGACAGGGAGCCCCATTCCGTCAATGACCACAAGTAGGTGTTCAGGTCAGAGGCCCAGGTTATTCCTCGCAGGAAATGGGCGGATGGGCTGAGCAGCCAGCACAATGACCGTTTCAAAAGCTTCAAGGAATTCGGGCGTGTTTTCCAGGGGGACCCTCGTGGTCTCGCCATGATGCAAACTTCCTGGTCACTGCACCTGGCACGCTGGAGCTCCTATATCGAGGTAAAGCAGGAAGTCCTCCCAATTGGGGGGTGGAGCTTGGGTACTTCCCGTCAGGAGTTGTGGTGGGCTCAATTTTCTCATGCGCCACAGAGTTCTCATGCAGGAATCGTGCCATTTGCACAGGGGGTGGAGCTCTCGGTGCTGCAGTGCCGGATTTAGCAGAGCTCACACAGTTCTTCTGCAGGGATTACCCTCATGGGTGCTGGGGCAGCGCTCGACAGCACGTGGCAAGAAAATAACACAGTTTATCTTGTGGATCACAATCACTTGGGCCTTAACCCGGATGGCAGCAGGGTTAGGCAGCAGAGTCTTTTGTAAAAGGAGAGTTCAAAGTGCCAGTATAAGGCACACAATTAAACATCCTGTTTGTGACACCACTTTCAACATCCCCCACCAGGGACTAGCCTTTTCTTGGGGCCTGGAGGCAGCCGGGGCCCAGAATACCGGAGTGGCTGGCGATTGCGGCCTTGGGCACGCTGTGGTCACGGTGCTTGGTATGGGGACCGCAGGGCTGTCCTACAGCCTGGCAGGTCTGCAGCAGGTGGTGTGTGCAAAAAATAAGGAGGGAGAGGCTGAGGTACTTGTTTCTCCCTGGGGCAACTCCTGAGTGTCTGTAAGGTAAGTCCTTGGGTAAAGGATTGGGAAGCCCGTGGTGGTAGTAAGCCATATCCAGGAATTAGACAGAGGCAACGTTGTGCAAAACAACTGACGGCTCTTTAATGAACAATGGGTAGCAGGCAATGGGCCAAAACGGTCAAACAGCAGATTCGGATTCTGGTACTGGAGTGGTCGTGGAGAGTGGTCCGCAGGAATAGTGCACCAGCCTGATAGTAGATGCAGACTGGAAGAATTTAGATGGAGCTGTGTCCAAACTGTGGAAGCTGCAGCTCTGGGTTAGAGTCTCCTGACTCAGTTCCTGGGATTGGTTCCTGTGACAGCACTGAAAGTGTACTGAACACTGTTTCTCTGTTCACTCTGGGATAAGACCATGTGCTCCCACTGCACAGGGGTTTTATACTCCCCCTGGTCAGGTGGTAGAACCTCTCCAATCACACTCCAGCTTACAATACAGCCACATAATTGTATCATTACTTACACCAACTTAGCTGTTGCCTTTTCAAGCTCAATTTACAGCTGCAATTACAGAATGCCCAGATTCTAGAACCTTCATAGAGAATTTGTGACTCCCCCTAACAGCTCCTGACCTGGAGAGGGCGCTATTCGCAACTACAAGCCTGCCTATGTATTGGCAGGGGTGTTGCACTTGCACCTGTTTTTTTGGTGCACTTTGCTTCATGCTGCAGAATTGTGGTGCAGCTTAGTAATAAATGTGGTTCAAACTCTGACAATACATCACTAAGCCCCTTTAGGTTTCAAAAGTGTTGGACAAAGTGCACCCGCAACACAAAATAGCAAGCTCCAAAGACACTTTTTCTTGTGCATAATTAGACAATCATATATCGCAGACACAATCATATATCTGGGCCAGTGTGTGACAATTGCCTATGGTGCCATGCACCGGAGATAGGGGCTGCAGCATTGAGGAATCTGATCCCAAAATATGATTCACTATCTGCTGTTAGCTGTTAGTTCACAGTGGTTAGTGCTGAATAGAAAACCATTGGGTGTGCATTGGGTGTCCTGGAGGGAGCAGAGAGTATGCATCTGTAAAATGCAACATAGGACCTGCTTAACGGCTCCAACAACATGCCGGAAGGAAGCCTTAGTATCTTGGAAGAGGAGGTTCCGGGACTGGAAGTAGTACATGGTGAGGAAGATGTGAAGACTCTGACTTTGGTGGTGAGGAGATGAATGTGACATTTTAGCTGTAAAGGAACATACAGATAAGTGGTGACATTCGATTTTGTCCTTTCTCATGTGGGGAACACCTGTTTAAGAAAGGTACACCTAGACTGGGGGCTGAGGTTATCAGATGCAAAAGGGTTAAAAGTTTGGGTATTATTGCAATATAATAGGGTTGGTGATCTGTGCCTTTAAAGGGAACATGTCACCAGGGACCTCATTGTCACGGTTCGTAGGGATGAACCATCAGAGAGTCTATGGGCAGAGTCTGTGGACTCCCTGGACGACCGCGGGGGATAACGATACTAGCCGCAATCCAGGAGCGGAGTCTAAGTGGACTCCTGGTCTTCAACAGAGCCCGCTGCAAAGCGGGATGGTCTTGCTGCGGCGGGGAGCCACCAGGTTGCTCCACGGGTGCGACCAGGCCCGCGGTGGCAGACAAGGTAGGGACAGAGGGTAGGCAGGACCACGGGAAAGCAGGACCTCGGAAGGGCGGCTGGCAGGACCTCGCAAGGAGGGCTGGCAGGACCCCAGAAGGATGGCTGGCAGTACCTCGGAAAGACGGCTGGCAGGACCTCAGGAAGGACGGCTGGCAGGACCTCAGGAAGGACGGCTGGCAGGACCTCAGGAAGACCACTGGGATACCGGACCGCCACAGGATTACATGACCACCACAAGGGAACACCACAGGAACACGGGAACACCACAGGAACATGGGAGCACCACAGGAATCATGGAGGCATCTGGAAACGCTCAGGAATCACTCATTTTTACTATAGACAGGTTGCAGAAGCCCTTTGCTTTCTCTAAGTATTTGTATTACAATATAATTGTGTCTTAAAACTTACATTGCACCCTGACAGAATCCTTTGTTTAGTCCTAGGGGTTGGGCTTTGGTTTGGATGCATTTTTTAAAAAAACAACATGTGACTTGTCTGTGCTGCAGACTCCTCAGCTCTCAGTCCCCACCTTTGTGCAGCTCCTCTCTCCTGCTCCTTCACAGAGCTCACAGGGTGTTGAGCTGACATCAGTTGGAGAGGGAGGAGCTGTACAGGAGCAAAAAGGTGGGGGCCAAGAGCTGAGCAGTCTGCAGCACAGACAAGTCACCCAAAGCCAGCCCCAAGGACTATACAGAGGATTCTGTCAGGGTATAAGGTAAGTTATTACACACAATCATATTGTAATGCAAATGCTTAGAGAAAGCAGAAAGGCAAATGCACAATGCAGCTGTAATGGGCTTCTGCAATCTGTCTTTAGTGAAAATGAGGTCCCTGGTGACAGGTTCCCTTGTTCTCACCCCTCCCCTGCTAACCTCATGATGTCCTCCACTCATACAGGACATGGGGGTTTATATGGCTGTTGTTATCTGATGGCTGATGGCTGATGTTATCTCCCTCTTTGATGCAACACTGAAACTGTCTCTCTCCAGGAGCAGGCTAGTGTGTGCTGCAGGATTCTTCAGTGTCCAGAGCTCTGGTGTCTGGTAGCTTTGGAGGATCCATCCAGACACTGAAGGTAGGAGGCCATGTAGTCTCCAGGGTCCTGTTTGTTTCACACCATCCGTACCCTCCCCACCTCTAGTCCTCGGGTCACTGAGCTCTCATTATATGAAGCTGAGGAGAGATACAGCAGCATCTCTGAATTGATTTCTGCTCCTTCACTAATTCACATGTGCAGCTCCAGCCCCATCATCTTTCCCTGCAGCTCCAGACCCACCGCCTCTCCCTGCAGTTCCCACATTAATAATGGGAGCTCATACTAGTTCTGCTCAGTCCTCAGAGGACATCCCTCCACTTTCTCAGGTGGTTGGTGGGGTGTCAGTTCAGTCCCTAGTAGTTGTGTATGTGACAGGTGCCACTGCAGCTCTCTCACCCCATAGTCAGTGAGCTACTATAATTAACCCCTCATGTGCTGAATCTGTGGAAGATGTAACTGCAGCCCCCCACCCCCCTTTACACAGTGAAGGAGCTGCTGTAATGAACCCCTTAATGTGCTGTATCTGCGGAAGATCTCACTGCAGCCCCCACTCCCAGTCAGGGAACTGCTGTATTTAACCCCACACTTGCTGTGTCAGCCTCTTCTGCTGCTCTCCTATAGTCAGGGGCTGCGGTCACTTCAGTATTACCCCTTGTTGTTTCCCAGGGTCACAGACCCCCATAGCCATGATCCCCTTTCATCTTCCTCCACTCGGAAGTTACGCTGGCACTCCCCCCGCGGCTTTGCAGAGTTTAATTCCACCTGGTGCAGACGGTGTTCCAGTTTGTCCAGGTTTTCAAGAAGCTCCAGGTCTTCAAGGCGGCGCTCCCCATCATCTTCTGGTTGGTCCTGAGTGCTAAGGCGACTGGTCCGTGAGGCCATGGACGGCATATGCGGAACTGTAGTGGGTCATTCCAGGGGTCATGGCCTGGTTCTTCCACTGACTTCAGTTCCAGCTTCAAAACTTGTGGATCCTACATCTTTTCCTGCACTAACAGCTCTGTTTCAATATGCAGGTCCTCATGGTGTGGGAGCAATTCCATGGCTGGGTCAGAATAGTCTCCACTTATAAGGCCTTATTAGACAGGTTTCCTCTGCTATGGTAGATATTAGCACAGCTCCAGCTCCTGTTTAAGTAGCCATAAAGACTCTGTATAATGTACTCTCAGCCTGCTTGGAGCCCATATAGATATGAAGATTAGGGAGAAGATAAGGGCCAGTGATTACATTGATATTTGGTCCTTGTGTCAGCAGACAGGGAGCAAGTAATTCTTATTCCGAAACACTAAGGAGCTGAGATGTTCTGGGATGTGTGGTGGGTGAAAAACACCCATGCGATTTACTCTTCATGCAAAACCTGGGTGGTCATGTCTGGTGGTGATACGATGTACAGGTTCCAGTTATGACCGGCCACCTTGTAGAGCCTGATGGCTCTGCAATGATGGATGCTGCATATTTTCTGCCTCTGTAAGTATAAGCACAAATGCCTCTCCTGTGGGGGTGGTGGTGGTAATATATGCCCCTGTCCCTCTTCCAATTACCCTATTAAGGGAGCACCTGCGGATCAAAAGACGCCAGTGAGTATGGTAGAGATGGTGTTGGGGTTATCCTTCGAAGTTGGTCAACTGTGTTCAAGTTTTAGGTTTGGTCTTTTTTATGTCATGTGTTTTTAAGTGTGGGTTGTTATTCAGGACAGTTTGAAATAGGCCATCCCGTAGTGCTAGGAAAGTATATAGAAATAAGTGTCCCTGGGAGGTGTGGTGGGCCCTCTCAGGGCCCCCATGTTTCCCACCCCTACCATTTCATAACATGCACGTTTCTCCATTGAGTAGTTCCAAAGAAGGAACTAGTGCAGTACTCTCTTATTTACCACCTTCCTCAAGGAAGGTACGTCGGTCAATGATGGGATCTCACCTGAGGAAGCTTCGGTGTCTTATGTTTCTTACATGGCCTTGTTGGATATTGCTTGTGTTTTGCGTTTGTTTCCTGTACTCCTAGATTGGGTGGCTATGTGGGTGATGAGTATTATTGTGATACTTGCCTACCCATGAGTTGTTTCATTTTCTGCCTGTATTTTAACTTTTAAAATATTACTATGACAGTCTGTGTTTGTATAGCGCCACCTTGTTGTGTGACACTTTGTAGGGAATGGGGGACATGCACAGAAATAATTATATACATAGAGAAGTAAAGATATTGCAGTGTAATACATTTTAGTTCTTTCCTGGAGTGGGTATCTAATATGTCACCGATGTTCGCTCAGTCACTACTTGATTTTTGTCTGTAGATCCTGCTGATGTGCCTGTTTGTGTCCATTTTGTTTACATTTTCATACATAGTTTTGGTGTCCCCCTAATAAGACTGGAAGCCTCACATCTTTATTCATTTGCAGAAGGATACACTGTACAGGCTTATTACTTTGTAGACGGCTTTTGTGCAGTCTTTCCATGGCTTCCTGATTTTTGCTTGCAGGGTTATATCGCTGGGGAGAGTTTCATTTCACAGCGTTTGTCACTGTTTTAAAATACCAGAACACCTCATTCGTATGATCATCATGCTTAATGTTGACCTTCAGGAAAACCTGTTTTTGTACTGATAGCCTGGGTGTTGTGTTTTTTATTAACATGCTGTAATCTTCTTCTTCCCTTCCAGCTCTTTCTCTATTGCATTACTTGATTCTTCGCTGTATGGACTTGAACATCACCTTATGGGCCCGACATGTACTGAGTGTGTCTAATACTTTGTCTGCAATTTGTCCAGTTTTAGTCTCCAGTTTTTTTACAAGCAGCATCCAACATTGGCTTCTAACGTTATGGGGTCCACCCAGTGGCAATTTTCTTTAAAATTGTTGTGTGGCCTGGTTAGGTGCTGCTCAGTAGCTCCTCAGAATACAAGACATTGGGGGTCATTTACTAAGGGCCAGATTCGGGTTTCCCGACGTGTTACCCGAATATTTCCGATTTGCGCCTTTTTTCCCTGTATGGCCCCGGGATTTTGGTGCAGGCGATCGGATTGTGGCGCATCGGCGCTGGCATGCACGCAACGGAAATCGGGGGGGGGGGTGGCCGAACGAAAACCCAACGGATTCGGAACCTTGTCGCTCCATCAGCCACCCACCCTCCCTCAGTTTATTGAGGAATAATTCACCTATGCCCAAGTTTTTGTATATTGGGACGTTGTGCGATAATCGACAGGTCCAGCTGTACAGGGCTCTTGGAGCCATCTAGTGGCCGTCTCTGGACTTGTTACAGTGAGACAGGTGATTTTATCTTTACCATGGTTTGGGTCCCAATTTTTAGTTCAAAAGTGTCTGTCATATTTTAGAAGTTAACTTATACAAAGTTATATTAAAGATTACTGATATTTGTGTAACGGGTAATTTATTAAAAGGAACCTGTCACCAGGGACCTCATTTTCACAGGTTGCAGAAGCCCATCACACCTGTAGTGCAAAAATGCCTCTCTGCCTTTTCTAAGCATTTGCATAACAATATAATTGTGTGTTAGAACTTACCTTGCACCCTGACCAAATCCTGTGGCAGTCACATGGGCTGGGGTTCGGTTTGGATGCATTTCAAAAAACAACATGTGACTTTTCTGTGTTGCTCACTCCTCAGATCTTAGCCCCCACCTGTGTGCTCCTGTACAAAGGAGCTGTACAGGAGCACAAAGGTGGGGGCTAAGATCTGAGGAGTGAGTGACACAGACAAGTCACATGTTGTTTTTTGAAATGCATCCAAACCAAAGCCCACCCTGAAACTACCCCAGGATTTTGTCAGGGTGCAAGGTAAGTTATAACACCCAATTATATTGTAATGCAAACACTTATAAAAGATAGAGAAGCATTTTTGCACTGCAGGTGTGATGGGTTTTAAAACCTGTCTTTAGTGAAAAAAAGGTCCTTGGTGACAGGTTCCCTTTAAAGTGCCATCATAGATGGATTACATAAGGTGTTCAGTTGCATGTCCTCCAGTCTTAGCTCTGCATGTTCCCTCCTTGTACATGCCCTCTCTGCATACCCTATACCAGTGGTGGCGAACCTATGGCACGGGTGCCAGAGGTGGCACTCAAAGTACTCTCTGTGGGCACCCAGGCCATCCCCCCAACACAGATTTTCCTACTGGACTCAAAACCTCCTCCTGCAGTCCCTGGCCACCTAGGATGTGCTGTGATCAGTGCTATTTTAAAGCTACACATCCTTAGCTGTCTGGAACTACAGGAGGAGCAGACAGCTAAGGAAGTGCAGACAAGGCTGTGTTATTATTAAAACTCCTGCTCTGGGCCCCACAATTCTTCCTATTCAGGGGACCCTGGAGGGAAGCTGCAATGATAATCTGAATTTCTTCTCTTCCTTTCAACTGTATTGGTGTCCTCAGGATGCCAATACAATTAAAAGCCGTGACAAAACAGTTAGCAACATGTTACGGCTTGAATTGCCATGTTGGCACTTTGCATTTAAATAATTGGGGTTTGGTTGTAGTTTGGGCACTCGGTCTCTAAAAGGTTCGCCATCAGTGCCCTATACAGTGCTACCTGTAAGATAAATGTGTTTACAGTGACATCAGTACCACAGTTAGTTTACTGACTAAATTACTGATCAGTTTTGTCTTACTAACCAAGTACTGTTTGAAGTAGACTACATATCCATATGAGTGTCATTTTGGTGTGATTTAGACTAACAGTTCCAGCAGGACTTTATATCTGTATGTTTCTACTCAGTCTTTGCTTGCTGGAGTTGAGAGGCTCTGTTAATAAATACTTTCTGTTATGGGATAGTTTGGCATTAACTGGACTAACAGTTTCAACAGAAAGACAATATGGTAGTTATTAAGCTCTTTGATACGTCAGGCTTGAATAATCTACATCTACAACTCTTTTAACTGTCACAGAATTTTGTGTCTTGCGCAATATACACTCACCGGCCACTTTATTAGGTACACCATGCTAGTAACGGGTATCAGATGTTGGGTACATTGTGGTCATAAAGGGATGGACATGGTCAGTAACAATACTCAGGTAGGCTGTGGCGTTGCAACGATGCTCAATTGGTACCAAGGGGGCCAAAGAGTGCCAAGAAAATCTTCCCCACACCATGAAACCACCACCACCAGCCTGACCCGTTGATACAAGGCAGGATGGATCCATGCTTTCATGTTGTTAACGCCAAATTCTGACCCTACCATCCGAATGTCGCAGCAGAAATCGAGCGAGCAGTTGGACAGGTGTACCTAATAAAGTGGCCGGTGAGTGTATAATATGATGGTTTAAAGATTTTTGTGATATTCCTAGGTTTGTGATTTAGGGGAATGGGTATTACCATATCCTCTCTTCTAATTACAATTTACACTGAGCCACTGTGGTAGATTTAACTAGTATCTTCTTTAGTACTCAGGGAGTGGGCCTGGATTGGATATAGGATTATTCCTCTTGAGGTTAGTTACTTAAATATGATTAAACCAGGTACTATAAAGATTAATCCTAAACTGGAGAACATTATGCCAGCAGCTTCACCAATGTCCAAGAATAAAAACAAATGAGAAAAGTTAAGAGAACATACAACAGCTAAATAATGTCCTCTCATCCGTATCTTCCGAATCTGCTTCTGCAGCAACTCCAAAAAACCCATAGAGGTCCAAAAACGGTAGAAAATGAATAAAACAAAATGTCATATTCCATCCAGGGACACCTTGCCAAAAGTGAGCTCTACTTTGGATATACGGTAAGTAATAAGGCAGAAGTGGGGCAAGATTAGACTAATCATGAATTGGACTCTACTGGCCTTGGGGCAGGTTTTTCAATACAAACAGAAAAGTTTGCATGAAATGAAGATAACCATAACCCTTAAAGAAATAATGGAAGCCGATTTGCAATTCAAACTAGCAATTGGGGATTTGACAAAACAAGTGGTATTTTTTCAAGAGTCACTCACGTTGGTGATCGCAGATTTAAAGACACAACGGTGAGAGAATTCAGCAAGCTGACTCTAGAGTCTCTGGTATGGAAGATGATTTGACCAAATTAAAGGAAAGAAGTACAGAAGGTACTTTAGATTTATTCATTTAGAGAACTGTACCTGGAGATTTAATCTCTGCTGTTTGGCTTCCTGGAAGGGGCTGAGGGGGAAGATGCTGCGGTATTTGTTCAGAAGTGGTTGTGTCAGGTTCGCTGGGGAGAATGCTGGGACTTCTGGTGGTGCTAGCAGCGTTCTCCGGCCTCCGGTGCGTATCTGCACAAACTCCACCTCTCGTCCGCTACCAGCGGTCTCTAGCATACGCCCCGGGCAGCGGCTGGTAACACCTTGCGCTGTCTAGGAGTTGTGTTCTGAACTGCTGGGACTTGTGGTACCTCTACATGGTGCCTGCTATTGTGCTTGGTTATTCTGCACCACGAGGGGTTACTTCCCAGAAGTTGTCCAGCTCCTATCAGGTTCTGGAGGTGGGGTTCTGGCTGCATAAATTGCACCTTCACTAGTCACCTGTGCCAGTGTTTGAAATCCCTTTCTTCACTTGCTCTCTGCATTAGGTTTGACTTGCTCTGTGTCTGAATTGTTGGGATCTCGGCTAGTTTTTTTACATTGACTCTTGCTTACTGATTTTGCTCTTGATGTACCCTCTCATTGTGACTCCGGCTAGTTTACTACTCTTTTGTGTTTTATGTTTGTCAGTCTGTTTGTGTTTTCCCTTCCCGCACTTATCTAGTGTATTCTGAGTCTTCAAGTAGTCGCCCTACGGTTTAGCGTGGGGGGGGGGTATAGGAAGGGACAGAGGTTGGGACAAGCTCAGGGCACACTATCCCCTGTCTTCTGTGTTACCCAATCCTAACAGGTTGATTCCCACAAGAATTCAAGATGAATACAAAAAATGTTACTTAAATTCTTTTGGGCAGGCAAAAGCTCACGGATAAACAGAAAAAAAAGGAAAATTTCAATAGAGAAAGGTAGGATGGGAGTAGCTAATAATGTATTATATCATAAGGCAGCTATTTTTGAGCAGATGAAGTGCATTAAATTAAATGTAGTAATTCATGGACCAAAATAAAAGATGATGAAATTGGCTCAATTACAGTTAAAGGGGCTGTAATATTAAAATGTTTAGCTTCAAAGTTTAATACATTTTTATATGTGAATAATACACCCAAGGGAGGAATCTCTATTGTTTATAAGGAACTCTAACGTCATGGGTGTTGCTAATTCCCGCTAACTAGGTGGCAATATGCTATGTCTCAATCATATAAGGTATATTATTGTACAAACCATACTGAGACACTTCGCAAATTACAAACAAGATGGAAAATATCGCCATCGAGGTTGGCATAATTCTCAGAGCCAGAAAGTAATAGTTGCTGGCGCTGTATAGAGAAGGGAGCAAACCTACTTCACATATGGTAGAACTGTGTTAGTATTAAGATGGTATGGACAAAATCCAGAATTTGATTAGAGAGATTTGGAGCACAGAGATTGAACTAAGTCCTGAACTTGCGCTCTTGGAACTAAATATGGAGGTAATACCTTTAGTATACAGATGATCACTTTCAAGAATGTTAGCGGAAGCGAGGAAGGCTATAGCACTTTTTTGGAAAGATGCGGTCTGTCCAGATGAGAAAATGATCCTGAGGAATTTCAGGCAAGTGTATCAATACGAGAAAATTCTGAACAATAATGCTACCCTCAAAATAGGACTTTGATGGAAAATGGGAAAAATGGATATCATATGGGTTAAACAACGACATACTTTTGTAAGCTGTCTCCTTTGCTTTTTTTTTTTTTTGCTGTTTTGGTCTCCTTTTTTTTCCTGGATGTGAAGGTCCACTATACCCATGCAGATACAGGGAATAGACATATTTATGTCTTTAAAAATTTGAAACAGCGTGCAAATTATATCTAAGATATGGAACTTTTGTTCTGTTCTGGATCTTTGCCTGATACAACATAATGTTACATGTGTAAATGTGAAAATTTAATAAAAAGTATTGAAAAAAAGAAGTGGTTGAGAAAAGTATTGGGTGATGAAACGATCACCAGCTTTTTTCTCTCTCTCTCCTCCTTTTTGCGCATCTCCCCGTCTCTATTCTTGCAGGCATGTATACTGAAGGTTCAAGGCTTAAGACAAAAAAGTAAGACAGTGGACATTTTTAATTGCTAGTCATAATGATGTAGTTGCTCTTCAATTATATATTTCATTCATTCCTGGTAATATTGGAGGATTTTAACACAGTTTTGAGCAACCATCTGTGTACTTTACCTACGTAGAGTTAATGGGGGGTGTCCCTTTCACATAAAATAATTTTGCAATTATGCTGGATGCATTTGGTTGGCATGATGATATTAGAGTCTATTAGTATTATTATAGACTCACTGGGGCTCATTTACTAAAGGTCTGAACACCGCACTTTTGTCGGGTTTCCTGAATATTTCTCTTTTGCCCTGAATTGCCCCGGGATTTTGGCGCCGACTTGCAAGCAACAGAAATCAGGGGGCTTGGCTGTCGGACAAAACTATGGATTCGGACAAACCGCTGAATTTGAAAAACGTTTTGTGTCGCAAGATCAAGCACTCACATTCACCAGGAAGAAGCAGGGGAACTCCGGCAGACCACGGCGCAACAGCGACACAGGAAGGAACTCGGAAGCGCGATCTTAGTGAATCGCGCCGGACCCGAATCCACGTCTGACAATGCACTGCAATTTTATTTTTTCAAGATTGGAAATGGCACTCACAAACAAAAAAACAATGCACTTATTTAGGAAAACTTTTTTATGGAATTGATACTAGAAGCAGCAGAGCACTACATACCACACAATATCAAGAGGAGAACTACTTGAATGGGGTTCACTGGTAACCATAAATGGCTCACACATCCAATAGTGGAGCTTTTACTTTTAATTTGGGTACTGCCTCAATGGGCACCTTGACGTAACACTGCATCATAGGATACAGGTAGTTCCTGCACCTTGACGTAGTCATTTCATGGTAATCACCTGGGCTCAGAAGCTGGTGGGATCCCCCAGTTACAGCCGGGATCGTGACTATTGCATCCTCGGCTGTTTAACCCTATAAAAGTAGAGCATTACTGAGCCAATTGGCACCCTCGTTGCCAATCGTTGCTATGGCAGCCCTGAGGTCCAATGAAGGACCCCAGAGCTGCCTTCAGTAGAAGCCTGCTAGATCGTGCTGAATGCACGATCTAACAGTGCTGCTGTCAGTCTATGCATAATGCATAGGCTGACTATGTAAAATGCTTCAATACATTAGTATTACAGCATATTACAATGAACAAGTGATCAAATTATCAAGTCCCCCCTGCGACAAAATGAAAAGTACAAATAAAAAATATTATTATTGGGTATCAAAATACCATAATAATCCATACAATAAAATTGTCACTGAACCTGTATGGTGAACGCAATTTAAAAAACGCAAAAAAACTGTCTCTTGAAGCTAAAGTCAGTGGACTTCCTTGACCACCGCGGGGGATGATGGTACTAGCCGCAAACCGGGAGCAGAGTCTAAGTGGACCCCCTGGTCCTCACCAGAGCCTGCCGCAAAGCAGGATGGTCTTGCTGCGGCGGGCAACAAATACTTTCAACTCCTTCCAAAGGTTTTCTATGGAGTTGAGATATGGAGACTGGCTAGGCCACTCCAGGACCTTGAAATGCATCTTGTGAAGCCACTATTTCATTGCCTTGGATTTGTGCTTGGGATCATTGTCATGACATGTCAGCTATGTTTCATCTTCAATGCCCTTGCTGATGGAAGGAGACTACACTCAAAATTTCATGATACATGGCTCCATTCATTCTTTCATGTACATGGATAAGTCGTCCTGGTCATTTTCCAGAGAAACTGCCCCGGAGCATGGGATTTTTGTTCACTGTTGTTTTGATAATTTTGACCATACAGGGTGAGATCTTGCATGGACCCCTTGATTGAGGGAGATTATCACTGTCTAATTATTGCTCCCACTATTGCAGATTCAGTCATCACTATAAAGGAGCTTGGAGTGTGACTGTCTGAGATTGTGGACAGGTGTCTTTTATACTGATAACAAGGTCAAACAGGAGCCATTACTAGAGGTAATCAGTGTAGGACAAAGGAGCCCTTTTAAAGAAGAAGGTCTGTGAGAGACAGAAATCTTGCTTGTTTGTAGGTGACCAAATACTTATTTTTCACCATAAATTGCAAATAAATTCTTTAAAAATCTATGTGATTTTCTGGATTTGTTTTCATATTTTGTCTCAAAATTACTTGCTTGTCTTGTCAATGGCATAGAATGAGATCATGCCATTGTCACAAACTCAGGGGAATAGTCAGTGGACTCCCTGGACCACCGCGATGGATAACAATACTAGCCGCAACCCAGGATTGCAGGACCGCCACAGGATTGCAGGACCGCCACAGGATTCAGGAACACGGGAATCACAGAATACACAAGAACAGGAACTCAGAGGCGCCTGGAAATGCTCAAGAAGGTATTCTCCTCAGAAGAATGGGCTGAAGATCCGGCAGGGGATGCTGGGAGTCGCCAGGCTATATAGCCGAGCAAGGAATGCAAGAGCCAATAAGGAGGACGCTGGCCCTTTAAGGATGGGAGAAGTCCGCGCTAGTTCCCCCTAGTGGCGCGAGCGCACAACTGCAGGGAAGAAGCATGCGGCCTACACGCTGGGAGCCAGAGTGCAAGCCGGAGCCAGGAGAGGTAAGTGAGGGCTGGGGACCGGGGACCCCGGCAGCAGGCACGGGTGCACCCTCAATCCGTACCGAGGATCGTGGGTGTAACCGTGACAACCATTGGCTCATCCCATGCGGTTGTCTGACATTTCAGCGCGCCGGCTACAGGAAATTTAAAGGGCCAGCACACCATTAATAGGCGCTGGCCATTTTCCCAGAAGGCTATTTAAACCTGCCTCTCCCATCACACCATGTCGAATCTTTGTGCCTCACAGCCTTAGAAAAAGCTCCCCAGTGATATTCTTGTGTTCCTGTGTCTCCTGCGTTCTTGTGTCTCCAGGGTTCCTGTGTGTTCCCGTGTATCCTATGTTCCTGCTCCCGTGTGTTCCTTCTCCTGAGTTCCTGTGTCTTCCGTTCCTGTGTTCCTGTGTCCCGTGTGCCTGTGTTCCCATTCCCATCTGACGGGACTTCCCGTTGCTGACCACGGGTTGGACTTTGACGTTGTATCTCTGCCGCCTGCCCTGACCATGTGCCTGGACCTGACCATGAGTCTGTCTTCTGCTAAGGTACTTAGACCACCACCGCGGGCTAGTCACACCTGTGGAACGACCTGGTGGTACCCTGCCGCAGCAAGTCCATCTCGCTTTGCGGCGGGCTCTGGTGAAGACCAGGTGCCACTTAGACTTCAGTCCCAGAGGTCTGCTAGTACCACCTCCCATGGTGGTCCAGTGGATCCAAGCATCCCGAATCCTGAAAGTAAGATCCGGCCATGCATCCCGCCAAGGTTTCGCTTCCCGGTCGGCCTGATCTTGCCACTATCGTGGTCCAGCAATCCCGGCAGATTTCCGCACAACGTGAAGTCAACTGCCTTCCAAAAGCTGCTCCAGCCTCTGCCTGTATCATCTGCTCAGGAATACATCTCTCTCGACAGGAGCATTCCAGGAGAACCTCTGCCTGTATTGTGCCAGCCCAGAGCACTTCAATGCGACTTGCCCTGTCCGTCCCCAGCGTCCGGGAAACACCAGCACCTAGGGTTCTTGGGAGAAGCGTCCCTAGGTATGAGCCTAGCTTCTTCACGCTTGATGATTCCGGTGCTCCTCAGCATCCCAGATCCAGGTCTCTGCTTTGTTGGACTCCATTTCCGCAGGGAACTTCGTGGATGCCGCTCTGGTCTCCCGGAATCACATTCCCGTGGTTCGCCTCCAGAAGCCTTTGGTCATCTCCTCTGTCAGTGGCCAAATACTCTCTGACCCGGTCCAGTACCACCAAGCCTCTGTCCTTGCAGGTCGGTGTGCTGCACAAGGAGAGACTGTCTTTTTATGTTCTTCCACGATCCATGTCCTCCATCCTGTTGGGCCTTCTGTGGCTGCAGCTCCATGCACTAGTACTCAACTGGATGATGGGGAAATGGTGGCACCTCTACCAGTACCCGTCTTGGTCTCCTCCGTGTCTCCCAAGCCCTTGGAGGGCCTACCAACGCGTTAAAGGGACTTCTCTGACATATTCTCCAAGAAGCCGAGGTCGGGTGTACCCGCTCTCTGTTCCCGACACCACAGCCATGTCGGAGTATATCAAGGAGAAGCTACAAAGAGGTTTCATACGGAAGTCCTCCTCTCCTGCAGGTGGAAGATTCTTCTTTGTTACCAAGAAGGACGGCTCCTTGCATCCTTGCATTGACTATTGTGGACTTAACAGGATCATGGTTAAGAATCGCTATCCTCTCTGACTGATCACTGAGCTCTTCGACCGCCTGCGCAGTTCCAGGATTTTCTCCAAGCTGGATCTGCATGGGGCCTACAACCTCATCCGGATCTGCGAGGGTGATGAATGGAAGACAACATTTAACACCCGAGATGGACATTTCAAATACCTTGTAATGCCATTTGGACTTTTTAATGCTCCAGCTGTCTTCCAGGAATTCTTCAATGATATCTTTCGAGACTTGCTGTATACATGTGTCATGGTCTACTTGGACAACATTTTGGTCTTCGCCCCGGCCCGGCCTACGGCAAAAAAAGTCTCTACCCAAAGCTCGAAAAATGTCTGTTCCAACAACGAAGCCTACCTTTCCTCGGTTACATAATCTCCGACCAAGGTCTCCAGATGAATCCAGCCAAACTGTCCGCAGTTCTGCAGTGGCCATGTCCAGAAGCTCTACAAGCCATTCAGAGGTTTGAATACCTTGTAATGCCATTTGGACTTTGTAATGCTCCAGCTGTCTTCCAGAAATTCTTCAATGATATATTTCGAGACTTGTGTGTGTTTCGTGTGTCATGGTCTACTTGGACAACATTTTGGTCTTCGCCCCGGACCTTGAGTCCCACCAGTCTCACGTGCGGCAAGTACTTGGCTGCCTACGGCAAAAAAAGTCTCTACCCAAAGCTCGAAAAAATGTCTGTTCCAACAACGAAGCCTACCTTTCCTCGGTTACATAATCTCCGACCAAGGTCTCCAGATGAATCCAGCCAAACTGTCCCCAGTTCTGCAGTGGCCATGTCCAGAAGCTCTACAAGCCATTCAGAGGTTCCTGGGCTTTGCAACCTACTACCGGCAGTTTATCTCACATTTCTCCACTCTGGTCTCTCCTATTGTGGCGCTCACCAAGAAGGGCACTAATCTACGCTTGTGGCCTTTGGCGGCTGGAGAAGCCTTCACAAAGTTAAAGTCTGCATTTGCCACGGCTCCTGTTCTTTCTGGACCCAATACGGAGGTGGATGCATCTTCTGTAGGTGCAGGGGCGTTGGAGAAGAGCTGGTTCCGCAGCATATTATCTCTGCGGAACAGTTGGTTGCTGCTACTCTGGTGGACCTTCGGCAGCTTCCCCCTGGCAAGACATATGTCCAACCTGCTCTGCGGAAGAGGATTTTGTTTTGGGGACATTTTTCGCACCTGATTGGGCACCCTGGGGTGCAATGCTCTGGGTGCCTCATCTCCCGCTACTACTGGTGCCCTGACTTTGTCAAGGATGTTCGGGACTTTGTGGGATCCTACACCTAATAAGCCTTCCCGTCTGAAACTGGCTAGTCTCTTGCTTTTGTTGCCGACACCCAGTCACCCATGGTCATATGTGGCTATGGACTTTGTCACGGACCATCCATCTTCCTCAAGCAATACCGTCATCTGGGTGGTGACAGACCGGTTTTCGAAGATGTCTCATTTTATCCCTCTTCCAGGTCTGCTGTCCGATCTCTTCCAGCTCCACATCTTGCCAAGCTCTTCTTTCAACATATCTTCCGGCTACATGGTCTTCCTCAACACATGGTCTCTGATCAGAGAGTCCAGTATGTTTCCTGCTTCTGGCGTTCTCTCTGCAGCCAACTGCAGGTAAAGTTGGACTTCTCCTCAGCTTACCATCCTCCAATGGACAAGTGGAGAGGGTAAACCAGACTCTGGGATGTTACCTCCGTCATTTTGTTTCTGCCCGTCAAGACAACTGGTCCGCCCTGTTGCCTGGGCACAGTTCTCTTATAATTCCCTGGATTCTGAATCTTCTAGCTTCACTCTCTTCTTCATTGTCCCTTCTTTTGCCTGTGTCTTCAGATGTCGCTGCTGTTGAGGAGTTGGTACGAGATCTGAAGTCCATCTGGGAAAGACTTGCCTTTCATTGTTACAGGCTTCTGCAGTAGCAGGCCTCCTCTTGCCTTCTCTCCTGGCGACAAGGTCTGGTTATCTTCTAGGTACATTCGGCTGAAGATTCCCAGGTACAAGCTTGGTCCACGATTTTGGGTCCTTACGAGGTCCTGACTCTGGTGTCCTACAAACTGCGCCTTCCTCCCACCATGTGCATCTTGAACTCCTTCCATGCCTCCCTACTCAAGCCTGTCGTCCTGAACCACTTCTCCCGGCAAGTATCTCCTCCTGCTCCTGTGGCCGACTCATCTGAAATCTATGAAGTAAAGGAGATCCTTGATATGGAGACGGTGAAGGGTAAGCGGTTCTTCTTGGTTGACTGGAAGGGGTTCGAGCCGGAGGAGAGATCTTGGGAGCCCAAGGACAACATCCTGGACCATGGCTCATCCTGGCTCACCTGTGCCCCTCCCTGCCCGTAGGCGCAGCGCCACTCACTTGTCCCCGCTCCTGAAGCTCTTCCTCGCTCCGGCTTCAGGAAAATTAAAGGGTCAGTGCACCATTAATTGGCACTGGCCATTTTCCCATAAGGCTATTTAAACCTGCCTCTCCCATCAAACCCTGCTGGATATTTGTGCCTCACAGCCTTAGAAAAAGCTCCCCAGCGATATCCCTGCGTTCCTGTGTCTGCTGCATTCCTGTGTCTCCTGCGTTCCTGTGTCTCCAGCGTTCCATATATCCTGCGTTCCTGCTCCCGTGTGTTCCTGCTCCTGACTTCCCGTATCCTGCATTCCTATGTTCCGTGTGCCTGTGTTCCAGTTCCCATCTGACTGCACCTCCCGTTGCTGACCCTGGATTGGACTTTGACGTTGCATCTCTGCCGCCTGCCCTGACCCTGTGCCTGGACATGACCACGAGTCTCTCTTCCACTAAGTCTTCCGCTAAGGCTGCCACCGCGGGCTAGTTGCACCTTTGGAACGACCTGGTGGTCCTCTGCAGCAGCAAGTCCATCACGCTTTGTGGCAGGCTCTGGTGAAGACCAGATGCCACTTAGGACTCCAGTGCCACTCAGACTGGTGATTGGTTCCTGTAGGATTTTTTCCTTTGTTGCCCTGTTAAGGTACTCAGTAATGACTGGTCTGGAATGGCCTCCTCTATTGTCCCTTGGAGGACCAATGCGGTGTGCTCGCATCTCACTGTGAGATCTTTGGTGAGAAATTTTATTAGGGTATCTCCATTGACTGATTCAGGTATGGCTATGAATCATAGGTTATATCTCCGTTCTCCAAGTCTTCCAGTTTGTTTGGTAGAGACTTCTCAACACTAATTCTTGTTGCATTGGTTGCTCTAGAGTTGAAACTAAGGTTTCTGTGTTTTCAACTCTGGTCTCCAGTTCCACAATTCTTTGGTTATTAGTGGTGATTTGCATCAGTGCATTATTCATGGAGGGGTAAAAGACTTGAGAGGCATGAGAAGATGGGACACCTCCTGGGCCACCACCGCTGACTTGTTATCTCAGGTTCTGTAGACAAAGGAGAGTCACACAGGTGGAACAGAATGGCATGTTGTCTTGTAGACACGTGTTGGAAGCAACCCTGGTCTGTGTGCCCTTGCGAGTGGTTTTAGAGTCTTTTTCTTCTATTTTTAATTTGGGAGGTTGATTGGGAAGATCAGACAGGAATGGTGACTTGTGAAAAAAGAAGGAAAGAAGGATTTCTGCATGAGGCCCCCCTTTCCCTTAAAAATATAAATATATATTTGTAAAATCACCCAGATTTATGTACTTATACAAATGCATAAAGTTCTACTCTCATACACACATTAATACACTCTTACAGAGGACCTGTCACCAATAAAAAAAGGCACTAGGACAGTGATGGTGAACCTTTTAGAGATCGAGTGCCCAAAGTGAGACTCAAAAACCACTAGCTTTTCCCAAAGTGCCAACACGGCAATTTAGGCAGTAACAAACTTATTGCTACCAGAATCTTTGAGCTCCAATCTGACACCTTTTCACTCTTTGGACAGGACCAAGCAGCACAGGATGGGTCACTTTACAATAGCAGGGCACTACTTGGACTACCTGAGACTGCAGGAAGATGCCATGTCTGGCAAACTCTGTGCCTGGGAGACAGCCGTGTGCCCACAGAGAGACCTCCGAGTGCCATCTCTGGCACCAGTGCCATAGGTTCGCCACCACTGCACTAGGAGCTGCTTACTAAACTAGAAGTTTAGAGCTACTCCATTTTTAGCCGTGATAAACTGCTACCTTTATTGGAATCCTCTGATAAAGCTAGCAGACACAATACATTTGGACGCGCTGCCTCTTCCCCAGACCACCCCTCCCACTAAATAGGCCAGCCTCCTAGTCTCTCCCCCTTATGAATATGCCGGACGGCTTTGAGAATGGTCCGGCGTTCCTATTGTACAGCGCTGCAGTGTCTGCTAGCATTATCAATTTCCGATAACGCTAGCAGTAAAACACGGCTGCGGCTGTTGTAGCACTAGGAGCTGCTTACTTTAGTAAGCAGCTTCTAGTGCCTTATTTATAGGTGACAGGCCCTCTTTAAGTAAATACACATATATATATATATATATTTATACACTCATACATACATTATATACAAACACATATAGTATATACACAAACAGTATGTACACATATATATAAACATTCTGTATAGCACATACATTATATGTAACGGTGACGCCACCTCCCCCTTGTCGCGCTGGATACATCAAAAGGCTTAGGCCTCTTGATGTACAGAGGGTGGTGCGGCAGACAGGCAAAACTAAGCCATGTGCCAGGGCCTCGGCGCGAGTTGGCATATTCATGATTTTCATCACAAATTCACAATGTCACTGCTTCTATGCAAAAAAATTGCCATAGAAGCAGTGATAAATTTCCCCCATATCTTGTATATGTAAATAATGTACTTAGACATACAATATATACAATCCCTAAATATACACACATACATACAGTATAAACACACCATAAACATACATATTGCATTCACATACACGTAGCATAGAAATCATACATATAATATATACACACCATACATCATACACACATATACAGCATATACAGTATATACACACCATACATCATTTACACACAAATACAGTATATACACACCATACATCATTAACACACACATATACAGCATATACAGACACACATACACTATATACACATCATACATAATTTACACACACTTATACAGCATATACAGACACACATACAGTTTATAGACACCATACATCATTTATACCACCACCCTAAGGGCGCTTTCACACAATGCATTGCCTCACGTTTTTTGATGCGTTTTTGACGCATTCCAAAGGCTTCAGCCTTGATCACATGCTGAGGTTACATTGCATTTTAGCAGATGGAGTGGAAACGCAATGTAACCTTAGCATGTGATCAAAGCTTAAGCTTTTAGCATGCGTCAAAAACCCATAAAAAAAAAGTAACACCTAGTGTGAACGTGCCCTTAGGCGGTTGAGATGTGAAACTACACCATCTGGACAGTACACTACTGCCATCTACTGTTGGCCTATGGAGGAGTTTGATCCTTCTTTATTGACAATCCTTGAAACAATGTTGCACGCTTGTTCTATTGTAGATTCTGTTTCAGTAGCAGAGTTTTTTTTATGTAGCAAAGACTACTAACTCCCAGCCAACTTCATTTGAGATACAATAAAATATTTAATAGTTACTCCATTGATACACTATAAATATAATGTCAAGAACTTACCCATTGAAAATGATGTAAATTGCACACCCACTTTATCCCCTTTGGGGGGGGGGATTTGTATCTTCCCCTGCTCTACGTATAACTATATATCAGCGTTGATCTTTCGCACTAACACAGTACTTCAGAGGTACACTCACGCCTCACTCATTCGAAAAAGGGCCTGCGTCCTCTGTAACTTGTGGCATGTCCGGACAGAAAATAGTCCATACGCCAGAAAATCCAATAATGCAAACTAAACTCACCAGTTTTATACTGCTCGAGATTAAAGGGGTTGTCCGACTGTTTTTAAAATTTTTCAGCCGAGCTGGGGAGGGATCTTTTAAAAAATAAAGCTGTACTCACCTCCTCACCATCTTGCCTGGCCCTGCCCCTGTTTATTTACAGGAGCATGAAAGCTGCACTGAGTTCATGTCCATATGTCCCAATATCTCAGTACTTGATATTTGATGCGTTTTTGAGGCTTCAGCCTTGATCACATGCTGAGGTAACACTGCATTTTAGCAGATGCAGTGGAAACGCAATGTAACCTTAGCATGTGATCAAGGCTGAAGCCTTTGGAATGCATCAAAAATGCATCAAACAATGCGACGCAAAGCATCATGTGAATGCGCCGTCAGGCCAGGTGATACGGCGCGGTGGGTCACTGGGAGCGATGGAGGAGGTGAGTACAGATTCGTTAAAGATCCCTCCCCAGTAAGCCTGAAGAATTTTAAAAACATCCAGACAACCACTTTAATCATCTTGCATCAGACACAATGATTAATCTGGTACAGTATAAAACTGTCTAGTTCTACTATGCCCTGCTCTAAAGACCAACACATTAATACATCTCACTCATCATATCTGAGTCTTCAAGGCACAGAAACAATTGTTGCACCTAGGAAAAGCTGCCGGCACCAGGTCCATAACAAGAGTACACCTGGAACTGTCCTCTTAGAGCAGTGGTGGCGAACCTATGGCACGGGTGCCAGAGGTGGCACTCAAAGTACTCTCTGTGGGCACCCAGGCCATCCCCCCAGCACAGATTTTCCTACTGGACTCAAAACCTCCTCCTGCAGTCCCTGGCCATCTAGGATGTGCTGTGATCAGTGCTATTTTAAAGCTACACATCCTTAGCTGTCTGGGACTACAGGAGGAGAAAAACAGCTAAGGAAGTACAGACAAGGCTGTGTTATTATTAAAACTCCTGCTCTGGGCCCCACAATTCTTCCTATACAGGGGACCCTGGAGGGAAGCTGCAATGATAATCTGAATTTCTTCTCTTTCTTTCAAATGTATTGGTGTCCTCAGGATGCCAATACAATTAAAAGCCGTGACAAAACAGTTAGCAACATGTTACGGCTTGAATTGCCATGTTGGCACTTTGATTTAAATAAGTGGGATTTGGTTGTAGTTTGGGCACTCGGTCTCTAAAAGGTTCGCCATCAGTGCGATAGAGGCTCATAAGTCTTCAGTTATTTCTCTCATTGATGCATTTATCAAAATCTATTTAAGAGGCACTATGTATGTGTAAATTGGGGATATTGTATACAGATTCACTTATTTGGGAGTGGCGTAACTCGGAGAGGCAGGGCCCCATAGCAGGCTTCTGATTGGGGCCCTGCTTACCACTTAAAAATTATACATATTTGTATACTCACACATGCAAGTTACAATCACACATTTGTACACTTATGCACACATGCCCATATAGAGCATATACACACATACAGTGACATATACAAACACACAGCATTTATACACACATACAGTATATGCAGACACCATACACCATAAACACATACAGCATATACACATCACAGATGCAGCATATATCCATCACATATTTGTTATATACATATTATGATGTACAATGTGCAGCATAATATGGATATAATGATGCACATGCTCCACTCATTACAGTATAAAGTTGGATGGCGGGGCCCCCTGACACTGTGGGCCCCATAGCAGTTGCTATGGCTGCTACCACTGTAGTTAGGCCACTGAGTATGATATATTATGCAACAACATAGCATAAAATAATTTAGATATAATAACCTGTTATATATTTATGTATGTTATGTGGTGTAGAATAGAAAACTGTGATGGGGGAAGTTGGGTCTTGCAGAAGTCTCTCCAATGCTCTTTCTGTGACTTTCTCTGTTTTCCTAAAGGCAGAAATCGCTCGAGCTCTCGCCTACCGGAACAAGCCCATTTTTTACTCCAAACCTATTCAGAAGGAATGTTGGTGGCGACGTGTATGTCGCCTGAGTGTCATGAGTTGCGCCGGCTGACAGGAAGAGACAGCTGTTACAATTATGGAGCATGTGACAATAGGCGGGGCCTGAGGTGTGTGGCTCCGCCTACCATTGTGCGGTCCGCTCTTCGCTCTGTTTGCTGAGTATCACTTCTACTTCAGAAACGGGTCTGGGTAAAAGCTATTCATAACGGGCTGCCATGATAAAACGCAATCACTGTCTATAGTGTCAGCTTTGTGGTACAGGCCAGCGCGGTGACGTGTCGGCAGCGGGGCGGAGGATCGGCGCGTAATCCTGGGCGGCGCCCTCACCTCCCCGGGGAGGATTTGACCTGACGTAGAGCATGAACCGGCTGACTCAGGTAGGAAGAAGAAGGCCGCCAATCTCGTTCGTGTTTCGATCTGAGCGCTCTACTTGTGGCCCGCACTCACTGTCACTTTGCTTCTGCCATTCCAGAAAATGTCGGGCCTGCAGCTTAACTTCAGTCCCTTAAAGGAGCCTCTGGGGTTCATCAAGGTGCTGGAGTGGGTGAGTACGATGGGGCCTGACTTAGTATCTGTGCAGAACGTGCAGTGTGCGTTACGTGGTTTGACCCGCGCGCAGTGCACACCCATATGGCGCTAGTGGAGCGTGTTCACACTGCCCCTGCATCGCAGCTCCCCGGGCTGCATGGGCGCTGGCTGCGTGCAGTGAGCTGCCAAGTGTGGGTGGAGCCGCTGTCACAGGGTCAGGATGTGATATACACAGTGATAGTGGAGCCGGCTCCTGCAGGCACCCCACACCTAATGCTCCCTGTAGAAATGCCGCAATGGTGGAGAAGATCATGCCTGTGTTCACACACTCTTATCTACTTTATACATGGTACATATTATTTGGGAAAGTATATACCGTGTAATGGGAAAAAGGTTGTACCCCACAAGTCACCATCATCAGTTGTTCTCCTAAATGGAATCTGAGGTGAGAGGCAGAGAACAATCACTTCATATCTTTGAATCTTGTCATTAAACCATGGAACATGGTTCCTGGTGCTTCAGGACAAGAGAGATTGGCAGTGATGGCAGTGTGACCAGCATAAACTGCTTCATACCATGATTCTAGGTGTAATAGATCCAGACGTTCCTATAAGTAGCCAGGTATACATTACACCTCTGGCAGGGAAAGTGTTAACATGTATTGTCTTAGAGCAGTGATGGCGAACCTTTTAGAGACCGAGTGCCCAGACTACAACTAAAACCCACTCATTTATCACTGTAGCTCCTCTCCAGGGTCTCACAGTTTAGGAAGACTTGTGTGGCCAGCAGGAGGACCTTCAAAGATAATCCGGTCTTCCCCAAACCTTCTTGCTTTTTCTTCAGTCCCAAGCTGCCAAGAGAGTCTAGGTGCCAGGGATCCAAAGTTATGGATCCTATAATCCAGGATGTATCTCATACATGCTTGGCTACGGAGGTGCCTACCTCTGAGGACATATGAGATACTTCCTTGGAGATTAAAGGGTTAAAATAGCATGGCGATTAGTAAATCTTGACTCTGTGCTGAGTTTAAGTGCCCATAGAAAGCACTCTGAGTGCCACCTCTGGCACCCGTGCCATAGGTTCGCCACCACTGTCTTAAAGAGTCTTCAAGGTGGTTGAAAACAGAATTTAATACCTTCCAGATTGATTTGGGACCCTCAACCGACTACAGGTCTATATGGACCTGTAATTTAGAGTCCCACATCAACCGGTATGAATGCTATAGTGGGCAAAAATTTAAGGGCATCTACCACTAGGATAAAAGACTGCCTGCAAATGAGCCTGAGGGGCTCCATTAACTCCTATGGAGCCTAGAGTCTCCCAGGCTTGTTTGCAGGCAGTCTTTCATCCTGGTAGTAGATGCCCTTTAAAAAAAAAAAAAAAAGTTTAGTCACCTAGATCATGAGTCACATTGGACTTACATCTGCGGATCCCTCGCCCATGCCTCTCCTTGCAATGTGGCAAGTGAAGGTGAGATAATTCCTAAGATTCATTGCACATGCACTGACCTATGGCACTTGCACAGTGAAGCCAGGGTCATTCTATTCCGGTTCACACATACCACTAACACATCGCTAAGTTGCGGGCCTCGGCTTCCATGGAAACACAAGTGATTGGTAACCAGAACCCGGTGTCTTGCATTGTTTTAATGCAAGACACCAGGTTCTGGTTACTGATTGCATATGTTTCTACAGAAAAGCTTACGCGATCGGGCCGAGGCAAGCCCCTTTACCCCAGTGGGACATGTGACTGCATCCTTAGCTTGCTAGAACGCGCAAGTGCTAAGGGGGACAAGGTGAGTAAATGTTTTTTGTTTTTTTTTTAATGTGCCCACGTAAAAATTCCTACAGTACATGTAATTTCTATAAGGGTCTTTGGATTGTTTGGTCTCCCAAATTGTTTAAAGTCCTACTGTGCATAGCCATAAGGGCACATATATCTGTTATCTGGGCTTGCTCAAACTTCTAGCTGTTTAAACATTTACCTTCTATTGTAACCTAACTACTAGCCCATTGGTTATGGTATGAAATGTCCTTTCTAGATATCCCTCTTGTATATTAAATCTTACCTGTTTGCCTATAAAAAATAGCCTCCAAAATCATATAGGGAATCATATAAGGGAAGTGTCACTTTATTTTCATCATGTAGTACCCACACATGTGCTTTTGTTATAACATTGAAGAAAATCTACTATCAAATCAAGCATGGTAAACCAGGGACACTTGCTTGTAGATCCAGGCACATGACTGGGGTAATCTTACTATATATGTTATCCATGGCCTCCTTCCTTCTAAAATAAATTACAATTATGCTTAATAGCCTGATCTGCTGTGGTAGGCATTTTTTCATAGCCCCACAGTGCTGTAGTTTCATGGGCTGTTGCAATGAGAAGAACATTTTTCACTCAAGCTCCTGCTCTGCTAATTGTAACAGCCAGTGAATCTGCAGCACTGAGGTGCTCTGGAAACGCCCACCAGAGCCCTTTAGGCACATTAGCATAATATTAAAAGTTTATTTTAGAAAGGAGGCCATTGCTGGCAAATATATGAAGATTAATTTGATCATAGATTTCCTTTTAAAGACATTTTTTTGCACTAAAAGACACTTCTTGCTATAATTATATATTTCGCACCAATTAAAATTCCCTGGTTGTCACACAAATCTCTGCAATAGTTTCCACACAAACTGCTCTGTAACAAGCACACAGACAGCTCTGCTACACCTTCCTCCCCCACACATACCATCTCTCAACCACTTGGAATTACTACTCGCACACACTATAAAGCATCAGCTTTAACCCCCTATAGTTAATAAACCCACTCACCCTCATCTGCTCCTAACTCTCTCTGCAAAACTGCCCTCTCCTTCTCCTCCAAGTCACCAGCTGCTTAGACAGTAGCACAGGCAGAACAGTAGTCACATGACCAAATTACATCATCGCAGGTCCTGGAGCCTTAAAATTCAGAATGGCAAGGAAAGCGTGTTCAGAGGAACTTCTCTTATGGACATCCGGTGAAGCGCTATGTCAGCACTTCATCTGATCTCCACGCAATATAAAATCGGGGTAACATGTTTTGGGTAAAGACCCTTCATGAGACCAAACTAAAAACAGAATAATAAGATGTATAAAATAAATATACAAATGAATGTAAGATTGGATCACATAATTGTATGAAAATCAGATCAATGTGTTCATCATGGATAGAGGCAAATTCATTATCATTAGGGGCACTGAAATTTAGGCATGGGTAAATGCATGATAGGCAGAAGCCATAAACTTAAAGGGGTTTTCCCACGAAGGCAAGAAAATGGCATAACTTTAGAAAGAAAAGGAGGAGCAGCAAAAATAGGCATCATTCTGTTTGTTTTCAAAGGGGGAATCACATATAATAATCTGGTAAAATCGCTATAGCTTTACAGTTAAGCTTTAACCCCTTAAGGACGCAGCCATTTTGTAGCTTAAGGCTCAGCCCGATTTTTTTTTTTTGGATTCTGACTTGCTTCGCTTTATATGGTTATAACTTTTGAACACTGTTACTTATCAAAGCGATTCTGAGATTGTTTTTTCCCCACATGTTGTACTTCATTTTAGTGGTAAATTTTGGCTGATAAGTTTTGCGTTTATTTACAAAAAAAAAAGAAAATATGATACATTTTTTGAAAAATTTGCCATTTTCGAAATTCTAAATCATTGCGTTTTCAGGCAGATAAATTTACCACCTAAATAAGTTGCTGAATAACATTTCCCATTTGTCTACTTTACATTTTCATAATTTCTGAAATGTTTGGATAATTTATTTTGATGTCACGCGGCTTACAAATAGAATATCGCTTTTCCGGATTTTCAGAATTGACTATTTTGGGGATAAATACAGTTTTGAATGAAATTTTACATATTTAGCATCAAAACCCCCTATATAACCAACCCATTTTCAAATCTGCACCCCTCAAGCTATCAGAAACAGCTTTTACGAAGATTGTTAACCCCTTGAGATCTTCATAGTAATTGAATCAAAATGGAGGTGAAATTTAGAATGGTCATATTGTTCCCTTATACGTTCATTTAGCACTAAAATTTACACATTTCCAAAATATAAAAAGAGAAAACCCACCATACAATTTGTTCTGCAATTTCTCCTGAGTACAAAGACCCCCCACATGTGGCTGTGACTTGTTTTATGGGGGCACAGCAAGGTGCAGAAGGGAAGGAGGGTGCTGCAGCTGCCAGGATTTTAGTTTCCTCATTGGCCCCTTTTGAAGGCTATAAAATTTTCGCTTTTTCGTTATTGGGGCCATGTGACGGCATTTTTTTTGCGGGACGAGATGCTTTTTCCATTGTTACCATTTTGGGGTTGGTATCACCTATTGTTGAAAATGTAGGAACTTTTTTTGAGGGCAGGAGTAGAAAAGCATCAATTCTGTACTGGATTTTTTGCTTTTTTTTTTTTTTTTTTTTTTTTGTGTTTCACCGTGATAACTAATATCATGTTATCTTTATTCTATGGGTCGATCACGATTACGGGGATACCAGACATGAATATATTTTCTTACGATTTACTAAATTTGCAAACAAAACCCTAATTTGGGGGAAAAATCTATCATTTATGTGCCGTCTTCCAAGTGGCATAACATTGTTTACATTTTGGCTACGGAGCTGGTTGATGGCTTGTTTTTTGCGGGACATGTTGTACTTTGCACCAGTATCATGTCTGAGTACATATGGTTTTTTGTTCGCATTTTATAGCATTTTTTGTGGGATTGAAAAGGTTAAAAATCATAATTTTGGAGGGTTTATACAGTTTTTTTTACGGCGTTTATCGTGGGTTCAATAATGATTTACTTTTATTCTACGGGTTGTTACGGACGCGGTGATACTATAATTGTGGGGTTTGTGTTATGATTTGACTTTTTTTGTAGTTATGTCTTTTTATGTTTTGGGGGTTTGGGGCATTTTTATGTATTTATGACTTTATTTTTTTATGTAATAACTATTTTTTTTAACTTTTTCACTTTTATACCATGGGACATGAAGAAGCAATCATCTGATTGCTTCTTCATGATAATATTCTGCAATACTGATGTATTGCAGAGTATTATCAGTGTCAGCCTATACACTTGCATAGGCTGGCACTGTGCCAGTAAGATGACGTCACAGACGCCATCTTACTGGCAGTTCTTGCAGGTAACTCTGGGGTCCAGATCGGACCCCAGAGTTACTATAGCAACGATCGGCGCCCCCCGAAAACGGTTCGGGGGGGCCGATCGTGGGGGAAAGATCCCCCCAGATGCATGTTAGATGCCGCGGTCGCGCTGACCGCGGCATTTAACGGGTTAAGCACCCGCGATCGGAGACAACTCCGATCGCGGGTGTTACACTGGGGTGCCGGCTATTAGTTACAGCCGGCACCCCGTGTCTCCCGATGCCGGTTCGGCTCTGATCCAGAGCCGAGCCGGCATAAGCGCCGTGGCGGATATATCCGCCACTGAGCGCTAAGTCACTGCGCTCCGTGGCGGTTATATCCGCCACGGAGCGTGAAGGGGTTAAAGAGAAAATGCAATGCAAACATACATTTTAACATAAAACTCACATCAAAGCTGAGATTTGCGCACAAATAGGTGTGTAAAAATAAGTCAAAATGAGCAGATTTATATATGTATACGACAATACACAACATCAGAAAGAAATTACACTCCCAGAAATGCTAAAACAAAAACCATGCAACAAGATTCAAAATTTCCATTAAAATGTGTAAAAATCCAGACTAATTGCATAAAGAAAATGTACTTTGCTAAAAACTGTATGATGTGAGTACTTGATGCATTCCCCACATGTGTATATTCACCAAAATATGCAGCAAAGGTAAAGTTAAATCCACATGCTGTCTTAAACTATTTTTGCAGAAAATTGCACTGAGCTTCACGGTAACCCACATAAAAAACTATATCCATAAACCAAGCTTATGAGATAACAAAGGTCACTTTTGGGTGTAATATGTTCACCGTTGTATTAGCAGCGTAATAACGGAACATTCCACAATTCATGAGAATTTGAATAAGAACACCATAACATATAAATAATTGAGGATAGTGTGAAATAAAAAGTTGTGTTTTACATGTGACTTATAAATTTTTTGAAAAGTTCTGTGTCGCATGTTAATATTTAGCCACTTTAGGCGGAGAGGATTAAATGTTCATCCCCTCACTCAATTTATAAAAAAAAAAAAACATCACTTGATATGACAAAGCAAGTGTGCTTTCATATTTTTCAGTAGCATGGGGTTATAACATGAACATTAAAGGAAACCTACCACTTGAAGTGGCAGGTTTCAGATGGTGAGCTGGTGCCGGAGCTTATTTTTGTTAGTGTTTTAAACCGCTGTATTGCGGTTTAAAACACTTTTTAAACTTTATAGCCGGCGCAGGGAGGTACGCGTTCGGCGCTTACCGTGCACGCGGCTACATCGAAGTTAAGGACAGCCAGTGGCATGGTAAGCGTCCGCAGCGCGTACCTCCCTGCGCCGGCTATAAAGTTTAAAAAGTGTTTTAAACCGCGATACAGCGGTTTAAAACACTAACAAAAATCAGCTCCGGCACCAGCTCACCCTGAGCTGGTGCTCGGTATTTTCTTCTGAAACCTGCCACTTCAAGTGGTAGGTTTCCTTTAATTTACATTATCCCTTATAAAAATTTATAAACAAAGTCAATATTTAGTTTATCAATGAGAGAAGCTTCACTGTGCACTCTACCTGTAGCCTGCTGGCTAAGAAGCTGAGGGGGTGGGGGGCATACTTCAGAGGGATATTACTAAAACCTAGAATCTCAGGGGTTATTTTCTTTGAAAGAGGAGACTCTCCTTATCTAAAATTGTGTTTCTAGGTGCCAGGGAAGCGAAGATATTAACTGTTAAAGTGCAGTTGGGAGTGATTTTTATATATTACCTGAACGAAGGGTTCTGGTAATTTTATGGATATCTGCACACTTTGTGTTAAATATGTCATAAATCAAGATTGTGTTTCCTTCTTTGTAGTTTTTTTCAATTTTTTCATTTGCTACATGTGGTGGATACAGTGGAACAACCAGCCTACATTTGTCTTGTCTAAATGAAACTGCCATTATTGAAGCCACATTTCGATATCCTTTTAGGTAAGTAGCGTTCAAAAGTATTCTTATGTATATCTTACAGATGCCAAACACAAAGTTCAAGGAATATAGCCTCAAGCTGCACACTTCTCCATTCTGGCGGCTTGACGGCTTTTTTTTTTTTTTTGTAAGTGGAGGATATTTGGTAATTTTCCAATATGCATTTATATTAGCCCCTTCAGAATGTAGCCAGCTTGAACTTTAAGGCTCAGACTCTTCACCCCCCTCCCCTCCCCTCTGGCATGTTTTGCTTTATTTTGTTTATAACATTTGAGCACTCTTACCAAAATGACTGACCAAAAAATACTTACCAAGATGACTTAGAGAATTTTTTCATGACATATTGAACTTTGTTAGTGGTAAATTTGATATGTTTTGCATTTATTTATTTTAAAAAAATGAAACTTTGCAGAAATTTATCATTTTCAAAATCTGCTTTTGAGACTGATAGTTTTACCACCTAATGCTACATTGAGACGGCCGTTGCCCGCCATACCGTAGCACGGCGGGGAGAGGAGGAGGAGGAGGAGGTAATCGCCGCTCACCTCCTACCACTCCATAAGAATTTATGGCGCACGCCGCCGTATTGCATTTAGAGATGGGACATGTCCTATCTTTCTACGGAGTATGGAGCGGTACGGTGCCGCACGTATGCTGCTCCGGACCGCTCCTGTTGGGCGCCGTGCACCCCTTGCCCTCTATGGGGGACGTATGTAGACCGTATATATGCCCCCTATACGTTCGTCTGCATGTAGCCTGAATATATATTATTTATTTTATTTTTTCTAAATTAAATTTTTTTGAATCCTCCTTGTTTTGGCGGGTTGGGGGGGGGGGGGGGGGGGGGGGGGGGGGGGGGGGGAGTTTGAAATATAAATTAAAGCCCCACTCCATTTTCAAAAGTTCACCCCTCAAACTATTAAAACTAAATATTTATAAACCTTTGAGCGCTTAGTAATTGAAACAAAATGGAGGTGACATTTACAATGATCTAATTTTGTTGGTAATCCCCCACAGACTGGGATGGAGGAACTGATGGGGAACAGGGAGATCTTGTACCTCACTATTCTGTGCAGGAGACATCTGCATTCAGCCTGGTCCCACCGGTTGCTTATGACAAAACTTGCTATCTGTGCGTTAAACGGGTGAGACCAGGCTGCAATTAACAGAATTGGGGTCTGGTGACGTAGACGAGAGCGCATCTGGCTCTTTTGCGTAATTTTATAAACTCATTTTCTGAAGATTTGTGCCATTTTCTTATATAATAAAATGGTTCCATCTCCTACAAGACAAAATGTGAGCTAGGGAAGTGTAGAATCAACAAATAGTAGATGTCCTTTAAATTCATGTGAAGAAGCCCATCCAGTGGCACTATATCAATAGCAAATTTATAGTTACTACGTTCATGTTAAATTTGTCTAGTGAAATCCAAATTTTTAGTTGTATTCTTGTCTTTGTAATAAAATGTAGTTGCTATAATAGTCTTCTTTTTTGTGTGTCTTTAGGTTAAATACTGTCCTATTCCATGGAAACTATACTGAAAAATTCTGTGGAGCACCGTGGAATGAATTGCACCTTACTGGTGATTACTCCTCATCGGCCGAATTTTATGTTACAGTTGCAGTTTTTGCCTTTCTTTATTGTATTGGTGCACTTGTCTTATATCTTGGATTCAGACATCTTTATCAGGACTCCATCAAACTGCCATTAATTGTAAGTATCATTTTCTGGACCGCTTTTTCCATTTAAACAGCTGAGTTGTTTTTTTTTCTTGTTAGTTTTTTTTGGTGGATGTCTGGCCCTCATACAATCCTCATGGAGTCGGTTTCTAACCGTTTATGCAGATGAATGCACATTTGTGGCCTGCTGGAGGTCCTTTTTCAGGGCTCTGGTGGTGCTCCTCCTCTTCCTCCGTGCACAAAGATGGAGGTAGCGGTCCTGCTGCAGGGTTTGTTGCCCTCCTACAGCCCACTGCATGTCTCCTGGTGTACTGGCCTGTCTCTTGGAAGCTCCTCCAGCCTCTGACAGACACAGCAAACCTTCTGGCCACGGCTCACATTTATGTGCCATCCTGGATGAGCTGCACTACCTGAGCCACTTGTGTGGGTTTCCGAGGTGTTGTAGGGAGGGAGGTCATACAGGAACGTTGTGGAGGTCGCACACAATAGTGTCTTGTTTTACCGACATTACATCAAAGTTAAATCGGCCTGTAGTGTGCTTTTACACTTTAATTTTGTGGGTGACTCCAAATCCAGGCCTCCATTGGTTAATAAATTTGATTTCCATTGATGATTTTGTTGTGATTTAGTTTTCAGCACATTCAACTTTGTACAGAACAAAGTATTCAATGAGAATATTTCATTCATTCAGATCTAGGATGTGTCATTTGAGTGGATTTTTTAGCAGTGCATATGATGTGAGTAATTAAAAAGACAAACCATGGGGACCAGTATGTAAAGTGGCAAAAAAGAGGGGATGACTGAACATGGGACTTGCCAGTCCTTCTGACAGGATAAGGGAAAGTGAGGTTCTAGCTGTCTTACAACTAGACACAGGAAAGTGAGGAAAATGCACAATGGTCGCTATGATCACTGTCACCATTACGGTCGTGTGCATGGGCCTTACACACAGAATATTTCACGCTATTAGTGACAAAATGGAGCCCAAAGGAAAGCAGTGTTTTAAAGGCATTGCTGGGGTTAGTATTTCTTTTTTTCATTAGTTTTTCTTATCACATGAAAAAAAAAAAAAAAAAACTAATTATCTGCATTCTTCTTATTGCTGCGTGGATTATTTGAATATCAGTGGTAAGTACGCATCTAGTTGAAGTTCTTTTCACATAGTTATAAGAGCTTGCTTATTGTGGGACAAATTGTGCTTCCAATTTTCAGTATTTAACCCATACTTCATGTGCATCAGGTTTAAAGTACCGTTTGGGGTATGGTAAAAAAAAAATCATAAAAATCTAAAAGTTTTAAATCTCCTCACTTTCCTAGAATTTATATAAAAATAAACAAAAAAATCCTATAACTGTTGGCTATCACCGCAGCCCTAAAGCCAATTTTATTAAATCTATTAAAACATATTGATACCTATATAAATGTGTTTTCCCTGTGATCGAACTAAGCCAAGGAAAATATAGGAGGTGTCGGTAATACAGAGCCCACAAGAAACTGGTGCAACATTGGAATTTCTTTTCAACTGACCCCAACCCCCGTTTTCTCAACACAAATTTTCACTGGAAAGTGCAATGTATTTAACCAGAATCCAAGCCCTCATACACTTCTATACAATAAAAAAAATTATATATTTTTTTTAAGTTTGAGGGCAAAAAAAAACCAAAGCTGAAAAAGGGTCATTAAGTAATTAAATTAGTATGCTGTGCCACTTTTGTCCCAGCATTCAGCTGAACTTGGCAATGATACATTTAATATGGCTGTTGTACTGTCCGAAAATAAGAGTTTTGTACAATTTTTTATTTATTTTTTTTGTTTAAAAACACACTGGGTCTTGGGCTACATGCACACTTTGGTTCCGGAGAGAGGAGGGGATGGGCGCCGTGTCGTATTCCTGCGAAAGATGGGACATGTCCCATCTTTCTCCCAGCTACGGAACGGTATGGTGCTGCACCAAATCACTCCCGAAGGGCGCTGTGCACCCATTGCTGTGTATGGGGGACGTATATATACTTAGGACGTATTTATGCCCCCCATACGTTCCAGGGGATGTCTCATTGTTCCATGAACAAGAATTAACATTTACTGTTGATCAAAGAAAATCAACAGTAACTAATATGTATACTGTAGTCTTGTGACTTTAGTCTTAAGTTCCATGTACAATAATCCATGGTACATCTACCGATCCTGGTATTTGTGAACAACTGGGGCCGGCCAAAAAAATGTTTGTTTGGTTTTTTTCTTTTTCAACAGCTTCTGGAACATCCTTATAATTGTCCAAACTCTGAATTCCAACAATGCTTTTTGTACAAAAAGCAACATTATCACCTTATGCAACCTCATTATTACTCTCCAAATCCTCAATTTCTTTAAGAATCATTGACCCCAATCTCACATGTGTTACACCAATGGCGCTTCTTGACCTGGTAGCTGCTTGTAGAGCATTTGCAATGCATCAATGGGATTTTATTCCATGAATTTTCACCCATGTCACAACCTCAATGCAGCATCTAAATGATCTACTAATAGTAATTTATGACGAGCGGGTAGCTATTGCAATGACTGCGGCTAGGTCTTATTTTCAGGGACCCCTGTTTTAGGGAATAGAGTTGTTTTGGCTGTTGTAAGCTAAACCCCAGTTTAACAAAATATATTGATAATTTTGTACAATTCAACTTTCATAGTCTGTTTAGAAATGTCCCATTTCTACAAAAAGTAGAGGTCCCACTTCATTTTTTCCAGCAGAGTAAATACTATTGCAGATTTAATTTTTGTTGCCGACTTTGAAATTTTCAGTAATACAAATAAATAACTAAGTCATATATATTAACCCCTTATCACCAACACTCGTTTTGAGCTTAATGACCAGACTCAATTTTTTCAAATCTGAAATGTATCACGATAATTGGTTATAACTTCGGAACGCTTTAACATATCCAGGTGATTTTGAGAATGTTTGTTTTCTCGTGACACATTGTACTTCATGTTAGTTGTAAAATTTAAAGGGGTTATCCGGGTTTAAAAATCTTTTTATGGCCGGGCTGGGGAGGGCTAGTTAAACATAATAAACATGGACTTACCTCCTCCGGCGCCGCCGATGTCCCGCACCGCGGTCACTTCGATCCGTGCCCCTGTAAACAAACAGGGGCACGGAAGCCGCGCACAGGGAGCTTCCGGTCCGCGTTGTGGACGGCTCCTCCCATCCGTCCCTATCTCTCAGCGTTGTAAGCGCTGGGAGATGGTGCGCATGGGAGCATCTGGCCGGCCGGAAGCTCTCTGTGCGCACTTGTAATGAAACCGGTGCACGGAGAAGACGGGCCGCGGCGCGGGACATTGGCAGCACCGGAGGAGGTAAGTCCATGTTTATTATGTTTAACTAGCCCTCCCCAGCCCGGCCATAAAAAAATTTTTAAACCCGGATAACCCCTTTTAGTGATAAGTTTTGTGTTTTGGTCTGGAAAAAATGTGAAAATTTGGCAAAAGTTCGTAAAAATTCTTCATTTTCCAAGTTTGAAATGTTCTGCTTTCCAGACAGGAAGTAAAACTACCCAAAAAGTTTGATAATTAACATTTATGGAATGTCTGCTTTATGTTGAGATATTTTGTGCATCCTGTCATTTTTTTCTAGGATGTCATGAAGCGCATGAACTTTAGGTGCAATTTTTCTCATTTTCATGAAAATCCCCAAAACTCACATTTTGAAGGACAACTCGGCTTCCAAGTGACTTTGAAAGGCCTAAATAATAGTAAAACCCCATTTATTCAATATCACTTAAAAAAAAATAATAATAATAATTTACCCATTAAAGGTTGTGGGTTTTTTTTGTTTTTTTTTTAAACATAGGATAATTTTATAAATGTCATTTTGTCTGCCGAATCTTAATTATACCATCAGGATAGTTTCGCATGTCATAAAAAAAAAAAAACCTAGTTAAAAATCGTGATATGCAAAGTTTTGTTTCAAAGGTATGGTCATTTATCCCCTTGCGCACAAAGCCAAACCTTTCTGACCAAGGCCTTTTTATTGAATCTGATATTAGAAGTGGTTATAACTTTGAAACGCTTTAACATATTTTGAGATTTTCTCATGACACATTGTACTTCATATTAGTTGACATTTTTGATCATTTACTGTTTTCCTATGCATCCTCTCATTTTTTGAAAATTTTATAAGGCTTAGAATAAAGTGCAGTTTTTCACATTTTCATGAAAACCGCCTAGACTGTATTTTTTCCGTATTAGATGCACTTTTAAGCTACTACTACACATTTTGAGGAGCGTCTAGCGTATTGATGGATTTGTAGTGTGTGGGGTTTTTTTTTTTTTTGTTTATGCAGTTCACCATACCAAATGATTTCTGTGGGGGCTGATCCTTGGGAGAAGTCACAATCCCATTACATACTGTTATCATGCTTGACTGTGGCGTGAGAGGGGTTAACACTGGTGATCTGAGTTATTTCTCATTGAGGGTTTTAACTATAATATACTGCTGACACCTGAAGCTTCTGGTACTTGTTTCACTTTTGAGCCTTTACCAGAAGCTTGGACGTACTAGTACTGCATTTTGTGGAAAGTTGGTTCACACATCGCAGTACTATTATGTCTATTAGTGGTAAGGGGTTAAAGAGCATAATTGAGTTGAGAAAATTGACCATAGAATGGTGATAAGTGTTAGACTGTGACATTCATTGTGTTGATTCATTCTTCATTGTTTGGAACCTTTCTTTTGTAGGACTTCATCATAACTGCTATTTTTGCGTTTTTGTGGCTTGTCAGTTCTTCTGCATGGGCTAAAGGATTAACTGATATCAAGCGTGTTACAAACCCAACAGAACTTGCAAAAACCAGTTGCAGTGACCACTTCACTTGTACTCCAGGTTCTGAATCGCGCATGGGAAGTCTAAACATTTCCGTGGTATGTATACTTGGCACCTTATTAATCGCCTTGTGTGGTGTAAAATATATAACCAATCTTTTCAAATGTGCATGTGCTCCGGGGAGGGGGTTCAGGCTGTTACCTGCCCCCCAGAGCACTTCTCTTCCACCTCGGTCACACCTCCATTGTTATTGCCAATTACTAATGCAAAATTCAGCTCTTTTGCTACTTACAGACATTAGTAATTTCGTTTAACATATTTCTTGAGGGTGGAGAAATCAGAACTGTTGTAGTTGCTCATGGCAACTAATCAGAGCCCTGGGTTGTCTGTGGGAAAATTAAAGCTGAACTCTAGTTGGTTGCCATGGTGCTCTCAGACACTTCTGTTAATTCTTCCAATAGCTTTATGCTGTGGACACTTGTATGCATATCTTCTCAAGCGTTTATTTTTTTTTTTTAATTTTAGGTTGCATTCACTTGACGATTTGCCCGCCGTACCGTAGCACGGCGGGCGAGGCAGTGCTTATGAGAGGAGGAGGGGATGAGTGCTGCTCACCCCCGCTATATATGGTGTACGAGGAGGAGGGGATGAGTGCTGCTCACCCCCGCTATATATGGTGTACGGCGCCGTATTACGGGGAAAGATACTCTCTTGATTACGGCACCGTACTGCTCCCGTATGGCGCTGTGCGCCTATTGCCGTCTATGGGGGACTTCTTAAACAGTGCGCATTTCGCCTTGGAACACAGCATTTGTTACTGAAAAGGTAGCCGTATCAGCTTAAGACAGTATAGGGATTCCCTATGCCAGGCTGAATACGGCTTAGACAGACATATGGCTCTCCACAAGTTATATATCTCACTTTGATGAGAGAAAAAAAAAAAAAGCGGCAAACGATTAGCATACAATCAGGAAAATGGAAACAGGTTAAAAAAAAAAAAAAAAAAAAAAATAAATATATATATCATATACATAATATACACACACACACACACACCCACACCGCCACTTTATTAGTACAACACCTGTCCAACTGCTCGTTAACACTTAATTTCTAATCAGCCAATCAACATGGCGGCATCTCAGTGCATTTAGGCATGGTCAAGACAATCTCCTGCAGTTCAACACGAAGCATCAGTATGGGGAAGAAAGGTGATTTGAGTCCTTTACGCGTGGCATGGTTGTTGGTGGCCAGAAGGAATGGTCTGAGTTTTTCAGAAACAGCTGATCTACTGGGATTTTCACGCACAACCATCTCTAGGTTACAGAAATGGTCCGAAAAAGAAAAAACATCCAGTAGCGGCAGTTCGGTGGGCGAAAATGCCTTGTGAGCCAGAGGAGAATGGACAAGACTGTTCGAGCTGATAGAAAGGTAACAGTGACTCAAATCGCCACCCGTTACAACCAAGGTAGGCAGAAGAGCATCTCTGAACGCCCAGTACGTCGAACTTTGAGGCAGATGGGCTACAGCAGCAAAGACCACACCGTTGCCACTCCTTTCAGCTAAGAACAGGAAACTGAGGCTACAATTTGCACAAGCTCATCAAATTTGGACAGTAGAAGATTGGAAAAACGTTGCTGGTCTGATGAGTCTCGATTTCTGCTGCGACATTCGAATAGTAGGGTCAAATTGGCGTCAACAACATGAGCATGGATCCATCCTGCCTTGTCTCAACGGTTCAGGCTGGTGTGTGGTGTCATGGTGTGGGGAATATTTTCTTGGCACTCTTTGGGCCCCTGGTACCAATTGAGCATCGTTGCAACGCCACAGCCTACCTGAGTATTGTTGCTGACCATGTCCATCCCTTTATACCACAATGTACCCACATCTGATGGCTACTTTCAGCAGGATAATGCGCATGTCATAAAGCTGAATCATCTTAACTGGTTTCTTGAACGACAATGATTCACTGTACTCAAATGGTCTCCACAGTAACCAGATCTCAATCCAATAGAGCATCTTGGGATGTGGTGGAACGGGAGTCGCATCATGATTGCAGACCGCAAACATCTGCGGCAACTGTGTGATGCCATCATGTCAATATGGACCAAAATCTCTGAGAATGCTTCCAGCACCTTGTTGAATCTATGCCACGAGAATTGAGGCGTTCTGAAGGCAAAAGGGGGTCCACCCTGTTACTAGCATGGTGTACCTATAAAGTGGCCGTGATGTGTATGTGCGTGTATAGTTTATATATTATATATATATATCTATATATAATATATATATAATATATATATATATTATATATATATTTTTGTTTAAAACTTATATACACTCTTTTGCAACTTGTTTCCATGCATGCTTGCTCTATATGTTAGCAGTTTTTTCAGTCTTCTCATCTATCTTGATCTACGCACTGACATATTAAAATGTCAAACCTGTATAAAACACAAGAGCAGAGGAAAGCCACCACTGCATGCAGCTCCAACCATATTCAACCTGCATAGACAACACTATACAGGGAATATGGGATCTTCTTTCCAACACTTTACCATCTTAATTAAAAAAAAAAAAAAAGTTAACCATTAGTAAGTAGAAATTAAAGAAACATTTTAAAGATTATCCTCGAAAATTGCTGGTAATTTTTGTTTTTTGCCATGAAACTTACATTTAGGCTGTATTCACACAACCGTAGGGGACATGTATACGGCCAACATATACAAGCTGTATATACGTCCCCCCATAGACGGCAATAGGCGCACAGCGCCATACGGGAGCAGTACGGTGCCGTAATCAAGAGAGTATCTTTCCCCGTATACGGCTGCCGAGGAGGAGGGGATGAGTGCTGCTCACCCCCGCTATATATGGTGTACAGCGCCGTATTACGGGGAAAGATACTCTCTTGATTACGGCACCGTACTGCTCACGTATGGCGCTGTGCGCCTATTGCCGTCTATGGGGGACGTATATACAGCTTGTATATGTTGGCCGTATACATGTCCCCCATACGGTTGTGTGAATACAGCCTAAATGTAAGTTTCATGGGCAAAAACAAAAATTACCAGCAATTTTCTGAGGATAATCCTTTAAAATGTTTCTTTAATTTCTACTTACTAATGGTTAACTTTTTTTTTTTTTAATTAAGATGGTAAAGTGTTGGAAAGAAGATCCCATATTCTCCCTGTATAGTGTTTGTCTATGCAGGTTGAATATGGCTTGGAGCTGCATGCAGTGGTGGCTTTCCTCTGCTCTTTGTGTTTTTATACAGTTTTTGACATTTTAATATGTCAGTGCGTAGATCAAGATAGATGAGAAGACTGAAAAACTGCTAACATATAGAGCAAGCATGCATGGAAACAAGTTTGCAAAAGAGATGTATATAATTTTTAAACAAAATATATATATATATATATATATATATATGGATGGATCCATGCTTTCATGTTGTTGACGCCAAATTCTGACCCTACTATTCGAATGTCGCAGCAGAAATCGAGACTCATCAGACCAGGCAACGTTTTTTTTTTTTTTCTCTCATCAAAGTGAGATATAAACTTGTGGAGAGCCATATGTCTGTCTAAGCCGTATTCAGCCTGCATAGGGAATCCCTATACTGTCTTTAAGCTGTATACGGCTACCTTTTCCAGTCAACAAATGCTGTGTTCCCAAGGCCGAACATTGCAGCCTGTTTAAGAATTTCCTAATAAAGTATAAGAGAAATATGTCTAAAACACCTCCCCAGACTACAGTAGAAAGGCTTGGTTCAAATCTCGTTTTTTGTATACTGGTGACAAACCTGTTTCTCTTTAAAAAAATTAAATAAAATATTATAATGTGTGTTTGGACTGGTCTCAGTGGGCCCCTTTGCGATGAACTGACAGCATTAAAAATTCAGAAACTAAAACATCCTCCTGTTTTCTAAAATGTTTCTTAGTTTATCATACCAGAGCCCCCTCATGGTTATTTTATATAAGCCCCCCTCACACCCTATGGATTCATTAGATACAGCCCCCTCTCCCCCATGGATTCCATACATAAAGCCTTATGCGGCCCCCCCCCCCCTCCCTCCCAGCAGCCCTGGCACTTGCCCAGTGCTGGAACCGGCCCTGCCAGCATATGCGACTGATCCGTATGAAGAAAAAAATGCATCTGTTTTTGTTAATTTTTAAATGTAAACCTTGGGGTATACATCTAACGAATGCAGAAAACGAGATTTGAACCAGACCAAAAATAAAGGACTAGCAAACCTCATGCTATAGGCTTATTGCGTCTGCTTTAGTTTTGAGTATTAGACACAATTAGAGTTTGAATCATGTGCTTCTCATATCTTAGGTGTAAAAATATAGTGCCCAACCCAAATACCATTTTTAAAGCTTCTGATCATCCGTCAACCTCCTTGCATATTGTTGTCTGAGTCTGTTGTGCAGATTTTTCTAAATTGACTTTGTTTTTCAGGCTTTCGGTTTCCTAAATTTGATTTTGTGGGCAGGAAATGCATGGTTTGTCTATAAGGAAACAAACCTACATACTCAAGCACCACCACCACCATCTGATCCTGAACAAGGCCCACCACCGTCAAATATGTAATGGAACGTGTTTCTAAAATTTGCCTATTTTGTCTCTTAAGTACAGGTAGCCAATATGTTTATATTAATGGGTAAAATTTTGAATTTTCTAAAAAGTAATTTTTTTTTCTTGATGTAAAAACCTTAGGCTGTTGTTATACAATACATGTCTTACGAAAAAGTTCACGTTGAGTCAGAGGTTTCATAAATTTGAGTGCCAGGGAATGATTGTATAATAATGCATTTAGAAGACAGGAAGTCTTTGATCAGGTAATGGATATAGACAACCTTCGAGTATGTGCACATGCGGCCTCACCGTTCTCACCAGTTACAATCTGATAATGGCACTATCTGATGTATTTTAATGCAGGAATAAAGGGTATATATGACTGTGAGGGGTAATTGTAATGCCTATGTGCTTTACACAATACTTATTGTGTAAAGTAAATTTTGACGATTCAGTGAATGTGTATATGGAGTCAGGTTACCCTTTTTGTTGTGTTTGAAACATGGATATTATAAAACCCTATCTCCATTTCCAAAGATTCTTATATATTCTTACAACACTAAGATATTTTTTTACAGCCTTAATGTAAATAGCTAAATTTCTGTAAAACTTGCAGTGATATACTGTACTAAGAGATTACCAAACTGCTGTAATATTACTTCTACTTGTAATGAGAAATGTTCTGCAATAACTCCGAGCACATGCTTTTTATTTAGCACACTTTGATTTTTTTTTTTACTTTACAACCAATGTTACATTCTTTCGTACTTCTGTTTATGAGACTGATTAAAGGGTTATTCTAGTGTACGCACAATGCAATTTATTGTGTAATGAAGAGTTTCACATGACCAGGGCATCTATCTAGATCTGCTGCAAGAAAACAAAGAACATTTTTCTTGAATTGATACCTACCTGACATACTGTAGAAATTGTTTGCAGTTATCAACATAAGGAATGTCAGAAAAAAGCATAACTTGTTGTTATGCAAGAAATTTTCTTTTTGAAGAAACTATAATATCCCTTTAATTTAGATGCATTAAGTGTTTTAAAGATCCACACTTACTTTAAATATCTGCCATCCTTCTTTTTTTTTTTTTTTTTTTTTTTTTTTTTTTTTTTTTTTTTCTGTTCCATCACTGTTAAACTGTGTATGGGTTATTCCTGTTACCTTTGTTATCTATACAGTGAAATGCTGGAATAAAAAAAACCTCTGGAATAACCATTCTTTTTGCATCATGGATTATTTGTATTATTGGTTCTATATAATTGTGGGATATTCCCATTTCTAAAAAAAATATCTGGCTCACAATATTTACTCAAAGAAAAAAATTTTTAGTGCTACAAATAAAGCCCAGCCTAGTTATATTTCTGCTGTGAAGTATTTTTAAAGTAATGTCCACTAGTCATATCAGGTTTTCTCACACTTTTCTAACCTGAAATTCTTGCTTGACGTGGCCATGTTTTCAAGAGCACCAATGTTTTTTGTTTATTACACAGCTTAATAAAGTAGCCATGTAGGGTATGGGATTTATGGTAAGCAGCAAGTCATTTAATTGCTGCAGATACGGGTGAGAAAGTTAACCCGTGCAATGCAAATGTTAAGCTCTTCTCTGCTGCTACATAAATCTCATTAGAAACTAGACAGCTTTGATGCTTTTGAAAGCATAGAAAACTACTGAGGTAAGTTCCGTGGCCTTTCTGCAACATGTATACAGTAGTATACCTTGCCATTGAAAGTTGGTACAGACTGATCATTACAACCAGACAGGCAAAATACTTTACAACATGGGAAATTGAAGAAAAAATCTTTATTTTAAGCAGAATGTATATTTAAATGCATGTTTTAATTTTTACAATTTTGACTTGTACAAATAAAAGCAAAAAGTATTGTATTATACAAAAGCCATACATTTTTTGAAAGCAGACCTAAAATTGCATTGAGGAGTTGATGGATATGCATCTTCACCTGCACCTTCATGCAGTTTTCATTATGGTTTTAAAAATGCATAAAAATTGACTTTGGCAAAAAAAATATGCCATACCGAAAATAATTGGCTTCACAACTCCTAAATGTAATAGATGAACATGAATAGAGTTAATGGATACCTCATAGCATATGCTCACCTGAATGCAAATTTATAAAATCACTAAAACTGAAATAATAAAAAAATCTGCTATATTTTGCAGGTTGTGACAGTAAAAAAAAAAACAAAAAAACTATTAACCCTGTCGCGACTGCCATACGGTTATATACACGTCCTTTTTGCACATTGCCTGTGCAGAAAGGACAGTTGTAAACGTCATGACAGTGGCCAACTTCAAGCTCCTGAACCCTTGCACCTAGAAACATCTGGAAATTCTAGTGTCATATTTAACAGGAAAATTTCCCTTTTAACATGATGTATGCATTGTGTATGGGTGCTTGACAGAACCAGAGATATCTACCCTCAAAGGGGTATTCTCGTCTGGGCATTCAGTTTCATTAATCTGTCATGTATAAACATTGTATTCAATTACATGTTATTAAAAATTACCTATGTGAAGATAATTTCTCATAAATGTAGTCATATGGTCCCTTAGAAACAAGACTGTGTCCTTGGATACGGCCACCTCAGCTGGAGAGATTGTACAAAGAAACAAAAGTTTTTATATATGAAATGTCTAGGAGTTACTCCATCTCCCACAGCTGTCCTGTGGTAATGATCGCTTAATCCAGGTCAATACTGCATGTCTAGCCACTAACTAAAATGTGAGGTTGTCGTATCCGGGGAAGCGATCTTGTTTCTAAGAGACAACATGGCAACATTTATGAGAAATTATCTTCACACAGGAACATTTTTTTTTTTAATAACACCCAATTGAAGAAATGCTTACAAATGGCAAATTAATTTAATTAAATGTAAATGCCTAGATGGGAATACCCCTTTAAAGAGAACCTACCACCACGAATCTACCTATAAAGGTAGATCGGGTGGTAGGTCGGATGTAGGAGTGCGGAGACGCTCTTTTTAGAGCTAATCCTCACGTCCCGCTAACTTTTAGGAAACTTTATTAACCTAATATGTAAATTTAGATATGCGGGCTACTGGGGGTGCAGTAGCGGCCACGAGGCTACACGGCGCGGGCCTACTCCACGCCCCAGTAGCCACATTACCTCCTCCTACCCTGTTGTGTCCGGCGCGCACAGCTCCCTCGTAGCTGCAGCCCTCGTCCGATATGATGGCGCATGCGCAGTAGCCGGCTTGTCAGATGAGGGCGCGCAGCTACGAGGAGCTGCGTGCCGCACACACAGGGTAGGAGGAGTAATGTGGCTACTGAGGCGTGGAGTAGCCGCGCCGTGTAGCCTCGTGCCGGCTACTCCACGCCACCCCCCAGTAGCCGCATAACTAATTTACATATTGGGTTAATAAAGTTTCCTAAAAGTTAGCGGGGACGTGAGGATTAGCTCTAAAAAGAGCTCTCCTCACGTCCCTTACATCCACCTACCACCCGATCTACCTTTATAGGTAGATTCGTGGTGGTAGGTTCCCTTTAAAGTTGTACAAATCTTTAAATTAACTTTTTATTGCCGATGGGAACTAAGAGTTGATATCTCCAGTTCTGTTGAGCATCCTCACACAATCCTTCTATCGTATTAAAGGGGAGACTCTTCTGTTTAATATGACACCTGTTTCTAGGTGCCAGGGTTCAGGAGTTTTGGGCATTTGAAGCTGAAGGCAGGTAAGACTTTTTTTTTTTTTTTTTTTTTTTTTTTTTTTCTTTGCAGAAGTACCAGCACCCTCTGAATTTGTGTCTGAACCTGGGAATTTTCAAATTGTTTTTTATTTTTTCACATTTGTAGTCAATTAATGGCAAATTTTATAAAAAAAATATGTAATTATTAAAACTACTGTATAGAGTTAAAATCTCACATGCTGTGAAAAAAATAACCTTGTTTTGATATGTAAAGCTTTTCCAGCAGAACGTCAAAAATTGAACTGGACATTCATGCTCCAATGACCTTCGGTCACAAAGGGGTTAAATACATTAAAATTAAGGACCCCTGCACTTTATTTTATTATTTTTTTGAAGGCCGATAACCTGGTCACTGCAATTATCTTAACAGTTGACAGCCCATACCACCAAAATACGAAAACAAAACCCATACAATATCTAGTTGTAATCCACAAATGCATTCAAAAATATAACGCACAATTAAAAAGATCATATTCTGGCAAAATGTATACAAGTTTCCTTTTAGATAACACAGCCTGCAATATATACAAAAATATTTCTTTAATACACACAACTGCCTTCATGCAACTTTGCTGCAAAATGTGATAAAAAGCAAACATGGCATGTTAACTCTACATTTCCACTAAAATATGTACAAATCCATCCTAATTGTAGAAAGAAAATGTTCTGTCCTAAAAACAGTAAGATGTGAGGAGTTCATACATACCACACGTGTATATTCATCAAATTATGCAGCAAAGGGAACCTTAAATCTGCTGGGTGTGCCAAATATTTTTGCTGAAAATTGCATTGTTTCACACAGATACATTGTTGTAAACTCCATAACACAATGGTAGCCCAAATAAAATATAATATATCCAAAAAAACAAGCTAATGAGTGACAGGTTACTTTTAGATGGGTGTAATATGTTTGCCGTTGTATTAGCAATGCAATAATAGTACCTTCTGTGTTATCAATAATTGAGAGATGGAAAAACAGTGATGAAGGGATGGTGTATAATAAACTTTATTCAGAAATGTGTTTGTTTTTCATGTTACATGCACCTTTTTGGATATATGTAGCCACTTAAGGCAAAGTGGATCAAACGTTTCGACCATTATGTAAAAAAGAGGAGGGGGAATCACTTAATATGACATAGCAAATGTGCTCTTATTTTCTGAGGTAGGAGAGGGTTAAAGGGAACCTGTCACCAGGGACCTCAAGACATTAAAAAAGCCCATGACACCTGCAGTGCCAAAATGCCTCTCTGCCTTTTCTAAGCATTTGCATTACAATATACTTGTGTGTTATAACTTACCTTGCACCGTGACAAAATCCTGGGGTAGTCACAGGGGCTGGGATTAGGTTTGGATGCATTTCAAAAAGGAACATGTGACTTGTCTGTGTTATTCACTCCTAAGCTCTTAGCCCACACCTTTGTGCTCCTCCCTGTTGCTTCACAGAGGTCACAATCTGATGAGCTGACATCAGTAGGTGAGGGAGGAGCTTGGGGCTAAATCTGAGGAGTGAGTAACACAGACAAGTCACATGTTGTTTTTTTTTAAATGCATTTAAACCAAAGTCCAGCCGTTATGACTACTCCAGGATTTTGTCAGGGTGCAAGGTAAGTTATATTATTTACATTACAAAATAATTGTGTGTTATTAAAGGTATATTTGCACTGCAGGTGTGATGGGCTTGCAAACTGTCTTTGGGGAAAATGAGGTCCCTGGTGACCGGTTCCCTTTAATAATGTGAACATTGGTTCATGTGGTCTTCATGTGTATGCTATGCAAAGCTCCTCGGTGCACCTTTCTCTTTCCTAAGGGCTGATAAGCTGGAGGAGCACAAATGCGAGAGCTATAACTTGAATCTATAACCTCCGGCTCTCATGGGGCAGGAGATTTAAAAAGACGGAGGCTAAAAGGGACAAGTTACTGTGTTTCAGCTACTCAACAGCCACCAGTGAGGCTTATCTTTAGCTTGTTTAGAATCCTCTCCCACCATAAGTGGCAGCGTAAAGGAAACCTGTCGGGGTGATTTGAAATGCTGAACCACCTACCTTTCCTTATGAACCTACATTTGACAGCCTGGCTATTGAAAGGCTGATTCTCAGTAAGGAGGGCCTATCCTAAAATTTTATTTCTACCCTTCAAAAAGAGCAGAAAAGTAGTCGCCTGCTGCATTTACTTTCCAGAGTTCTGCCAACACTTTCATATTCTAAAGTTAGAAACATTGATTTAGATTATACAAATGTTACTAAAATCCTAGATTTCCTCTTCACCAAGATGGCACCAACCTGAGACAGGGATCCGCCACCATGGGACATGTTTCCAGTCCCTGAAGGTAACCTGACTGTGAAGAGGATTGCTACATGGTGCCTGTCTTAGTGCTGGTACTGGGATCTGCAGTGCTATTGCAGCTTCACGCGGCAAGATCTTTCCTGGCCAATGAGCTGAGAAGCTGCCATCCAGATCTGAAGTTATGGATATTGACCTAGGCAGCACGAGTGTGGGTTGCAGCGTGTCCTGGCTAAGCAGGGCTGGATTAAGGGTGGTGGGGGCCCTTCCAACAATTTTTTTTTTTTTTTTTTTTTTTTTTAAATGAAGTCAATGTTGCTCAAGGGAAGTAATAATGGTTCTCCAGATATCCCAATTAAGGGTGCGCTCACAAGTGAAACATATGCGACTGGTAACCAGCACAATGGTTTTTCAATTGCTTAAATGAAAGACACTGGGAGTTGTCTTCTCCCGCTCGTGGTTCATCTGCTGCAAAATTCATGTTGATGTTTTCAGCTCACAGCAGCACATCTCTCACACTGCCGCCATAAAAATACCATAGTCACCTACATCATATCACCTGCATAACAGTGCTACTAAATAATATACAGGCAGTCCTCTGCTTAAGGAAACCTGACTTACAGACAACCCATAGTTACAGACAGACCCCTGGTCAAGCTTTCTGAATGCTTTACTATAGACCCAGATTGCAATAATCAGCTGTAAGGTGTCTGTAATGAAGCTTTATTGATAACTCTTGGTCACATTGCAGCAAAAAATGTTTAAATTCCAATTGTCACTGGGGCCAAAATTTTTTTGGTCTGGATCTACAATTATAAAATATACAGTTTCGACTTACATACAAATTCAACTTAAAAACAAACCTCCGGACCCCATCTTGTACGTAACCCGGGGACTGCCTGAACACCCTCACAACACAACTGGCAACTAAAAATGTATTTATAATATATACAAGATAAATTACCTGATAATGCCTCCACCAAATTGATTGTTAGAATAATGCCCCACACATTTCCATTTTGCCAATGTGGTTGCAATGCATTTCAAAACACAAAGCAAACGCATCATGTGACTGCAGACTTAATAATATAATGAGTCCATTTAATAATATACCCTACCCCGTATTATTCATTTACATACAACAACCTTATATACAGTGCAACCCTGACTAATTTATATACTATGTATATAATCTACAGCCCCTCTCAAATTCATTTACATACAGACCCCTCTAATTTATTAATGTGTATACTGCCTGCATATAAATGCCTCAATATCAAAAGGCCCCAATATCAAAATTATTAACAGGATATCCCCACCAATCAAGGTGCTGATCGATGGGGGTCTCCGTGATCACAAAACGGGGGTCCGAGGTACAGTAGTATATACAGCCAGCCAGCTCTCAGTGGTATATAGCCACTGGCCCCCTATGGTATATAACCACCATCCCCCTGTGGTATATAGCTACCAGCCCTGAGTAGTAGATGGCCACCAACCCCCTGTAGTATATAGCCACTCTGCCCCTGAAGTAAATAGTTACCAGCCCCCTGTAGAAAATAGTCACAAAATAATAAACTTTATACTCCCCTTCCAGTGATTCCACGACGCTGCAGGCTCTTTCTCGTTCTTCTTCGATGCACTGTTTAAGCGGCAGCAGGTAGTGATCGAATGCTGGCAGCGTGACATCATCGCTCTCCGCTGGCGTCCCATCACTACCTACTGCCGCCAAAACATAGCATCGCGATCTCCCCCCAGCGATGGCAGCTGTGTTGTCTTACTGACACAGCTGCCATCCGAGATCCTTGGCCACGGGCCACTGCGCAACACACCCCGAAACTGGTGGGGTAAAAGTGGTGGGGGCCCTGGGACGTGCGTCCCAGGAGCCCCTCCTTTAATCCGGCCCTGTGGCTAAGGGTGATGCCACACGTCACGTTTTTGGACCATTGTAAAGCATGCGTTTTCACTCCGTTTAAAAAAGTTTTTAAAACACATGCTTTTTTGAATGTTTACCATTTGTTTGGCTGGTTTTAATCTGTTTCATAGCTGCCTACACTTCTAGAAATGAAGATTAACAGGGTCAAAGCAGACAAACGGATGCTAAACATTAAAAAACGCATGCGTTTTAAAACAGACTCAAAATGTGACGTGTAGCATCACCCTAATGTTGACCTGTTAACAGTGATGACAACTAGCGTGCAAGGGTCCCGTGATTAGGTGGTGTATCCGGCATCTCCATTGGCAGGTTTCGGAGCCATGCACGTGCAGCGATGACTCCTCTTCAAACGCACCTCACTAGTTGTTAGTGGTCTGGTGCTGGGAGGGTCGGACTTCTGGAGCAGCGGGTCCTTTGCCCAGTATTAGAGTTCCGCACAGAACATGCTGATCCTGTTGGACACACTCTGAATTGTTGCCTGTGAGTGTCCTCTACATATGAAAAAAAGAGAAAAATAGTTCAGCTCACCACTCTTGAATATCCGTATTGCTTGTTCGTGCCGATGCACGGACGTGCTGTGCGGGGACCAGAAGTAGCATATATCAATAGAAAAAGTTAGTCCAGCATCGGAATTGAAGAAAGTTCATCGTTAATCCATTAAAACTCCACTTTTATTAGAAAAAATTCTTTAAAAACATTTAAGACGTCTTATGGCATGGCAAGTCTGACATGTTTCGGACTTCTCTAGTCCTTAGTCGTAGCCTAATAGTTTGCTCCTGCACAGAGTATTTAAAGGGGTATTCCGGGAATATGAATGTCTGACACACAAACCCATGATGATATAAATAAATGAATATAACAAAACTCAATGTCATTATTCACAAAATGGAGCTTAAATAGTTTGATTTTATGATTTACAAAATTTATGGCCTCTCTAAAGTAGGTGGAGTTATCACCAAGATGGCCGCCACTGGAAAATACAAGTTCCGTGATCCTTCAGTTCTCAGTAACTCCTCCTCCTCCCTCTTATGCTCTGCTCCCAGTGATGATCTAGCAGGCTTTCTTGCTGTTACCATAGTAATGATGTGTAACTGCCATCACCAAAACACGCGCCATACTGGATGCACTTCAACCAACCGACAACAGCCAAACATAGTGGTGATCACATGACCTGCCCAGGCCATCTTCTGTTCTGTGACGGACCGCGCGGAGGAAATTAACGGACTGATTAAAGGGCCAGTAACATTTTAATTCTTCATTACAGTCTATGTCACCAGCATTTTCTGCTAAGGGGAGCAAAATTTTAAATAACAACTAATTACACATTAGCTTATATTTTGAGTACCCATTTATATATGAATTATGCTGATTCCTGGAATACCCCTTTAAGCATGCTGCCTGCTAAACGGAAGTACACACCTCTGTTCTCACGTTATTATCCAAACAGTGAAACAAGCAAACAAATTACAATATTATGCATATATTAATAAACGTATAACAGATCGTTTCTATAATGCAGACCTAGTGGATAGCGTGACTTTAAAACCAGTATCCAGAAGGCTTCTCGTGATTTTAATGCCTTGGTCCAATCCCCTCCTCTTTTGTGGCGGAACACTTTTTCTATAGGAATGATTTTTAAATGTGAAGTATCTCCTTTATGAACTTCGTGTAAATGTTTAGAGAGCCCTGATATGTTGGTTTGTATTGCATTGATCTGACCGTTATGTTTTTTAGCTGCCGATATGTGTTCTGCAATTCTTATTTTTAGTTTTCTTGTCGTGCAGCCAACATATTGTTTGTTGCATAGAGTACAAGTAGCTAAATATACTACATGGTCGCTGTTACAGTTGACATATGATTTTATTGGATACTCTTTGGAAGTGACTGTGGATATGAATATTGTAGTTTTCTGTATATTGATGCATAGATTGCAACGAATCCCTCCACATTTTACACTACCTTTGTATTTTAGCCATGTTTCTTATGTTTGTCTTTGTGTAACAAATAAATTGGGAGATAATAAATTTCCTAAATTAGATGCGTTTCTGGACACAAATCTTATGCCTTTGTGAAGTATTTGGCACAACTTTTCATCTTGGTACAGAATTGGTAAATGTTTTTTTACAGTACGTATGACCTGTTCATATTGTTTTCTATATGTGGTGCTAAATGTTATCACTTCATTATTTTTTGTCAGATTTTGTCTTTCTCTTATGGAAGTATTCTGCTCTTGATTTAGCACTGACATCTGTCTCTATTCTTTTTAAGTGCTTTTTATTGTACCCCCGATCTTGTAATCGTTTTGAAATATTTGTGGCTGCAGTGATGTACATAGTGTTGTTGGAACAAATGCGTTTCGCCCTTATGTATTCTCCTTTTGGGAGGTTACGAATTACGTGTGGTGGGTGACAACTGGATGCATGCAAAAGAGTGTTCCCTTCTATAGATTTTCTGTACAAGTTTGTATGAACACATTGTTTGGGAATGTCTCCTGTTAATGTAATGTCTAAAAAAGAAATAGAAGTTTTAGAGCAAGAAATTGTGAATTTTAAATTAAATGAATTCCTTTTGAGATATTGTACAAATTCCTGTATGTTGTCTGATGTTCCTGTCCATATAAATAGACAATCGTCTATATAGCGTCCATACCATATAATTTGAGTTGAAAAGGGATTATTGATGTTATATACATATTTTTCTTCAAACCATGACATGTATAAATTGGCCAAAGTGGGGGAGAACTGAGCCCCCATATTAATATATGCATAATATTGTAATTTGTTTGCTTGTTTCACTGTTTGGATAATAACAAAGGTAGTGTAAAATGTGGAGGGATTCGTTGCAATCTATGCATCAATATACAGAAAACTACAATATTCATATCCACAGTCACTTCCAAAGAATATCCAATAAAATCATATGTCAACTGTAACAGCGACCATGTAGTATATTTAGCTACTTGTACTCTATGCAACAAACAATATGTTGGCTGCACGACAAGAAAACTAAAAATAAGAATTGCAGAAACACATATCGGCAGCTAAAAAACATAACGGTCAGATCAATGCAATACAACCACATATCAGGGCCTCTCTAAACATTTACACGAAGTTCATAAGGAGATACTTCACATTAAAAATCATTCCTATAGAAAAAGTGTCCGCCACAAAAAGGAGGGGATTGGACCAATGCATAAAATCACGAGAAGCCTTCTGGATCTGGTTTTAAAGTCACGCTATCCACTAGGTCTGCATTATAGAAACGATCTGTTATACGTTTATTAATATATGCATAATATTGTAATTTGTTTGCTTGTTTCACTGTTTGGATAATAACGTGCGAACAGAGGCGTGTACTTCCGTTTAGCAGGCAGCATGCTTAAATACTCTGTGCAGGAGCAAACTATTAGGCTACGACTAAGGACTAGAGAAGTCCGAAACGCGTCACAGACTTGCCATGCCATAAGACGTCTTGTATGTTTTTAAATAATTTTTTCTAATAAAAGTGGAGTTTTAACCATGGATTAACGATGAATTTTTCTTCAATTCTGATGCTGGACTAACTTTTTCTATTGATAAGTGTCCTCTACAGCTAAGAGCAGGAAAAGTGAGCCCCCCTTCCTTAATGGACCTCTGCACCGGCATGCTTTTATCAGGTGGTAAGCCAACTTTTTTTGTTTTATTACTCTCATGGTATGTAATATTAATACGGTGGTATCCTGAAGGTACAAGGAAAAGATTAATCCACAAAGGTGGTTTAATAAAAAGTCATAGAAAGTGTGGGCTCTGTAGTGACAGACTGCCTTAATCCTATAAAGAATTAACTTGTTTGGGGTATATTGTGGAGAATTCTCTAGTTTATTGGAATCATTATGTACTTTGTGATGAGGTTTAAAAGTTCTAATGTAAAGACTTCTAGACCTCAGGATGAGTCCACACTTTCAGTTTTTCAGATGCAGTTTTTGATGTCCAAACCAAGAGTGGAGTGAAAATAGAGAAGGAGCAGCCTCTCTCAATGCTATGTTTTCACCTATTATGATCAATACCTGCTCTTGGCTTCAAAAACTGTGTCTGAAAAACTGAGCATGTGGATGCACCCTTAGGGTGATGGCACATGTGCCATCTTGGCTGCATTTGTAAACGCAGACCAAGCCGCACCCACCTGCGATCGGGAACGAGCCGCCGGTGTTTTGCATTAAATTAACACAAAACACTGGCGGCTCGTTCCTGATCGCAGGCATTTCCGTACAAACGCGGATGCGATTGGGCCGTGGCCCGTCCCGGTGGTTGCGGCTTGGTCTGCGTTTACAAACGCAGCCAAGACGGCACGTCTGCCATCACCTTTAGGGTGCTGTCACACGTGGCATTTTGAACCCGTTTTTAAGCAGTCTGTTAAAAACCGTGTGCGGTGTTTGAAAAGGCATGCGGTTTTGTCCGGTTTTCTCAATTATCTGAATTAAAACTGGTCAAAAACTGATGCGTTTTAAAAAAATGCATGCGTTTTTTAACAGACTGCTTAAAAAGGGCCCAAAAACGGGTTTAAAAAGCAACATGTGACCGCACCCGTATGGTTCGACCGCACGTTCATTTTTTCAGATGCAGTTTTTGATGCCCAAACCTGGAATTACTGTAGGGTGCGGTCACACATTGCAGTTATAACTGCATTGAAATCAGTTTTGAGGTGGTTTTAGGTGCAGTTTTGTTAAATTAACAGGTGAAATACATAAACTGAACGGGTGAATTTGAGTTTGAAAGGGAAACCTGTTCCACAAGTGTCTTTCACCTGTTAAATTATATTAACAAAACTACAACTAAAACCACCTTAAAGCTGATTGCAATTCAGTTTTAAGTGCAACATGTGACTGCGCCCTCAGAGTGGGTTCACACGTGGATGCGTCAGAAGGCATGCGTTTTTATATGTGTATAGAGTGTATACTGCATGTATGCGTGTATAAAACCACATACTGTGATTAATCTTACACCAATACGGTGACAACAGTCTTAAGTGTGGTGGGGGGAGGGAAGACTATGATGCTTTGGCTGCTCATGGACAAAATATTGCCAGTAGCAGGGGCAATATAAAGGATTGGGGAATCCAATTTGGCAGCGGGTGTGTTGGGGCGAAGTGTGTGTTGCGGGGGTGGAGTCTGGCCCAAGGCAAGTATACATGTGGCCATGGATAGCCATGTCATAAAGGGGAATTTGTGACACTAAACAGTAAGGATCCATAGTTGTTTAGTGTCCCAAAGCTGTTTGACAGGTCCTCTTTAAGAATTTAAGAAAATTGCTACCTGTGAAAAACACACAGAGCAGCTCCTGCCCTACTGCTGAGTGACTGCACTTATGACTGATCTGTACTCAGCAGATGTTCCAGTGCACTCTGGCCAGTCTGTCTCACTATCCTCCTTCTTCCTGGGCTGCAGAGGGGTGGGCACTGACCTGCTAATGTTTCTCTAAGGCAGCACTAGTGAGAACAGAGCAGGTGCAACCTACAGTGTAATAGATCACTGAAGCTCTCGGCAAGCAGCTGTATTTCCTGCCTGGCTGGAGCTCCCATGATGAATATAGAGAAGCTAGGGGAGATGGTGTGTGTGCCCACAGAGAGGGCTCTGCATGCTTTAGGTTTCCCACCACTGCAACAGGATAAGAAAATACATTCTTATACGATATAGTATGGGGGCAGCACCACGGCAGATATGACCATTTGTAGCTGTAGGCTATGTATAGTTATGAAGGTACGCTGGTGTTATCCACAGTATTTATGTAATTTGAAGCGATAAAAAGGATAGCTAAATTATATTTGTATTTTCTCTGAGGTACTCACAATCTATAGTCATGTCCTTACTGTAGTATGTGGTGGCTTTATGCACTTAATACACTTGGAGGTAGGAATCCAGCTGAAGACAGTAGTTCCAGACTGGGTAGGTGTGTTATAAAGCCATGATAATCTGAATGGTGCCAGAATCCTTGCTGGGAGAGTATGCTCTATGCATTATGGATATTTACCGGTACAGCAGGCTTCCTATAACAATTCAGCTTGTCAGATCATAGCATTGATTATTCAAATCACAGGGCATATACAAATATAATATTACATTACAAAGAACAAATAGTCATATGGAACAATAGGAATGAGGGGCCTGCTCACAAGAGCTTACAGACTATGAGGATGAAGGGGGTGACACAAGAGTTAAAAGAGATTGTATAATGGTCCAGCCATTCTTTATAAAATATAAACAATATAAAATAATTTAATAAATAAAAATTCTGCTGCTTAAACCAGCCATCAGCCGCCATCTTATTTAAAAGGTGACTGCAGAGTGAAAGTGACTGCAGAGAAGCCTGGAGCATGGTATATATCTGGTGTTTGCTGGATAACAGACAGGAGGAGGACTAGGATGGATAAGGGAAGGCAACAAAAAAGGCAAAGTTTGTCCAGTTCCCAAAAGCATGCAGAAATTATCTAAAAATCCACTTTATTAGAAAAAATAATAATATGAAAACCTAAATAGACGTCCATGGTAACAAGAAACTAATGCGTTTCGAACCAATAGGTTCTTAGTTGACCAAATCTCATGAATTCTACTGTAGAGGTGAGCTGAACCACAAAAACCTTTTTCCTTTTATAGGATGGATAAGTAAAGAGAGATTTGACATTTTATGCAGTTAGTGAATGTGATAGGCTTGCCTAAAGAGATGGGTTTTAAGAGCATGTTTGAAATTTTGGAGAATGGGTATTAGTCTGAGTCCAGGGGAGGGCATTCCAGAGAATTGGTGTGGCTCTCGAAGTCCTGGAGACGTACGTGAGAGGTTCTAATTAAGGTAGAGATTAATCTAATATCACTGGCAGATCAAAGAGCACGGTAGGGGATAGACTGAGATGAGAGAAAAGAGATAGGGAGGTGCAGCAGTATGCAGAGCTTTGTGGATTTTTGATAAAAATAATTAATCAAAGTAAAAGTCCCCTAAACACAAACATTCCCTATACACATCTAATAAAGTAAATAAAAAACAAAAAATCACCAAAAAAACCCTACATATTTGTTATCAACCTGTCTGTAACAATCTCTACAATGACTCGTGAAAACAAAAAACATAACATTAATGGGGTTTTGATATTACTGAGGCCTCTCAAAATGACTTGAAATATGAGCAGGTCCCTCAATAGCAGTATTTTGTGTTTTATATGAAAATGTGAAAAATAGAACCTAGAGTTCAAAGCCTCATAACATCCTACAAAAATGAGAGGATGCATAAAAAACATAAAGCAGCCATTAAGTTAATGTTGACTATCAAGTTTTTTTGCTGTTATGATTATGTATTGAAAAAGTAGAACATTTAGAATTTTGAAAATCGAGCATCGAGGCTTAGGCTTTATTTTTGCTGTTTTGTTTATTTTGTTTTACTGCCGAATAAAACAGTTGTACCAAAGTCGCACAGTGTGGACAGTGAACTTGTGTGCTGGTGAATTGTGCCCGTCTACCCCAGGAGACGACGATCCCGGACCTAATCCCTTACACCACTTATAGTGACACATGTCAGATTTGAAAAAAAATGGGCCAAGTCAGGAAGGTGAAAAGTGGCTTCGGAGGCAAAGGACATCTATTATCAAAATCCATCATGATAAACTTACACTTACTCATAGATCCAGGCACCGTGACTGTGGTAATCTTCTTATGTTTGTTATCCATGGCTTCTTTCCTTCTAAAGTCATCTTTAAAATTATGCTAATGAGCCATAAAGGCTCTAGGGCAGTGGTGGCGAACCTATGGCACTGGTGCCAGAGGTGGCACTCGGAACACACCTTCTGGGCACCCAGGCCATCACCCCAGAACAGAATTTCCAGACAGGACTCAAAACCACCTCCTGCAGTCCTTGGGCCACACAGGATATGCTGTGATCAGTGCTATTTTGAAGCTACACATCCTTAGCTGCCTGAGACTACAGGAGGAGTATGGAGGTGCAGACAAGGCTGCGTTATTATTATTGGAGCTCCTGCTCTGGGCCCCCGCAATTCTTCCTGTTCAGGGGACCCTGGAAGCTACAGTCAGAATTTCTCCTCTTTCTCTTAATTGTATTGGTGTCCTCAGGATGCCAATACAATTAAATGGCGTTGCAAAACAGGTAGCAACATGTCACTTCTTAAATTGCCATGTTGGCACTTTAAATAAGTGGGTTTGGTTTTAGTTTGGGCACTCGGTCCCTAAAAGGTTCGCCAACACTGCTCTAGGGGCATTACCAGCAGGAGGGATGGGAATCAAGACAGATTTGCACATTTGTAATGTGTGCCAAAGAATTGGCAGAAGTTCATTTTTAAAACAGGCATCATCCTCCAGATTTTTTCATTGCATTTTCTTTGCAGAGTTCTCTTCCATTTTTCTACTACATATAAGGCTACCTCACTAACATTTATTACCTATTATATAATTATATCCCATAAACACTTGCAGATCATCTTCTGCACACTAGATGTCAGTACAGCTCTGGCAAAGTTGTCATTAACATACACACACACATATATATTTAGCTGAAATGCGTTTAAAGATAACAATCTGGTCGGGGTCCAACTGCTGGGACAAGGCCCGGCGCCAGCACCCGGCAAGCCGAAGGGTGCTACAGGGGCTTACTTTCGGCCCCTGGAACAATTGTACCAGTGTCGCTTTAAAGACGCTAGTAAAAATGATCACCATCCGGCTCCTCCTGTTATCTGCCCCTATGCTGCGCTCATCGGGAGCACCGCATAGAGGCACAATGCAAAACTCAACTTTCCTCATTTCCCTGAAGTTGTGCTTCGGGAGAAGGAGGAGAGGTGAGTAAATGTTTTTTTTTCCCGGGGGGGGGGGGGGGCAGCGTGGCTGCTGGAGGCAGTGTGGGGGCACTGTGGCTGCTGGATGTGCAGTTCAGCTACTTAATGGGCACTGTGGCAACTGGGGAGCAGTGTGGAGGTTTTGTGACTTCTGGGTGGGCCATCAAACTGCTGGAGGGGCACTGTGACTATTGGCTACTGTGGGGGCACTGTGACTGTATTGGCTAGTGTGGTTCTGGTTCTCTATGTAGTAAGCATGGTTCCTTTTACTGTTTCTACGTAGTAAGCTTGGTTCTGTTAACATATTTATGTCTCATAGACTGTAGGCTCTTGTGATCAGGGCCCTACGGAATATTATGGCACTATACAAAAAGATTATTATGTTGTAAGATTGGTTCTGGCCCTGTATTTATGTAGTAAGATTTAATCTGAATCTGGTCATATATGATAATGGAGGGGGAGGTGAGTACTCTGTTTTTTCTTACAGGCATTATAATGGGGGCAGGGGTTACAGGCTATATACTAGGGGGCTGGCTGTCTTTATACTACAGGGGGCTGGCTGGCTGGCTATATACTACAGGGGGCTTGCTGGCTATATACTACAGGGGGCTGTAACCAATGCATTTCCCACCCTCGGGTTATATTCGAGTCAATGGGTTTTTCAAGTTTTTTGTGTTAGAATTAGGGGTCTAGGCTTATACTCGAGTATATATGGTAGCTTCTTCCCTCTGAAGCCTTATAGATATCACAGTCTAATTTCTTTAGTTCATCAAGAGCACTTAGCTGGCCTGTGAGTAGCACTGATACATATTTTATGAAAAAGTGATTTGGAAACAGAAAAAGTACTCAACCCACATTTGATGAACCCTGTTTTTAATTTGTATGCTTTCACATTCTAAAATAACACTTTTGTATAATAAATATAACAACATAAAATATGTTTCATTTAGTCGCCACATTTGAAGACAACTAGTCTCTGCTCCTTGGACTCTTGGGGTTGTCTACCCAACCAATGTCAGTCCCCCATCATTGAATCTGGTTTGCAAAAATTAATTAATAGAAATATAATAATAATATAATATCATTCTAGTCTATTCTCAGCAACTGCTCTTTACTTCAGTTCATGCAATGTACCGATGTGCAATTTACCCATCTGTGCCCATTCCCCTATTATTTTCTCTTCTCTGGGGTGCTACTCTTTTATCTCCGATTGTTACATGTGTGCCAGTGTCTTCCTTGGTCAGTGCTGTAAGACTGAGACATTGATATTGTCTTTGTCTCACCTTCTTTAAGCAGGATGAACAGTGGTTTAGTTGTTGAGCTTATGATTGAATTCATTACACCAATCTCTTATCCAGCCTGGCTTTGGATCAGTTAACATTCTGTTTGCCCCTTGTCTGGACATAAACCATAATTAGGATCCCCCACTAATGCATTAGGATCAGTGGGTTAGATATATCTCCCTTGCAAATTTTGGGACTGTACCCCTCAGGGAAACTCACCATCTTTCATAACAACCGCAGTTCTTGTCATAAACCCCTCAAGAGGTAAATGGGTACATGGTTAATTGAAGACAATTGTACAATTATAACCATTGTACCATTGTACCCCTCTCCTGTCTTGGAGAATGGTGGATCTGGATGTGTTTCTTCAAGGATCTGAAAGGGTCTACAGGGAGCTCCAACTGCACTGGAGGCAAAGCACTAGAGGCATTTGTGACCTTGCCTGTATGTATGGAACATGATTGTAAGGTTATCAAATAGTCCCTGATACAAAATTCGAACTTTGCAGGGCTGTAAGGTGTGCAGATACGAACACTGAGCATGGCATCAAACTATGCATTTTTGTTTAAATAATGGTCTTGAGGATGTGATGTGACCAAACTAGTGGATATGGATAATCTGATGGACAAGTTCATCCCTACCTGTCCTGCAGAGGTAAAACAGTTTATTATGGGAATGGGAGCCCAGCTGGCAGATTTGTATGCTGTCAGTAGAGTGTCAGAGGCACTCAAGCCTGCTGATCCAGGATAAAAGGGGGGGGGGAGACCCCTGTCAACACCTCTCCTGTTACCTGTAAAGCTCTGGGGGGGGGGGTGACACCCAACTCCCCAAGCCTGCTGAGAATCACCACAGGTGTTTTGTGCACAACCAAGTCAGGCATATCAACAATGCGTGCCCAGAGAAGAAGACAACCCCTTTGCCTAAACCATCATTTCCATCCCTTTCTGTTTTGTTTGAGGGTGGGAGTAAGAAGGTGTTTGGTGATATCTACAGGCTGTTACTGTGGGTGACACTGTCACCATTGGGTTGAGGGATATTGGTGCAGAGATAACCCTTGTGCAACCAGATCTTGTCATCCCAGAGGATATCATCCGGGGTATGACCCTAACTGTTGCTGGTGTTGGAGGCCTCACTCCTGCCTTGCCCATGACACATGTTAACCTTGATTGGAGGGCTGGAAGATTGATGATGGAGGTGGGGGTGACTGACAACATTCCCACCAATTTGTTGCTAGGAACTGATCAGGAATGCCTCATTTCCGGATGTGTTCCCATGGACACCAGTGCCCATGGACACCAGTGAGGACACTGGCACACTCAGTGCCACATGTGAGTCGATAACACTAGCAAAATGTACTTACCTGAGAGGTGGGATCAGCTTCATTGGCATGCAAACAGCCCCAGAAGCCAGGGGGTGGGATCAAAGAATCCATTGAGCATAAATTAGCAATCAGAACATAACACCCTGGCCAGACCTTTTGGGAATTCATCATCACATGGAGGGGTTTCCTGAATCATTTCTGCTGAGACCCCACTGTGCGACTATTCTACTATTCATTAGTTTATTTTACAGCTGTTTGTATCTGTTTTTTGTAATTATTCTTTTTGTGACCAATGTTTTTTTATGTTTGCACTGCACATCCCTGTATTAAATCATTAAAGGAAGCCTATCATTTGATTTGATGCTTTATGAAGCAAACATACCTTCAGAATGCTGTAGCTACACTGATGCAGAATCATATCTAATAACTGTGCTGAGTGGTTTTGCTGATAAAACAGATATAACATTATGATAATGAAGCCCTGTTGCTTCTATGGCTAATTCAGCGCTTGTCCTAGCACGTGAGATTTTCACTGCAGGAGAGTATGATTATTGAAGGCCGAATAATGAATTGCTGCACCATCCCCAGCTGCTGTGTATGAGTGATCCAGCTCCGGTTGATTAGTCATGCTTGACTAACTTCCATTTGTAATTACAAGCTCCGTGTCTAGTGTGTTGATCTACGCAGCCAGCCTGAACAGCTTTCCCAAGGTCCTGAATGTTATAATAGTTTTTTCAGCAAAACCACTCAGCTCGGGGATTAACCAAGATATGATCCTGCATCAATGTAGCTACAGCATTCTCAAGGTATGTCTGCTTCATAATGCATCAAATCAAATGGTAGGTTTCCTTTAAAGCTTAAAGGAAATCAACCAATATGAAACAGTTTAAAAAAAAAGACTGAAAATACTCACCTATGCTCCTCTTCATCTTGATCTCAGCACTTGTCTTTGTTGACTTACAGAAAGCAGGATGTAGCACAGGGACAGGATGTCCTGCGCTCTGGGCTGCTAATTATGCACGCCTCTTGCACCAGCATGGAAGAGGGAGCGGACTTCACATGAGAGGCCTGCATAATTAGTAGCCCGGAGCACCAGACACCTTGTCCCTCGCTGTGGCCTGCTTTTTTCTAGGTGATCCCTGTTTGTCACGACTAGCAAAGACCAGCGCAGGGATCAAGATGGAAAGGAGCATAGGTGAGTATTTTTAGTGTTTTTGTTTAACTTTTCATACTGGTCGATTTCCTTTAAATAGCTTCTACTTTAATAGCTTCCACCTGGTCTTCACCAGACCCCGCTGCAAAGTGGGATGATCTTGCTGCAAGAGGGTGCCACCAGGCCGTTCCACAGGTGCAGCAGCCAAGGTCGAGGTACAGAATCAGCGTTCAGGCTCGAGGTCAGGTACAGGCACAATGTCAGGGCTGGCTGCAGAGATGCAAGGTCACAAGTCAGGTCCAAGGTCACAACAGTAATTATAGGCCGAGCGGAAACGGACACAGGAACAGGCAGCAAGGAACAATCACAAGGAAGCTTTCTCAAAGATCCGGCGGGGATTGATGGGAGACGCCGGTCTTTATGGGAAAGCCGGAAGTGCCAGCATCAATCAGCGGTGCGCTGGCCCTTTAAATTTTCGAGTGCCGGCGCGCATGCTTTAGGGAGTGGGGACACGCTTGCGGCTTACCCGGGATGGGAGCAGGAGCGTGGAGAGTTAAGTGAGGGTCGGGGGTCATAGCGCCACAGAGCCACGGAGAGGGACACAGGTGTGCCCGTGACATTGTACTTGCCTCCACGGTCCCTCCCAGTGTCCCATGCTGCCATCTCTCTGGACCGTGCTTCTGCCATGCCCTCCCAACACCATTTCCAGCCCTATATCAGGAACTGAGATATGGGAATGGGTGGGCATGGCCAACTACCGCGGCTGACCAGAAGCCAGTCTGAGCTCAGCTTCTGTGCCCCTGTAAACAAACAAGGGCACAGCACAGTGAGACAGCAGCATGAGACACCGGGAGGGACTGCATAGGTAAGTACAAATATATTTTTTAGGCAACATCCCTGCTCACATATCTGTTTTTTAATAGGTCTTGGACAACCCCTTTAAAGTAATTACATTTTAAAGGGATAATGCTACTAGTATTATTTTCAATGAATCTTCTAGGAAATTGGTTTAATTGTATTATAAGTTATCAAATTGTGTAGGAATTTATGTTGATAGACCCCTATTGCTTTCTTTGTAAATAAGTTAATTATAGTTTATGGCAGTGCTATTTTGCGAAGGTTTGAGCAGGTGCTGGGCGCGAAGAGAGTAGAATTTAGTGTAAATATGCCATCTTGGGTAGAAGGGCAGGGTTTTATGTGATAAATTGTGCAGCTTTCTAGTGTAGGTGTGTCTGCGATGTGAACTGAGAGCGGGGATTCATCACATTAACCCTTCCATGACCACTTACTTTTAAGTTTTTATTTCACCGTTTTTAACTACCCTATTTTTACAAGCCTTTTTTTTGTGCTAACGGTGTCATTGAAAGCCTGCTATCTTTTGAATTAATTGCACTTCCTGATACCACTAGAAGTATTCTGTGCAATGTACTGGGAAGCTGCAGAAATTCTAATTGCAGGGAAACCTACAAAGAAAAATGCAGTTGTGCCATTTTTTAATAGGTTTTATTTTTACAACTTTCAATGTGTCCTAAATAACAATTCCTCTTTACTCCTTAGGTTAGTGCGATCATATATACCAAATTTATTTTGTCTGGTTAAGTATTAAAATTTATTTAATTTATTTATTTAAAACTTTGAAAAGTCTTTGCATAGCCATATTGTGCCAACTTTTTGACAATTCATTGTATGGAGGTAATATGTCATTATTTACACATGTTCTAGGGATAGAGGAGACATTTGAACTATTTAGTTATTTATTACAAATGATCATTTCAGAAATATAGATCTTTCAAGAAGCTAGGGTATACCTTATAGGTATACATAGGGAAGATTATAATTACTCTTTGGAATATGTATTACCTACAATGTAGGTTACATATTAGATGCCACATGCTATGTATATGTAGTTTGTTATATTTATGGTATAGATTACTGCAAAAAAATAACCAAAGACTGATGGGCATCATAGCTTCTGGAGCTTTGGAATCTGTGTTTTCTAGTTTTTTTTTAATTTATTATAATTCATATTGTTCTGGTAACTTTATAATCTTTTGGAAAATTAATTTAACATAACAATAAAGTAAATTTCTTTAGAAAAAGTTAAATACTGTATCTGCATGACCAGGAAAGAATTTCTGCTATTAAGAAATGTATTATTCGTTTCTGTACTCATTGTATACACCTTGTTAATATAAAGTTATTTTGCTAAATACAATAGTCTGTAAAAACACATAACACATAAATCATAAAGGTGTGTATCCTTTCTTCTGTGAGATGCAAGAGTTGGGTTTAGCCGTGCAAACAAAGGTTGGCCAAGGACGTCATGGTGTAAATAGCTGTTACATAGTTACTATCTAAGTATCAGCTCATCCATGGTAACAAGTAGATTTTAGTCAACTGATGGCATTCACCGGCTGAAAGTACACAATTATGTAATTATTCAACATGTATTAAGTGCCTACAGTGCACAGTAAGATTCACCTACATTTAATGTGAACGAAGTAAGTCACTATTATTATAGACCAATTGTATAATCTATCACTGAAATTATAAATCTGAGGTCTTATTGCCATTCACTGGTGGCCTTTTTCCGACCCATAAGACAAATAATTAAATAATTAAAATTCTATGTATTTTACTACATCTTTTTATTGGATTAACATGGTCTACAGAAAATACTATTTAGAATGGTTCAAACAAATCCAGCAGTTTTAAAGTATGAATATATTATTTAAATCATGATTCATGAAGTGTTGATCTAAAACTGTCGCTTATTGTTAGTTTTCAGTGTTTGGTCATGGCCCATGCTAAATATCTGTGTTCGTTTAGGTACATGGCACTGGAACAATAGCAATGGGGTTAAATCTCAAGTACATAAACTAGCATGTCTTTACAGCCTAGAAGAGACAGAACTGGATATGCCTGTCTTCAGTTGCACAGTTATGTACTAGCAACTCGCTGAAAAGGATTTAGTGTTTGGTAACTTGATCCCATTATTACTTATTGCTTCTTTTCTTCTAGAAAATGCCATCACTCCACTAATTGTTGTGTTGTATCTTCTGAAAATGTCCAAACAGTGCAGAAAGCATAGGCTTACAAGATGGCATAATAACTAGATACTTAAGATAATAATAAAATGAATAAAAACGGCAGCAGACACTGTTTGTTGGTGGCACACAATTCACTAATCTATACCCTGTTTAGTTTATTATTACGGAGACATGACTTTAAAGTATATACACAAACAAATATTACTTCACAAAAAGCATCAACAAACTTTTCTCTTTATTCATACTACAAAGAAGGGATTAAAGATTAAAGTGTTAAGGTTAACAAATGAGCAATCTCAAAGATGACTACCGTATATACTTGTGTATAAACCGAGTTTTTCAGCACAAAAAATGTGCTGAAAAACGTCACTTCGCCTTATATACAAGTCTATTAAAAAAAATAAACTTATATACTCACCCTCCGGCGTCCCGATGCTCCACGTGGCTCCCCAATGTCGGCCCGTACCGTCTACTTTCTTCCCCGCGGCTCTTCTCCTTTCTTCTGTCTTCTGTCATGGACGCAGCCATGTTATCTTCCTGGCCGGCGCATACTATGATGTCAGCAGCGGCCGCGTCATAGTATGCGCCTGCTGGAAGAAAACATGGCCGCGTCCATGACAGAAGATAGAAGAGGAGCCACGGGGAAGAAAGAAGAGGGGACGCGCCGACATCAGGGAGACGTGCCGACATCGGAGGGTGAGTATATAAGTTTTTTTCTTTAAGTGCTGGGGGGGCAGGCTGTATACTACATGGGGGCAGGCTGGCTGTATACTACATGGGGGCAGGCTGGCTGTATACTACATGGGGCAGGCTGGCTGTACACTACATGGGGGCTGGCTGGCTGTATACTACTGGGGGCAGGCTGGCTGTATACTACTGGGGGCAGGCTGGCTGTATACTACTAGGGGCTGGCTGTATACTAACGGGGGCTGGCTGTATACTAACGGGGACTGGCTGTATACTACTATATTTGCTGTTTGTTTTGCAGAATACATTCATATCTGAAAATTAAAATGATGTCTTGTCATGAACAGACAATAGTGTTTAACCTTTCTCACTTGTTGAGAATACATAAATTAAGACACACAAGTATTGCCAGGTTAAATTACATCAGAAGACAATGGGGCTCTTTCTCTATCTGGAGAAAACAAGGTTTAAAGAGAACATGTCATCAGAAATTGGCTTAATAAATCACTACCAGTATGTTGTCAAGCAGTTGAACAGCTTCTAGATGATGTTTCTTTCATGACCCAGCGTGGTGACATCATCCAGGAAATCAACTTTGAAGTGAGATGTAAGTTAGATGTATAAAATCAGGGAGGTGGAGGGTTTAACATTGAAGTCAAGCTTTCCCTGCCTCTGAACACCTGACATCATGCACCGAACTTCCGGAGATCTGATCAATGATGTCACTGGACGAAGGACCATCAATAACAGTGAAGGGGGCATTCTAAGGCAGGGGAAGCTTGACTTCAGTGTTAAACTCTCCGCCTCCTTGACTTCATAAATACAATTTACATCTAACTTTAAAGCTGAATTTCTGGATGATGCCACCACGCTTGGCTATGAAAGAAACAATCTAAAAGCTGCTCAGCTTCTGGAAAACATACTGCTAGAGGTTTGTTAGGCAAATTTCTGATGACCGGTTCCCTTTTTCGCTATGAGAACTGTATATCTGTGAAATAGCCTGCCTCAGGAGCTGGTCACAGCAGTGAGAGCTGAAAGCTTCAAAAAGTCTCTAGATGCCTTTTTACATCAAAATAACATTGATGGTTGTATTATAATATAAAATTGTTCCCATACATCCCTTCCCCCTCCCATCCCATTTCTTCCTAAGTTGAACTTGATGGACATATAAACCATAGTACCTACGTAACTATGTAATAACCCATGTTTATTAGTTGTAAGACGTGCAATGTCCTGTGTATTTTCATGAATAGAAGTGCTGGTTGTATGATAGGGCCATGACTAATAGGCTGATAGCCAGTATTGTGCACTACATGTAACTGTATGCCATTTGAATTCTTAAAATCCACCTCATTCATGGTATATGAGATCTAGATATGAAAGGTATATCCATGGAAAAACATCAGTAGTTTGAACTTCTGTCTAAACAAAAAGAAAAATTCTTAGTCATCTCACTAAACTGAAGTCCATTGTCATGATCATCTTCTTGTATATGTGGTGCACGGAGAAAAAGGAGGAGGGGTGCCTTGTCGGGAACATCAATTCAGTTGAAGGAAAAGCAAATGTTGGTATCTCCAGCACTCCAGTGTGTAGAATAAAAAAAAACTTTGTTACCATTGTTAAAAAAAATAGATGTACATCCACAAGGGTACACATGCATCTGGTAGACTAGTAGACCATAAATTAAATGGATATTGGCGTAACAATCACAGCATCTGAGGGTACAACCAGGTAGTAGGGGCACACATAAACTAAACATGAGATACTGGGGCACATTTATTAACGGCCCGATTCGCGTTTTTCCGTCAGGTTTTGGTTTTTTTTCGTTTTGCGGCAAATTCCGCCGGGATTTTGGCGCACGCGATCGGATTTCGGCGCAATCACGGAAATGGGGGGGCGTGGCCTTTGGAAAACCCGCCAGTTTCGTAAAAAACGCGGTATTTTTTAAAAAAAATTGGTCGCACACGCCATGCTTACATGCACCAGGAACAGATCAGTGAACTCCGACGCACCTCAGCGGACCTCGGCGCAGCAGCGACACCTGGTGGACATCGGGCACAGGACCTTCATGAATCGCCGGAAGACCCGAACGCTCGTCGGAGAAGCCGCCGCTGGAACGCGAATGGACCGGGTAAGTAAATGTGCCTCTATGTGTCAGTGACTGTAAGACACACATACAATTGATGACATCATCATGCCACCTGCATTCTACACTCGAAGCCTTGGGAACAGAGAAAGTCCCAAGATCACTTTTAACTTAAAGGATAACACTGTATAAAAAATGAGTGGTTGTGTCATATATAAATTGGGACATACAGTTAGGGCCAGAAATATTTGGACAGTGACACAAGTTTTGTTATTTTAGCTGTTTACAAAAACATGTTCAGAAATACAATTATATATATAATATAGGCTGAAAGAGCACACTCCCAGCTGCAATATGAGAGTTTCCACATCCAAATTGGAGAAAGGGTTTAGGAATCATAGCTCTGTAATGCATAGCCTCCTCTTTTTCAAGGGACCAAAAGTAATTGGACAATGGACTCTAAGGGCTGCAATTAACTCTGAAGGCGTCTCCCTCGTTAACCTGTAATCAATGAAGTAGTTAAGAGGTCTGGGGTTGATTCCAGGTGTGTGGTTTTGCATTTGGAAGCTGTTGCTGTGACCAGACAACATGCAGTCAAAGGAACTCTCAATTGAGGTGAAGCAGAACATCCTGAGGATGAAAAAAAAGAAAAAATCCATCAGAGAGATAGCAGACATGCTTGGAGTAGCAATATCAACAGTCGGGTACATTCTGAGATCAACCTGTACCAGAATGATGGGAAGAAAAAAGTTTGGAGAAGAAAGGGAAGGGCACATGATCCAAGGCACACCACATCCTCTGTAAAACATGGTGGAGGCAACGTGATGGCATGGGTATGCATGGCTTTCAATGGCACGGGGTCACTTGTGTTTATTGATGACATAACAACAGACAAGAGTATCCGGATGAATTCTGAAGTGTACCGGGATATACTTTCAGCCCAGATTCAGCCAAATGCTGCATAGTTGATCGGACGGCGCTTCATAGTACAGATGGACAATGACCCCAAGCATACAGCCAAAGCTACCCAGGAGTTCATGAGTGCAAAAAAGTGGAACATTCTGCAATGGCCAAGTCAATCACCAGATCTTAACCCAATTGAGCATGCATTTCACTTGCTCAAATCCAGACTTAAGACGGAAAGACCCACAAACAAGCAAGACCTGAAGGCTGCAGCTGTAAAGGACTGGCAAAGCATTAAGAAGGAGGAAACCCAGCGTTTGGTGATGTCCATGGGTTCCAGACTTAAGGCAGTGATAAAATATTGAAAATATAAATATTTTGTTTGGGTTATGTTTATATGTCCAGTTACTTTTGAGCTCATAAAATGTGGAGTGTTTGTAAAGAAATGTGTACAATTCCTACATTTTCTATCAGATATTTTTGCTCAACCCTTCAAATTAAACGTTACAATCTGCACTTGAATTCTGTTGTAGAGGTTTCATTTAAAATCCAATGTGGTGGCATGCAGAGCCCAACTCGCGAAAATTGTGTCACTGTCCAAATATTTCTGGCCCTAACTGTAATTGCACCCTTTATTTTAAGGGGGTGCTGGTCTCATTAGGGGCGTGGTGCAGAGATTTGCTTCAAGGAGCTGAAGACACTCAGGTGTGAATTCTAAATTGAAAAGTCACAGTCGAGGGAATTTGTTGTCCAATATCTGAAGGAAAGAATTGTCACCTGTGAGGATTGCAGACCAGCACAGAGACAGAAGGCAGAACCTGCGACTGTGATTTCTTTGCCTGATGCTAGTCTTGATGTGCAGAACTGTGTAGTGTATTTTTGGTATTAGTGTATTCTCAAGTACCATGTGCAGGATGGGTAAGACGGTGAGGGTTTTGGTAAATGGGGCCAAAGTTTGCACTGGTGCCCACTTGAGTCTAGTTGTGCCATTGTTGAGACACATCTCTTAAAGGACACCTGTCATCAGGTCTCTGTCACTATTTCTGTCACCATTACCTGTTTGAGCAGCTCACAAGGATCCATCCCAGCCTTTATCTACTCAATTTATACATTGATCATTGTAAAATCATATTTTCTTTATAATGTAAATGAGGCTGGTCACATTTTCAGATGCAGTGATGTCACCCCTGTTACCCCTCCCCTCCCCCTGTTCATATCTGTGTGTAATGTATAGTAAAGCATTGCTAGTGTCTTTATCTGCTGACATGCTGTGTTCTCCTATACACATATGTGACACACAGATATCAGCTACCTGACATGTTCTGCTATAACATGGCTGCCTGGAGCTGTTGTATCTCTCCTATACACACACAGGCTGCAGGGGACGTCGCCATCAGCACCAGGAAGTATAGAGAGGAGCCAGCACTAGGAGTGTCACATCATTTTACAGCCTGTCAGTCAAGCACTGGGGGTGTGGCTGTGCCTCCCACTCATGAATAAGCTGGACAGCTGAATGTGATAATAATTCATTGTACATCTTTCAGGCCATTTTCATTCATTAGCCTTAGTTCCAAGGGAACTAAATCGGGAGGGAAATCTTGCACATTTTGGAAGTTACTCTGCTTCCAACCTTGTAGTAACAGGGATAGGCCTTTTTCTGTTCTAGCATGACTGTGCATCTATCCCAAGTGCAGAAAGGAAGGTTTGTTTGTGTAAAGTAATCAACACCATTATGATGAACAAGGCAGGCCTTTCATTTATCACTAGAATCCAGATGTTGAACTCTGTTTCATGGTGAGGTTCAATTCAAAAAGTTTCAAATTTTGTTGCGAAATCTCATAATTTTAGAAGGAAGAAGGCTATGGATAACAAATATAAGATTATCACAGTAATGGTGCCGTGATCTACGAGTAAGCACCCCTGATTTCTAATGCTGGATTTAGATGGTAGATTTCCTTTAAGTCTAAAAACTGCTGCACAAGTCCTGCCTAATGATACATTTCCTCTATTGCCTAACAATTTGGTTGTTAGGAATTCAAGTGTTTGGAGATAAAAATAAAAATGAAGAAAAGGACACCTGACATATGCATCAAATGTGTGCATGTCACTAGAGAGAGGGAATATTTCTAAACAATGGGGCACATTTACTTACCCGTCCCGTTGCGTCCGCCGATCTGGAATGTCCAATGAGGATTCGGAGCTGCCGCTATTCACTTACAGCATGCGCACGATTTCTTGAATGTGTCGGTTCCCCGCTCATGTCCGCCGAAGTTCACCACCTTCTTCCCGATGCATGTGAGTGCTGATCTTGCAACACAATTAGAATTTTAAATTCCGCGGTTTGTCCGAATCAGTTGGGTTGTCCAACAGCCACGCCCCCCGATTTGTGTTGCATGAAAGCCGATGTGCTTAAATCCGGTTTCATGCGGAAATATTCTGGAAACCCGACGGAAATGCGTCCGACGGATCCTTAGTAAATGTGCCCCAATGTGTAAATAAAGAAGATACATTCATGTTTATTCATTATTAATACATTTATATTTTCATATGCTATTTTTTTCAGGTAATAAATGTTGAATTGGCACTAGGACACTTATCACACAAAAGGTGCACAAATCATAGTGTATTTTACCCAAATGTGCCCTACTTAAACAGTAACTTATCACACTGTACATATTTTAAACTTTTTATTAATTTCTGCTTTAATAATTTGTCTGGCAAAGTCAATATGTGATTAAATACAAAATGAAGTATAATTCATAATTTATTACAAATTGTGTATAGGTTTATAAATAAAAAATATTAAGTAAACGAAGTGCAGTAATAATCCCATAAAGTGCTGGATAGAGCTAATATAAATGACAAATAGCTTTGCGAAATATAAGGCTATACTTACATGGAAATTTTGGTCACAAGTCACAAATGCTTAATTGCTCAGTTAGACAGGGAGAACTTATAGTAAATGTGATTGCATTGTGACTGAATTCTTTGCAACTCAAAGTCACAGTTGTGGCTTACTTGACTTCAAGTGTTGTAGGACAACATGGCCCTTTTTGAGTAAAGCTGACATTTTTGTATAGACTTAAGGGTATATAGCAACTATACTGACCAACAGCCCTGCTCACCCACAAAATCCAATGGTTTAGCAATTTTGCAGGTAAGGCTGAACTCATCTGCAGTTTCACCTACATATCTATGTAACCACTGTGGATCAGCGATTCTTTGGTCAAGTGCATTTGCTGGACCATGTGGCCCTGCTTTAATGCTACACAAAGTTAGCATGTCAGCTGTCAGTTTAATTTATTTCACTCATTGCTAACAGTTAAAATGCTAAATGATTTTAGTGAGGTATATTGTTGCAACCTAACTAGGTGCATTTTCTTAAGCTGGAGTTTTTGGAATCTTTGGCGAAACTTTGGGAGAAAACCTTTGTGACATTCGAGATTCCATATTAGATGTTTGTTTAGGAGTCTGCAATTTATTTGGTGTTCCAGGTGGCGCTGATGCATTCCTTATATCTTCTTTAATTGCAGTGCTAGGAGTTTTAACCTTTTTATTTGGAGTACCAGTTGACTGTACTGGTGCAGATGTAGGATTTGCATCCAATGGCTGTGAGCCTGGTGCTGTGGTTATTGGCTGTTTTGTTTCCTTCCACCTTCGAGCCCCAGATTTGGAATTGTATTCATAGACATTTCCTGTAACTACAAGAACCAATCACAGACTTTAGTGAGAGTGAATGACAATGAACATAGAACCATCCTATAGGGATTGCAGTTTCATTCCAAACTAGCATGTTAATTAGTATACAAAATGGTATTCCCCAAATCTATAAATCCCCTGTCTTTTTCTCAACTGTGTATTGAAAACTTCAGACTTGAGTAAATCAGGACAATACTAAACATTCAATCCGAGACATTATTTCAACTGTCATATGTATCATGACTTTCCTTTACATAGGGTTGTTCAGTTCCCCCAAATAAAAGTTGCTATTTGTATAATAAAAGTTATACATTTATAACTTTATATACTCGTGTATAAGCCGAGTTTTTCAGCACAAAAAATGTGCTGAAAAACGTCCCCTCGGCTTATACACGAGTCAATACACGAGATAAAGAGTAAAAAATACTTAAAAAATAATAAACTTATATACTCACCCTCCGGTGGCCCCGATGTGTAGCACTGCTCCTCTGATGTCCGCGCCGCTTGTCTTCAGGCTTCCGCGCCCCGTCTTCTTTCTTCTGCTGGGCGCGCCATGTCTTTCCCCCGGGCGGCGCCTAGTATGACGTCAGCAGCGGCGCGTCATACTAGGCGCCGGCCGGGAGAGAACAATGGCGGTGCCCAGCAGAAGAAAGAAGACGGCGCGGAAGCCTGAAGACAAGCGGCGCGGACATCGGGGGAGCAGCGCTGCACATCGGGGCCACCTGAGGGTGAGTATATAAGTTTATTTTTTTTTAATACTGGGGGCAAGCTGTATAATACTGGGGGCAAGCTGTATACCACTGGGGGCAGGCTGTATACTACAGGGGGCAAACTGTATACTACTGGGGGCAGGCTGTATACTACTGGGGGCAAGCTGTATACTACTGGGGGCAGGTTGTATACTACTGGGGACAAGCTGTATACTACTGGGGGCAGGCTGTATACTACTGGGGGCAGGCTGTATACTACTAAGGGCAGGCTGTATACTGCTGGGGGCAAGCTGTATACTACTGGAGGCAGGCTGGGCTGGCTGTATACTATAGGGGGCTGGTTGGCTATATACTGGGGGGGTCTGTGACCAATGCATTTCCCACCCTCGGCTAATACTCGAGTCAATAGTTTTCCCCAGTTTTGGTGGTAAAATTAGGGGTCTTGGCTTATACTCGGGTCGGCTTATACTCGGGTATATACTGTACTTTCTGTATCAATTCCTCATGGTTTTCTAGTTCTCCACTTGCATGGCTTGTTAGAATCACAGCAAAGTAAACAGAGCTGAAAAACAATGTAAGAACAATACAAAGCTTATCTATGTATATTTTATTTATTTCTTACTTGGATCTACTGCTTCTCCATCAAAGACTGTGTTAAACTTGGTCATTTCCTGTAACAAAAAACAAAATTGTCATTTAATTTTTGATTTAATTTACTTTCATAACAAAACTGGAGATGCCTCCCTATTGTCCTAAACCTCTTAATGTAGAGTGCCCAAAAGGAGTTAATGACTGGCACTATTAGCAAATTTGTGGATGTAGAAATTTAAGGGTCATAAGTTTTTGATAGACTTCCTTAAAAAAAAAAAAATAATAATTTTTAATTATCACACATTAGGCTAATTAAGAAATAAGCTGTTATAGCATTTTTTTTTATTTTTCAATACATTTTTGTTTTATTTGGGGTTAAAGTTACAGAAAGTGGGAAAAAAATTTGTTGTGATGTTTACATAATTTTTAAATTATCTCCAAATCATCATTTAAAATTAATTCCCTATTATGTGGTGGTCGTTTAATATGTGTATTTTCGGGTAAACGAGGCAACATGCCCTATGGTTCTGCTACTGAGATCTGTGCAGGAGCAGGAGAAACTGCAGCAACAATGTAGGCTTAGGACCCACACTGCCTGATGTCAAAAGACAGGAGATGGATGGAAAGGAGTTGAAAAGACAGTTTTGTACAGTATTGTAAGTGGAATGTTGTCCATAATAGCAGTACATTCTACACTCCTTTGCACTGACTCTAGTATTGTATTTTAATTACTGTAGATCAATTATAATTTCCCGATCACAGTAACACAGTTCTAAAGTTTTCCTCCTTAGTGTTCTACACAATAGTGTTAAGTTCTGCCATAAGTAACTGCAATTAGAAACCTTTAATTATTAGTATGTGAGTGGTGCTTTATTAAGGCTTATGAGGAAATAAAATAATACATTTTTCATAAAACAAAAATACAGTGTTTTATTTTAGTCTACTTGCTACAATGTCTTTACAAGATTATTTTTTTCCATTATTTTTGCTATATGCATATTAAACAATTTAACACATAACATTGATGACTTAAATATTTTTATTGAAAATCACAAATATCAATATACATATGAAACTCACCAAGAAAACATCCTCCTTAACCTTCTTTTCTGTTTAAAACATAAACAACCAATGTTAATATATCAAACTACTACCATTTGAAGCATTACCACCACCCTGCAAATGTAGTGAACTTACTTAGGCTACCATAGAAGTATACAGGCAGTCCCCTACTTAAGAACACTTGACTTACATACGACCCCTAGTTACAAACGGACCTCTGGATATTGGTAATTTATTGTCCTAGGCCACACTGATCAACTGTAACAGTTATCAAAGGTGTCTGTAATGAAGCTTTATTGTTAATCTTGATTCATATGACAACCCAACCTTTTTAAAAGACCAAAAAAGTTCTGGCTGGGATTACAATGATAAAATATACAGTTCCTACTTATATACAAATTCAGCTTAAGAACAAACCTGTATGTAACCCGAGGACTGCCCATAAATGGATGTAAGTTTTTCAGTAGAAATGCAGTTGTTGTGCTACTATTGTTTCTCTACTGTGAAAAATGTTCCCATGGCACTTATTTTTTATGGTTCAATCAAGAGGGCACTTATTTTTATGGCCCTTTTCTTAGAGTAGGTGACAATTTTGCACCAAAATCCACAGTGAAATTGACATGTGTAACATAGAACTTAAAGGAAACCTATCATTGCGGATGTACCTACTAAGGTAGATCCATCAGAAGGTTACTGTAATGTATTGTAGCCTATTTTTTTTTGTGATATAACTTTTTGTGCCAGAGAAATTAACAAAACTTTAATATGATGTATATGCAAATTTTCTTAAGAGGCTATTGGGTGGAGTAACTGCACTGTGGAGGGAGAGCTACAGCTTTTCCACTCTTTCGATCCCTCCTACCCCAGTCTTCACCATGTAGTTAGCAGCAGCTGCACGCACTTGTCTGAGAAGCCAGGGTTGTGCACATGCGCAGTAGCTCCGATTGCAGAGCTACCTTAGATCAGAGATGGTAGGTTTCCTTTAAATTGAGAATTTATTTTGGGGTTGAGTTGTAGATGTCACTCTGTGCGTTGTAATGAGTGAAAAAATCAGCTGTATATTTGGAAAATGCTGCAGATTCTAAATTTGCTGCAAGCCTGGTATCCACACCAGATTTTTATGCTACAGATTCCACACTGAAATTCCATAGAAAAAAACCCATGCATTTAATTGAAAGGTTGACTTAAAAACAAACAACTGCAAGTACAAATTTGTATCGTGTCTTGAAGATGAATGGTTTCATGCAGAGGATTTTTTCACAAAAGTGTAAAATGGTCAAACTAAAACTATATTTTCATTATGGTCGTCTACATAAGGCCAGAAGTTATCTATATATTTTTAGGCTGTTTCTACATACCTGCTGGTGGTACTCTGGAAATAAATAAACAAAGATATTATTACAAAAAAAGGACAACAATAGATTTATAAAAACACACAACAGATTTTTCACTGAAGCACAACTTTTATTTTTCCAAAAATATAGATTTTAATTAATAGAATAGGTTTTTATTAAAAATTATTAAATGAATGGTCAACTCTTCTAAAATACATATATGTTAAAGGAGCTGACAGGTCATTTTTAATTTTTCTCTACTATTACTGAATTTCCTTCTTCTTCACAGTTATCAAAATTTTCATTATAAGGTCGCATTATAAGGTCTCCATCTCTCAACATATATCTAAGTTTTTCAAATCATATTTTAACCCTTTTATGTTCTTGCACTTTGTTTTTCACTTTTTCCAAATGCCATACATGTGTAGCTTACTTATTTTTAAATATTTTCTAGATAAGGGGTTTGATTAAAATTTGATTAACCCCTTAACGCATCATGACATACATATATGAAGAGTGCTCACAGGCTGACACCAATTGTTGTTGTTAACCATTTAACGGCCCTGTGATGTTATCGGGGATCCATTCCCATGATAGTCTGGAGTCTTTATAAGACTCCAGAACCTGTCATTCAGCAGGATCAATAACAGTTTTTCTCCACATACTGTTATAATTAGCATATTCTCCATATACTATAATACCGTATTATTGCAGTATGTGGTGGGAATAGACTTTCTAGGGTTAAAGTACCCTATGGGACCTAGAAAAATTGTAAAAAAAAAAGAAAAAGGAAAAACTGTAAAAAAAAATTAAAACTGCATTAAGGCATACGCTCTTGTAGCAGATGTATTTACGTGTTGTCTATATTTTTAATAAATATACCTTATATGTCCTCTACTTTGGTTGTGTGCATTATTAGCTGTTATATACAGTATGTTGTCTGTTGTTTTGGATATAATTGTACTATTGTAAAATCCAGTAAAGATTAAAATTTCACTATGTCCCTGCAGAGAAACACCACTATGGAGTGCACTTGACAAATACTTCAGTAATGCATGTCTAAAAGATGGCACGTTTAACCTGCAAATAATACATTTCCTAGGATACTCACAATGGTTCAGTATCTGGTTTGGTACGTCCTTTGCATGGGAAGTACTTTGCAAGAAGGTACATCAAAGCTCCAAGAAACCCGAGTAGAAGTAAAGCACCAATTGTGCATACAAATGGTACATACCATGCCAATGGGGAATACACATTTTCAGAAGTAGTCACATACACAATACTAGGCTGTGGAAATACAAACGGCATATCTCAGATTTGCCATCAACAGATGAAACAAGAAAAGCACAACAGGCCCTGACAATATGACATACCTTAACAAATGCAGCTTTGATATTTAACATACATGTACCTTCACACCTATTGTTTGTAGTGATTTAGTGCTGGATTCTATTCATTAGGCACAAAAATTAAGGTACTGAACTGGATTACCACATTAACCTCTACTTTAGTATAGTCTGTGATATAACAATACAGCCATGTATTACATATGCCCATATCCCATAGTCATACATTAAACGTTAGTTCTCTCATTGTACTTGTGCCAGGTTATGGACTTGCGGTGTGTGAAATAAACAGAATTATCTTTGTCACCTAGAGAGCTCTGTAACAAGTACAGTGTATCAGGTTTCAATAAAAGCAAGCAGTCACACATCCTAAAAGCAGTAATCCAACTTGAGATAACATGTGATTGTACTAGGCTGTGAGTGTTAATCTTCAGGTGGCAAATAAACTCAAGGCAAATAAAAGCAAGTATTGCTGCCATGGAAAACATCTAGAGGTATCACCATGGAAAGTACCTCTCAGTCAGATATGTATTCCCACTGTGAAAATAGAAGAATGTAAAGTGTTTTATGGCTTTACACCTTGGTATTTAAAATGACATCATTTTCTACTACTTACAAAATTCTTTTTTCAGTGGGGAGAAGGCAATAAGCTACATTTTGACATATTTACCAGCATCTAATCCAGATTTTATTTAGTTGGTCAGTCCACTGGATTGGTAATTAATACTTCATTGGTGTGGGCGACAGCACAATCAGCTCATGCAAATACAGGTGCACAAAGCAGGAAGCATTGGCCACAGCTGTAATGACAGCTTTCCGTCGGTACATACTTACTGTGGTAGTAGTTGTCGTGGTGGTCAGTCCAGGAATATAAACATTAATAGTTAAAGACACAGTCCCAGTTTGTACAACTCCTATTGGCTGAGCAGAGTCAGAAATTAAATTGTCATCAGTGATTAAAATTCTTAGGTTATAACTCCAAGTTTTGTCTTCCCCATTGGAGTAATCAAATGGGAGGGCAAGGATCAGTTTGGTGACGTTGGTGCCAGAGGATGGAGAAAAAGCAAAATGATTGTTTATGTTGCCTAGAAGGATAAGAGCAAACTTGGTCAACAATTTTATCTATTTATCAATTTACCCATGCATATGAAATCATACATATACATAACCTGCACTTACACTCTTTTGTCACTGTAACATACAGAATGGTATCAACCACTACTCAAAGGGAACTGCAATTTTATTATTTTAAGAACAAAAAAACATAACATGACTGAAGATCAAGGGTTGTAAACCAAGGCTTCTGACATACTGGTGTGTGCCCCACTCTGCCAGGATCTGGTGTTATTTTAGTTTCTTATGGCCTTAAAAAAAATGATACAATCATGAATGAGACTGAGGGGCTTCAGGCTCCATAGGTTTTAATGGAGCTTGGAGTCCCTCAGGCTTATTTGCATAATTTTAAAAGCTTTTCATTTTGAAAAACAGAACATAAGCAGAAGCTTAAAGAAGAGCAGAGAGGACACACAGCAGTATGTCAGTGGGCTTGGTTTACAATCCTTGATCCTGGGGGTAGATTTTCTTTAAACTGATGTACTCCTTTCACTTTCAGAATTATTACAATTACAGACTGATGCATCCGGCATTGAATGGTTCTGGATCAGGAGCCCAAATGAAATCTACACCAGGTCTGCATAGTGTAGATTTGAGCTATAATCTGTGCCAGTATCCATGTGAAGGCTTTTGAAAATTCAGTCCAGTGCTGTGCCCGTCCCACCATCTTTTCATGTGAGATGTGCTAAAGGGGAAAGAAGTACTACTTTCCTGGCCATGTGACAGGAATTGCGACTTTTTCATTCCTTCTATGCCAGAAAAGTGGCATGCGGGTCCTAATAATTTTTTTTAAAAAAAAAGAAAGACCTCACCTTATAATACATAAATATATATGACGTTTTAAGAACAGTGGTGATTTGTAAAGCTAAAAAGAATGTATGCTGATAAAACAGCTCCACAAAGTCATCTCTAAAAGATGTTTTCAGAAATAAACATTTTGCTGTTGTATAAAGGTAAAGAGATGTCTGTCTATGCTTCATTTCTTTGCCATCAATAATATAAATATGTAATTAAATAATGAATTAAAGAAGCCACTGAACACAGGCTCATAAACTGTACTATTTGTAGAGAACCAATGCATTATATTATCATGTTAACTAAAGTAAAAGACAGAGTTTGAATTATTGTACCTGAATTAATGAAGTACTGAAAAGAGTTGGGTCCAGAATCTCGATCGGTACAAGTTAGCTTGAAATTCTGAATGTTTGTACCTGTTGCTTGATTCACAGGTACAGACAGTGTATATGAATTTGGTGAACATACTGGTTTTTCATCATTGGCTTCCAATATGTTTACAGTCACCTAAGAACACAAAGAAAACTTTACATTTCAATGATGTTCTGTACATGATAGTTTCTAAACATTATCGCTTATAAGAAATAATACTGCAGTTTACATAGTTTTTGTGTTAAACAACATTTTGACATAATATTCGTAAGCAAAAAATGCTCATGAAAAAGCATCCTGTATCATTAAGATCATTTTAAAAATAAAAGAAGCAATCTTATTGTTTGCTATGTTCATTGTTCATATAATACTTTTCCCTTTGCACTAATTTTAATAATCCGCCCAATGTCTACATTGGCGCTAAAATTATCTGTTCGTTCCCCTGACACATACAATATTAACATGTGACTTTGTGGGCTGACATTTCTTTTGCCAGTTGGAAAGCAGAGCACTGTCATTAAAAGTTTAATGGTAGCTGCCGGCAATAGCCAAGCAAGAAAGACTACACTGAACATTGGAACTAAGACCACACAGTATTAGCATCCTCATTTGCATATAAATCCAAATTAAGATTTTTCTATATTCAGATTTTCTCATGAAAGGTTATTATGATGAAGAGCACTTTACCTACAGAGAAAACAGTTTTGGTTATATTTGACAAATCCCCTTGAAATTGTGGATATCTTTTGTGCAAGAGAAATCAATAAACACACATGGTGCTAGGTTCCTGTAGTAAAGAGATACACTTAGCTAGTTATAGCATTGAACTTCTCTTGTTGTGCATTAATAAATTATAATTTCCAGAAATTGATCCTGCAGCCTATTCTACATACATGTTTGAATATGGGTGGTCCCCTAGTAATAGTCACAGGTTTTCTGCCTGTCTTTTAAATCATAAATGTTAAGTTACATGACAAAAAATAATTTTAGCAAAGCTGGAGAGAGCCTTTGACAACAATGTCAACGATACTTATATCATGCTTCTAGCTTCTCCCTATCCTGAGATATAGGGCTAATAGATATATGAGGATATCTGTAAAATCCTCTCAGCTTTTCCTGAAGTGGATGGCACTTCCTGGTTCTGTCATCATCTAAGGGAAGTGATACTAGAGCAGTGTCATACATACACATTTCTACACTATATTCAAACACATGTTGCCGGGACTGATATTCTCCTGCACACAGCAGGCTTAGTGCAGAGTTAGGCAAAAGTTTTTATACTTTATAGTTGTACTTAAAATGTATCAGCATATCTCTATCTCTGCTCTCTGCCATAGCCGATTCACACTGCTTAGCTACTATTCACACTGCATAGCTACCATGGAGGATATTTTTCAGGGCTTTCTCCCAATTTACACTGTATAGCTCCTATTGAGGATATTTATCAGGTTTTCTATGCCAGAAAACTGAAAATAATTGTAAATTGCGATTATTTTGTCCTTTCTGCCACCTACCCACATGTGGAAATGGTGGGATCTGAAAGGTGGTCCCCTGCTCCGGCTCAAAAGCTTCTGCACGCCAACCATCAATAGTAAAAGCTTGCATGCTGTGGAATTTTTCTACACCAGGTAGACCCTGGAGTAGAAATATATGCTGTGCAGCCGACCAACGCAAAACATCAAGAGGAAAGAGCCTCTTGATATATTGGGCCATGCAGAATGGGCTGCAACATTATCATATGCCAGCGAATGGGCAGAAGAGAAGACTGGTGGAAGAGGTGAGTAACTGAACCTTGTCAGAAAGGCTCTTGCATGAGGAGATATTAGTGAGTCCTTACTGGAACTGTAGCGAACTTTGATCCGGAATCTGTAGCTTTCACTGTTAGTGTGTATTGTTGCGTAGTTTCATAGTCTGCATAATCCGAAAGTTCTAACACCCCAGTATTCGGATTAATCCAAAAAATGCTTGTGGCACCCAGAGTGCTGCCACCACTCTCAATTGTGTAAGTGATCCCTATATAGGGGTAATCTTTATCTGTAGCAAAGACGTAACCAACATAAGATCCAGCTGAAAAAACAATAACAAATACATTTCTATTTTAACAGTGGAAACATAAGAAAATGAAAATCCTAAAATAATATGGGTCCAGAGTCAATAACAGTAGGCAACATTAACATCCACAAGGATGTCACTGCTAATAGTTTGGTGCTCAACATTAAGTTGCATGGTTACAGAATGAACACACTTTATTTTATTGAAATAAGAAGTACAAAATAGAGGGTGTGGGTGAGCACAAACAGGACAGTGACCGTAGTCTAAAACAAAAATAAATATGGCATAAAGCACATAATTGAATGTGGTACTATGAAATTACAGCATACGATACTAACATGAGGAATAGTCATGAAACTAAGGCATATACTTGTAGAGTCCTTTTCCTTTCACTAAATTATAAATAGACTTACATAGATAATACATTTCTGCATTAGTAATTAGATACTCACGAGGTGAGAGTTCAGATACATTGAACACATAAGAAGTACTGTTGAATACTGGTGGATATTCATTAACTGGAATTGTTTTAATATATACATAAATAGTCTCTAAAAAGAAAAGAAGATCAATAATTGCATCATAGTTTGGAGAAAAATATACTGCACAATACACAGAATATGTGATACTTACGTTTGTAATTTGGAAAAGCTATGTCTTGCACTAAAATAGTTAAACTATATTCATTGCCCACAGCTATATTATTTGGGTCTTCAAAGTCCAAATTACCTGTCAGCTAGAGAGAAAAGTAAATGGATATTAATGGGATGAATTATGCAGAGAAAAAGAAAAAAGCAACATCGGATTACATTGGAGAGTTGTGTGTCCAGCTTGTCTTAACTTTCTTAATGGGTATTTCCATCTTGGACATGGGCACAACATAGATATCATAAACTATCTGGATCCTGCCCTTGTCTGGCAGTTTTCCTCCCAATTAATGGGAGGGAGAGATCTAGAGACATGCATACCCATGTCTTAATTCTCAACCTGAATGTGGTTGCCAGGTGCCTCCTCTCCATTCAGGAGGGTATCAGGGAAATATGCAAATAGGTTTTCAAGGATGGGACAAGGAAAACCAAATGACATCATGTGGGATTAAAGCCAAACCAGTATATCTATTTAATAAGGAACAGATTCCCAACTGTAGACAGCACTGTTTTGACATGGTTGCATCTCTCCAGTACAGAGTAGGGAACTGGTTTAGCTGAGAGGCTTTTGACTATGGTCAGGGAGTAAGAGTTCTCCTTACAGAGACTTTGCCAATTAAAGCCGCCTTGTAAGAGTGTGGAGACTTGTAGCCACTGATGCTTCACTAGGGGATTCAGGGAAATAGTCAAGTTTTCCAGGATGGGACAAGGAAAACCACACCTCTTTTGCTACCCTGTAAGGCAGCCCTCTTAACAACAAGCATTACTTTTAGGAAGCCTATTGACATGCTGTGGGATAAAAGCCAAACCAGTATATCTAAGCCTTTTTGTTGAGAGTATGAATAGAAGTGGAACCTACATGTATCAGAGATTATTGGAACATCCTATGAATAAACCATAAATGGCTAAATTGGGAAAACCCCTTTACATTTTTTTTAAATTCTATCTGGTTCTTTGAACTGATGACAAAGCCTTTTTTAAGTACCAACTAAAGGAATGCTGGAAAACACAAACCACTATTCTTCCAGATCCATCCGGAATCAGTTGAAATCGTTGATTGCTCCCAAGCCCAGAAAGTCCAGTAAAGTTAAATGCTTTGTTAACGGGGTCAACATCGATGTCCTTGCACTGATCAGTGAGATCAGTAATTAGAGTGCCATTTGTTTCAGTTTCAGGTACAGAATAACTGTTTAAGAATGTACAAAAGTAAGATACTAAACATCATTCAAATTTTATAGAAAACATCAGGATATGCCAGTTTGTCAAAAATGGTCTGGGTTTGTTAAGGTTTAATGCACCAATTTCCAGTATGATTAGTGAACAACAAATAATATAAAATAATATACTAAATCCACTAATAAAATGTACTCTTATATGTAAAAAAATACAAAATGTAAAGAATTGGCACACTACACACATATTTTGCATGCTAATGGGAAGTGGGTTTTGACTTGGTGTATGTTTATGTGCAGAATATATAAACTATACTTAATATACCAAAAAATACAAATGGGTTTAAGAAAATGATGCATACACATAATACTACATACCTGAAAGCATACATGGTACATGTTGGCGGATTATCATTTTCATCCAGAATACGGATTGTAATAGTTATGTAGTTTGAGTGACCACCACTTGGAAGGTCACTCACTTTGATATTTAGAGATATAGTACTATTTAGCTTGAGGGTATCAGCATCCACGTCTATTCTCTTGGCAATTTGAATCACTCCTGATACTGAAATGTAAAGCGTAATATTAGTTATATAAATATATTTACAGACAGACCCTGCCTTAAGAATGTCCAATGTAAAAATAACTGCTAGTTATTAGCAAACTGCTGGACCTCTTTGGATACTGACCTCTGGTGAAGCTCTCTGGATAATGGTGAGTTACTATACTTTAGCTTTAGGCTGCAATAATCTTTAGGTCTTGGCGTTATGCCCCACAGTGATGTCTATAGATCATTGTCTGGTGCTAAAATATATTACAGAAGCTGCATCCAGAGACCATCGTTGGGATATCACAACTGAAATGTAATGATGTCCAGAATAATCACAGGGACAGAATCTGAAGCAAATTACTGTGTTTTTCTTTAAAAAGTTTAATAACATTGGTGGTAGCGGGATAAACTACACAGACTGTAGGGAGCACCCTTGATTTTCACTTGTTACAATGGGGTTGCTCACCTATGTCAGTGGCGGTTCTGAGGTGGAGAGGCACAATTCTGGGGCTTTGCTTTCTCCGTCGACTTCAGGGAATGCAATGCGCCTGCACAGAGCATCCCTGAAGCCAGAACTGCACAGGCTTGCCGATGTGCGGGAAGAGGAGTGTTTGGGAATAAGGCCCTCTATGTGTCTCTCCCAAGCAGGTGAGCCTGCAAAACTTGCCTTAGGGGTAAAACAGCAATTCAGAGGTAATTAGCAGTGGTAGATTCTGCCTGAACAGGCAATGGTTAATAGGGTGCAAGTTATCATTCAATTGTATTCCACCATGTACACTGGAGTGTGATTGGAGAGTTAGCTACCACCTGACCAGGTTAAAAAAAAACCCGGACATGGAGGAACCAGGGGTGTTTTTAGCTCTTAGAGCACAAGCTCTTACCTGAGAGCACATCCTGTCACAGAGTGAAGAAAGGGATAGTGTCTGTGCACCATCAGCACTAACACTCAGCTCATTCCAGGACAAGAGCTGCAGCATCCACAACTGGACACAGCTCCATCCCAGCCTGCACCTACTACCAGGCTGGTGAACCATTCCTGCGGACCACTCTCCATGACCACTCCAGTAATCGGGACTCTCCAGTAGTCCGGAATCTGTTCCAAGTTCGTTTTGAACCGTGAGTTATTTTGCACTACATTGCCTCTGTCTAGCCCCTGGATATGGCTGTCACCACCACGGGCTCCCCATCCATTACCCAGGGACATACATGACAGACATCAAGGGGTTGCCCCAGGGAGATCCAGTACATCAGCTTCTCCCTCCATATTTCTTGCCCACACCACCTGTTGGAGACCTGCCAGGCTGTAGGACAACCCTCCGGTCTCAATACCAAGCACCGTGACATCTGCGTGCGTAGGCCGCAACTACCACCACTCCGGTATTCTGGGCCTCGGCTGCTTCCAGGCCCCAAGAAAAGGCTATGTCCGGTGGGGGTTGTTGCACTTGTGATGTAAGATGTGGGAGGAAGTGAAAATGTGATGGGGAAGCATGTAATTAGTGCTTTGGGGGTTGAATCATTGCCAGTGCATATGATACCCACCCACCCAAAGAACTTTAAGCTAATTTGCATATTTTAAAAACATATTACTGCTAAGGAGACTATAAAAACATTTTAAAAGCACTTATCCTGCATCAGGGTGGCACTAGGATTATCTCAGTGATGCTACTTTATTAGGTACGATCTAGACGGTAGATTTCTTTTAAGGTATAAACCCTCTAAGACAGTGATGGCGAACCTATGGCACTGGTGCCAGAGGTGGCACTCAGAGCCCTTTCTGTGGGCACTCAGGCCATCACCAGAGATGACTCCAGGTATCTTCCTGCAGTCCCAGACAGCCCAGGACTTGCTGTGCACAGAGCTATTTTAAAGTGACAGCGCTACCTGGGACTATTTTCTGCTTTATTGGTGTCCTCAGGTGCTGCTATTAATGAAAACTGTGACAGAGAAGGGAGTATAAATCACAAATTAAATTTCTGTGTTGGCACTTTGCAATAAATAAGTGGGTCTTTGTTGTAGTTTGGGCACTCAGTCTCTAAAAGGTTTGCCATCACTGCTCTAAGAGAATAGCTGAAACACCATACTAAGTAAATATGAAACTATACATTAATATATAAAGTAACTATTAATATATGGTCTGAGAATTTAATAAAGATATAAGTTATAAAGTGTGTATCTAAGTATAAAATTTCTCTATATTAATCGTACATTTATTTATTGAGAAGTACTGATTTGGTGTATTGAGGCTGTAGTACAGAGTACTTATAAAACCAGCATCATCTGGATCAAGAGCAGTAACTGTGGTAACTATTGTCCCTGGATTCATTTCCTCAGGAATGGTAAATGATGTAGAGTTCCTAAAATAAATAAAATAACTGTCATTTTTATAACACTTACATTAGTCTTAAATTAAGGTGATGAATTTAATGATAGTATATGGAACATTGCTATGGGTTATTACTGTAGATAATGAAGTCACATTATAAATCTGCTGCACATTATCAAGAAAGATTATAGAAGAATGCAGTGTTCTTTCCTTACACCATTACTTGTATTAGTACTTAGTACTAGAATGCTAAAGTCACAGTTGATGTCATATTAATAGCACATAGATAGGCACACTAAAAAGACAACTTGGCTAGATATGAGAATATGATCATTTACAGTAGTTTCTTTTTTTTCCCTTTTAAATGGGAATGAATGACTTTGTGGAGTGCATGGTTAAAGGTTGCGAACACCTTAGGCTGCCTTTTTTTTATAAAACAGTTATATCTATACAGAAACATTGCTTGTCCACCACCATACGGATATATAGACAGAGCAGGGTAGAAGGAGTGTGCTCCCTGTAAATTCAGCAGAATATTTGATTTAAGACCCGGCATTTAGAATCAGTCAAACCGACATTGACAGGGGAGGTGCAGGAGGAGGGAGGACAAGGAACCAAAGATTTTTAAAACATGGAAAACATACTGGTTGTTAGATATTCCACTTCTTACTGATGTGTGCTTATGTGCACTAATTTCCCTGTAGTCTATTTTATCTTTATTTGTCATTCATGCATTACATTCTATTGTTCTCTATTGTCAGCTGGGTTTTGTTCATTTATTTTTTTTCGCTCAGCCCTTATGTACTATAGACTCCACTGCTATATATTACATCCCTCTTTGTGAGCTCGGACATTGAGCATGCAATGACCAATAGACAACTTTTATTTTGGGTTTGGTAATTCTAGTGTCACAGGTGCTCACGCGACCCATATTGTGGGTCGTGGGCTTACCCGTGCCCCTCTCTGCCAACCGGCTTTAAAAGATTTAACCTTTAAGGACCTCGCCCTTTTTTGTTTTTCATTTTTCACTATCCCACAATCAAAAATCTATGATTTTTTTTAACTTAAAGAGCTCTGTGAGGCTTGTTTTCTGCTTAACAAATTGCACTTCATAGTGATGGTATTTATTATTCCATGCCGTGTACTGGGAAGTGGGAAAAATATTCAAAATGCAGTGAAATTGGTGAAAAAAACGCATTTGCTGTGTTTTCTTGTGGGCTTGGAATTTATGGCTTTCACTGTGTGCCCCAAATTACATGTCTACTTTATTATTGGGTCGGTGTGATCATGGGGATACCATTTGTATAGGTTTTATAATGTTTTCATATATTTACAAAATTAAAAACTAGGTTCTAGGGAAAGGGGGGTGATTTTAATTTTTAGGGTTTTTTATAATAATTTTTTTTTTACTTAGTGTGATTTCCAGTTGTGACCCCGGTTCTGTGTTTCACTTTGATCCTGTTCCACCTGCCCTGACCTTTGCTACATCCCCAACTCTGATCCTGTGCTGCCCGTTCTGACCTCCGGCCCGACTACGATTCTGCCTAACGTCTGTGTACCTTGCCTTGGTTGCCACTGCAGAAACACCTGTGAAACAACCTGGTGGTACCACGCTACAACAAGTCTTACCCGCTTTGCGGCGGGCTCTGGTGAAAACCCGGTGCCACTTAAAATCCGGTCCCAGATGTCGGCTTACGTCATCGTCTGCGATGATCCAGTGGGTCTACTACCCCTGGAGCCTGACATCCAGTAACTCGAAGCTATCATGCTTTACACACAGTACAATGTATTATCTATGAGCTGCCATGTCACGATACAATATCACTGTTCTTCCTTAATAATTCTTAAAAACTAGTCTTTTCTGTAAATGATAAGCATACATGTTTTTTAGCAGCATGCAAAAATGTGTTCACAGAACCTAAAGCACATAAATAAGATTACATTTTAAACTGAAGCCCCTGAACCTGTCAAATAACACATACCAGTGAGCCCCCAAAATAGCTTATTGACTATTATGGGTTCAATTTATGTTCCAGTTTGTTATAGTTTTACTGGATGTAATTTGTAATTTCCATGTACTTGAGTATAAGCCAACCCAAGTATAAGATGAGGCCCTTAATTTTACCACAAAAAACCTGGTAAAACCTATATTTTTTACTCGAGTATAAGCCGAGTTTGGGGTTTCACCACATTTTTTGTGCTGAAAAACTAGGCTTATACTTGAGTATATATGGTAGTTAATTACTATTTTTTTTTAGGAATCTAATAAAAGAAATGTTTCCCATATACCCCCTTCAAACAAGGTAAGGTGGATCTTGGTTGGACCTATTTACATTTTTATAATAATCAGCATACGTACATAGTGAAGTACGGTGTTTCATCATTGATATTAGTTATGAAAACTATTATACTTCCATTCACAGAGAGTCCTCCTGAATCTGTTACTTTCACATTAAGTGAATAACTAATGAAAGAAAAGAAAAAAATATAAGTTCTGTTCTGTGACATATCAACCATAATCTTTCATATTTCAAATTAACCAGCTTCTAATAATCTGATCTATACTAAATTCTAAGCAATCAATATTTTACTCCTGTTTGGCAGCCTTCCTGCACAAAACATGCAGAGTTCAGTGATCATCTGTAGGTTAGTGCCCCTCATGCACTGATGGAAATAGAATGTGGGCATTACAGGAATTAGTCTATGGTCTAGAAGCATAATATGGGCACTTTTGTACACCAATATTTTGTCAGCAAATTCTTTGTTAATTGTAGTTCTAATAATTACAATTATCAGCATTGTCACATAACACTCCTCAAAATAAATGCATATCGAAAATCTGGGCTGAAGAAACTTACAGAATATATTTCTTGTAATGAAATGTTTTTCTTTTTTTAATGAATTTTATATTTTTTACCTGTGTGGATCAGTTTCATAATCAAACGTTTTTGTTGACTGTATGACACCATTTGAAGAGACTGTAAATGGAGCTGAAGCTGGTGTCAGTATGTACTGCAAAATACATTAATACATGAAATATATTAGTTAGCACCTGTCAGTGTCACATTAGTTGTCAGAGTAATTACTCTGTTTTGGGAAAAGGTGTCCAAGCACTTGTTTTTCCTCATGTCTTTCAAAAGCCATAACTTTTTTTCTAATTTTTAATATTTCTATCACATGGCCATATGAGAGCATATTTTTATTGCAACCATTTTGTGGCAGATAGAATGTAATGATAAACTTTAATTAATCCTATTAATACTGTAACCTTTTTTGCCTTTTTTAACTTATGATGTTCACCATGTTAACTTTATTCTATTCTTTATTCTTTATTCATGTGAATATAATTAGGTATACATCAAAGCTGTATAACATTTTTAGATGATTTTGAAAGTTTATACTACTGTACTTTAAAATTCACCACACCACACAAGACTCAAAGTAAATTTATTTAACTTCCTGTTGGTCTATATTTGGGCTTTTTCCATGAATGATTTATATTGTTAGCTAATGTCATCATCTTTTTATAGACTTTGGATGGAAGAAAGAGAAATGGCAGCACATCCCCTTAAAAAAGGTATTAAACTTTATTCTTCATTCTTTAAAAAAGAAATTGTACAGTGGTTGGACTAAAACCTACGCGTTTCAAGCGTATCCTAGTTCTTAGTCATAGCCATCCAAAGTCTGTGATGACCACACCTGTCATCCTAGCAGGTTCGCCAAGCCACAAACCAGCAACTAAAATCAGGACTCTAAACACATGGAAAGGTGAGCTACAAGAACTTTCTTTTATCAGATTGCATCACCTTTTTATGATTGTTTTTAATCTTTTTCTTTGCGAAGTGAAATTTTTTCCCCACTTGTACAATGGAGAGTAAACATTATGCTACAGATATGTTGAAAGTTGTAACAGATGTGGCGGTAATACCCAATATGTTTATATATTTTTTTTCAGTTTTAAAATAATATATATATTATACAATGTATTGTATAATGTATAATTTAGTTTATGGTCCCACTGAAAATGTGTTCACCATACTTTGTCAGCATTACTGATTGGCACCTCTGACTCTGAGGACTAATTGATAACTGCTAAGGAACATAGGTTTTCCTATGATGAAGAAGCCACATAGTGAATGTTACGGTGAGGCAAATACTTTCAAATAATTTGGATTATATGGTAATTATTTAGAGAATGAAATGTCTTGTATCTTTTACTTGTCTCCCTACATGCATTTAGTATAGCACTAGTAGTGTGCAGGAGAGGATTCATTCTAAAATTTACTATCCGAATCATGTGCTGCTTTTCCAATCTTTGGCCCAATAATTAGGATGTGAAAAGGCAGGACAGTGGCAGCATGATTATACTTTATTGTAAAAATGATTTAAAAGTATGCATACTATATATTTGCAACTGGCAGCACAATATGAAATGCTGTATACTAAATTATACTAGGCAGTGCAGTGGAAATGTAAAATATGTTTACACAAGCTTTTAAATATGTAATCTATAAGGTTCAAAAAACCTACATTTAGTGTACTGGTAGGATCCTCAGGGTCTGATGCTAAAACCATATAAATGGTTCCTGGTGGTGTTCCTTCTGGCATATAAATTGTCACAACTATAGGATATAAAATACAAAGTCATAAATTGTAAATATAGGAGCACAAATATATGTGTTTTATACATGACTTAAACCTACCTTAAAGGACATCTACCACCAGGATGAAGGGTTGAAAACCAAGTACATTTACATGCAGGTGTGTGCCCCCTCTGGCAGGATCTGCTCTTCTTTTAACTTCTTATCCTGGTTTTTACTTATTGCATCATTTCTAATGTCTTTTTTTCTTAAAAACAAGCAGGGCTGGATTAAGGTTGGTGGGGCCCCTGGGCCCAAAATATGGTCGGGGGTCCCCATTGAATGTAGTCCAGACAGGGAACAGCAATCGCTATATACCACTCCCCAGCAATCACTATATACAGCGCCCAGTATTCACTATATACAGTTCCCAGCAACCACCATATATAGCCCCCAGCAATAACTATATACAGCTCCCCCAGCAACCACTGTATACAGCCCCCCAGTAATCACTATACAGGCAGTCCCCGGGTTACGTACAAGATAGGGTCCGGAGGTTTGTTCTTAAGTTGAATTTGTATGTAAGTAGAAACTGTATATTTTATAATTGTAGATCCAGACAAAAAAAAAATTTGACCCCAGAGACATTTGGAGTTTAAACTTTTTTTGCTGTAATGGGACCAAGGATTATCAATAAAGCTTCATTACAGACACCTTACAGCTGATTATTGCAATCTGGAACTATAGTAAAGCATTCAGAAAGCTTCACCAGAGGTCAGAGGGGTCTGTCTGTAACTATGGGTTGTCTGTAAGTCGGGTGTCCTTAAGTAGGGGACCGCCTGTATACAGCTTCCTCAGCAATCACTATATACAGCTCCCCCAGCAATCACTATATACAGCCCCCCAGCAATCAATATATATAACCCCCAGTAATTACTATATACAGCCCGCCCAGCAATCACTATATACACCCCCCAATCACTATATACAGCTCCCCCAGCAATCGCTTTATACAGCTCCCCAGCAATCACTATATACAGCCCCCATAAATCACTATATACAGCCCCCAGCAATTGCTATATACAGCCCCCAGCAATCACTATTTACAGCTCCAAGTAATCACTATATATAGCTCCCCCAGCAATCACTATATACAGCTCCAAGTAATCACTATATACAGCTCCCAGTAATCACTGTATACAGCCCCCTAGCAATCACTGTATACAGTTCCCTTAGCAATAACTGTATACAGCTCCCCCAGCAATCACTATATACAGCTCCCATAGTAATCACTATATACAGCCTCTATAATAACTATATACACCCCCTATAATAACTATATACAGCCTCCTAAAATAACTATATACAGTCTCCCTATAGTAACTATATATACCCCCTATAATAACTATATACACCCCCCTATAATAACTACATACAGCCTCCCTACAATAACTATATACAGACCCCTATAATAACTATATACAGCCCCCTATTACTATATACAGCCCCCCTATAGTAATAATCTTTATATAGCGCCATAAAATTCTGTAGAGCTTTATAAATCATAATAACTATATACACCCCTCTATAATAACTATATACACCCCTATAATAAATATATACAGTCCTCCTATAAAAACTATATACAGTCAAGCTACAACCAAAACCCACTTTTATGTTGCAAAGTGCCAAAATGACAATTTAAGCAGTAACTTATTGATCCCAGCTGTATTACAGGTTTTAATCGTATTGGTGTCCTGAGTTCACCAATACAATAGAAAGATGATGGAGAAAATTAGATTGTAGCTTACCTCCAGGGTCCCCTGAAGAGGAAGAATCAGGGGACCCAGAGCAGGAGCTCCAATGACAATCCATCTCTATCTACACCTTCCTGCTCCTTCTGTAGTCCTGGCAGCCAAAGAGGTCACTTTAAAAAAGCGCTGAGCTTTGCATGTCCTGGGCTGTATTGGATCACAGGAAAAAGCCTTGATTCCTAGCTGGCAAACTCTTTGTTGGGGTGAAGGCCTGGGTGCCCACAGAAAGGGGCATAGGTTCGCCACCACTGCACTAGTATGTCAGTGTGCTTGGTTTACAATCCTTCATCTGGTGGTAGATGTCCTTTAATATATTGAATCTAATTATAGCCAATCAGCCAATCAGTATATAAAAAAGATAGGATAATTTTACTCAGGTGGTACAAATGGACAGCTTGTGGCCCAAATGAATTAAAGAGAAAAAACACAATACAATTACCCAACATATAGTACTCATATATCTTTGATTTGTTGAACATAAGATTTTTTAGGGTGTCTTTGCAACTTTTTTGTCTCTAATATGTGTTTCTGACATATTTGCGACATTTTTTGCAACATTTTAGAGACTTTTCAAGTGTAAGCAGCGCATGAATTTTAACTTAGGAATCCAGATGGTTTTCCTAATTTATGATATGCAACTTTTTTTAAATGTCTCAAAAGAGTCTCGAAATTGCTCCTTTACAGAGGAGGCATAGATGACATAAAAGAACAAACATATGTGACAAATGAAATTTCTTGTTTTTGTCAGTTCAAAAATTGGTTAAGAAAACTGTCTGTGTGTTAGATTATCTGCGCATGTTGTGGATTTTCATGTGCAAATTCTGCATCCAATACATGCAGTTTTTAAGTGTGTAGTTTTCATGCAGATTATCTGTGTGCGTTGTTTTCCTCTTTTTTCCATAAACTTTAATGTGAAAAAATGCATGCAAAAATCTGCGAGGGAGCACAAGAAAAGTAACATGATCATTATCTTATTTTCTGCACGGAACAAAGACTTCCCCAAAGAAAAAAATGAATCTTTACATGACTTTTTCTAAATCACATTCACTTTAATGCTTCTGTATTATGTGGTGGATTTTCCGCACCAAAATCCAGTAAAATCCACACAGAGTCCGCTAGGTGTGCACATAGCTGTATAGTTTACTGCTGAATTGAGACATTGTCAATATTTAAATTTTTATGTTTAGAAATAAATAAATGTTTAATTTTGGTTTTTAATTTTTGTTTTTTTAGTAAAAAATTTTTTATTTATGCTTTTAAGCAGAAAAAATGATGAGAGCTTAAAAATATAAAGTAACATAATATGGGGTTGTTCACATTAAACCCCTCCCCCACACATTAACACATATGTCACTCAGTGATTTCAGTCTCCATATAAGGGCACTGACCTAACTAGAAAACCCCCCATACATACAACTCCCAATCACTATCTTCTGCGGAGCTAAACTCCGTCCCCCTGCATTCAGGGGGGAGGATCAGGCAGCAGCCATCATATAGCCCTCTATAAGCAATGAATGTGAAAAATGAGAGGTGAATGCACCCGCTCTATGTATTGGACATACAGTGAAAGGACATTTGTATATACAAAGTTGAAACATTAGAAACATAAAATTATATCCAATCTTTGAGTTTTATATTAAAAAACAGATCCATCCCCCCAAAAAAATTAGTCTGAAGAATGTCCCTAAATTTTAAATGATTGTATGTTGGCAGCAAAATGCTGTCAGCTGAAGCTTATTTATGGGATTTTTTCTCATAGAGACTTCTAACAAAAAGTGGCAAAAATATGATAAAGTCTTAAAAACAAGCCACAGAGAACAATCACATCTATCTAACCAAATGTTTACCTTACACAAGTATGGTTTAAAATAGAAACATTCACTGGCACATCCGGCCGGCATGACGCGAGGAGGAGGAGGAGTCACGTAGTGTCCGGACCCGATCTCCTCCCCCGCCGCGTCCGCGTGCTAGATGTAGCTACTGGAAGTAGCTGATGCCGCTGCCCTAGCTGCCCCTACCCCACCACGTCTCCTGAACAGTCCCTGTGGCTGTAGAGCCGGAACCTGGGCATATCGGGCGCAGGTGGGGTACCTCTCGCTTAGCAGGTGCGAGGTGCTCCTGAAGGCTGGAACCCTCCTGTCGGAAGCTGGATTTGGACAGCTGAGGGGATACCCGCGCTGAAACAGAGACGGAGTGGATTAGCGCGGACTCCATCACCAGGATGCACCGGGATAGGACGGCGTCTGGGAAGGTGATCTGACCGGAGAGGGTGTTGCAGCATCGGATCCGATATCGCCTCCCTGATTTCTACTCCGATCAGCAGGCTCCACGTTTTTTTTTCACGTTTGCCCGGCGGGCCCTCCCGGCTTCCAACATCCCCTTGCCGGGGGTGTTAAAGGTATTTTTGTATCGTAGGAACTGTGTCCCGGGAAGACGGTTTGTTATATTAAGCTGCCTGAGCATGGCAAACTAACAACTTTTCTGCATCTGTTAGGTCTCTGCATAAGATATTTAATGCAAATTGTACTAACCCAGCTAACCCAGCTAACAGGCAACTGTACTTAGTCTTCGGCTCATTGGTCGCTCTACCTGTTTAACTTTTCCACCTCGCAGGCTAATACGCTGGACTCTCTGGACTAATTTTGTGAACTTCTTTTTTCCGCCTGTCAGCGGTAACATTACTAAAAGAACTAACTGCGTGGCAATTGTTGAAACCTTCTTTTCCTTTACAGGACTAATTTTTGGATGTTGTCGGACTCTGACTCTGCTTTGACTCTGTTTAGATATCAGGCCTAAATGGCTCGCTGTTGCCCGCAATACTAATACTAACAGAATCTGCTTTCTTTTTTTTCTCTTTCTCTTTAACATCCAGTCTGTTGTATTATCCTTGGTTCTGGGAATTTGCTGGCTAGTTAAGTTATTCTTTAACTTTTTGAACAAATTGCTGCAGTGTGTATATTGTTGTTTTCTAATTGTTCTGAGGTCCCCTGCGAGGTTCCTTTTGCTACGCCACCAAAAAACCCGGGCCGAAAATCCGGTGGGGGAGGGGGGTCCCCAAAAGAGGTGAAAGATCGGGGAAGTAGTAAAAATGACCCTGCCGGAAAGTTGGAAAAATTATGGAGCTCTCCCATTGTTAAAACTCGCCAAACCGGCAAAGTAGGTAACCCCCCCCCCCTACCGTCCCCCCGGACATACATGAAAGGCCCTTGCAGGAGGACGAGTCAGCACACTCCGAGGATGCCAACAATCCAATTTGGATAGAGATCTTGGCTACTGTCCAAAAGACTGGGGCAACAGTGGAGGGGTTAGATAAACAGGTGGTGGCCCTGGCCTCCGATATGGCCCTGGTTAAGGAGGATATCTCCAAAACCAGGGAAACGGTTTCTAAGGTGGTCAGCCAGGTAAAAAATCTAGAGGGAGAGACTAAGAGTTTAAGAAAAGAAGTGAGCGCTCTGACCAAGGCTCAAATTGCCCTTAGAGACAAGCTTACGGATTTGGAGGATCGATCCAGACGATCCAATCTTCGTATTATAGGCCTTCCAGAAGAAGTAGGGGAGAATTCCCTTTCAAAATGGATTCAAGATTGGTTAATAGAACATGTGGGCACAGAGACTTTATCATCTGTCTTTATGATAGAAAGAGCCCATCGGGTTCCTAATAAACCTCCCATTCCAGCGGCCCCACCCAGGGTTATTCTGGCAAAAGTTCTATGCTCACAAGATCGAGATGCAATTATCAGATGCTCCCGCTCTAGGCAGGATATTATGTACAATGGGGTAAAAATTTTTATCTTTCCGGATTACTCACAGGCTACGCAACAAAAGCGAATCAAATTTAAAGATGTAAAGGTGCGCCTGAAGGAGGCAGGATTAAAATTCTCACTTTTCTATCCAGCAAAATTGAGAGTAATCCATAATGATCAGACCCTTTTCTTTGATAACTCCACAGAGGCTTCGGAGTGGCTAGAGTCGAAGGGGTTCTAGGGTGTAGCAGCAGGAGGCAAGCACTGCATAGATCTTTTAGAAGTATATAAGCTACAGCACGCGGACGAGGGACGGGTAGGGGGGACGGGGATGTAGGAGTATAGAGGCCTGTTAATCGCGATGGGTCAAGTAGGGGGTCGGGACAGGGTTGGGGGGCGGGGGGGGGGGGTTCGGGCCGGGACTCTGCCGTAGGGAATGCTTTATTGTCCTATTTGTTATTTTTTCCGTTTGCAGCCATATTTTTGTTAAGGAATGGCCACGCAAATTTTTTGTTGGAATGTAAGGGGGCTGAATGACCGCCGAAAGCGGTGCATGGTAAATGATGTAATGATTCGTCACCTTCCAGGGATTATTTGCCTTACAGAGACCCATCTAACTCAGGACACTACTGGGTGGTTAGAAAGACGTTGGGCCTCCATGTCATTTCATTCATACGGATCCGCATTTTCCAGGGGTGTATCTGTTATTATTCACCAAAAGGTTGACATTAAGGTTCTATCATATAAGATAGACCGGCAGGGAAGGTATATTTTCCTGTATTGTGTTTTAAATCAGGTACGGTGTATTTTGGCATTTGTATACCTTCCCCCTCCTTTTTCATATCAGGTTTTGAATGCTCTAATTAATTTCCTAATTGACAGGGAGGACAGCCCAATGATGATCATAGGAGATTTTAATACAGTGATGGATCCCTCGCAGGACAGACGTAACCTGCGTGGTGCCGGTCCCCAGAATCAACGGGGTTCCTCTGGCCTGAGAATCTTCTGTGAGAACTTCGGCCTGAGGGACGCCTGGGGGATTAAGTATCTGGATAAACCCGCCTTTTCTTGTTTCAGTCGTACCCACTCCACACTGTCCAGGATCGATATGTGTTTGGCCAATGATGCTTTTCTGTGTCTTATAGTCAAGATGAAATACGAAACTATTGTAGTTTCGGATCATGGACCCATCTCTCTCCAGATTAGGACAGAGCGGGGTCCATTCCTTGATAAGAAGAGCTTTTTTAGACTAAATCCTCATTGGCTCTCGGTCTTGGACAATGATGTAAAGGTCATAAAATCGATCGAGGAATTTTGGGGGAATAATATTCTCGAGAGGGATCCGGGCTTAGCATGGGATGCGCTTAAGGCCTTTCTTCGAGGCCTGTTCTTCTCCGAAATTGAGTGGGCCAAAAAGAGGTACAGACAGAGAGCAAGCACTTTAAAAAAAACGGTAGCCACTACACAAGAGGCCTGGGCGGCGTCGGCCACAATAGAAGACAGGGATAGATACATCGAAGCACAGGCCGCATTTAACTCTTTCGCGTCCGAGAGGGCGCAACACAAAATTTTTTTTGCTGGGCAAAAATATTACGCGGAGAGAGGGAGACCGGGTAAATTACTTGCCAATCTTCTTAAAAAGAAAAATAGCAATAATGGGATTCACTCGATTATAAATTCTGCAGGAGAGAGGGTACAAGGAGAGGGGGCAATCTTAGAGAGCTTTCGGACCTTCTATCAGTCATTATATGGCTCAGAAATGGAGTTCTCAGATACCCAATTGGAGCAGTATTTGCAATCCGTGTCGTTTCCCTCTTTGACAGCGGAGCAAAGTTCCCCTCTGAACCGCCCCATAAGGGCTAATGAGATCATGGAGGCGATAAATAATTCTGCGGTGGACTCAGCTCCAGGCCTAGATGGGTTGCCACTGGCCTTTTACAAACGGTACAGTAAGACGCTCTCTCCAATTCTGGAAACGGTCTACTCAGCAGCATTAACAGCGGGGACAGTCTATGGTTCAATGACGGAAGCTTCTATAATTTTGCTCCTTAAAAAGGACAAAAAAGAGTCAGAGATGGGTTCTTATAGACCCATCTCATTGCTGAATTCAGATGTTAAGATCCTGGCTAAGATCCTTGCGATGCGGCTTAAGAAGGTAATCTCTCATATTATCCATCCTGATCAAAATGGATTTATCCCGGCTAGGGGTACAGCTTATAATCTTCATAGACTGTTTTCTGATATGCAGTTAGGGACGGGGGGGGATCGCTCCATCCTGTCTCTGGACGCGACTAAGGCGTTCGACAGGGTGGAGTGGCCCTTCCTATGGAAAGTATTGGAGAGATTTGGGATAGGTAGGGAATTTATTGAATGGATAAAAACAATGTATTATTCTCCTAGAGCACGTATCTGTATAAACGGATTATACTCTGAGCCATTTCGTCTGCATAGAGGAACCAGACAGGGTTGCCCCCTCTCCCCCCTCCTATTCGCGCTCTTTATAGAGCCGTTAGCTATCAAAATTCGCAATGCTCAATGGATTAAGGGTTGGGGGTGTGGGGGGGAAGGAGAAAAAATTTCACTTTATGCGGATGATATCCTCCTGACTATTCAAAATACAGGCAGCGCCATACATGATGTGATCCACGTGGTGAATGAATATGGCACCCTTTCAGGCCTCAGCATTAATTGGGAAAAATCCATTCTTCTCCCCTTGAACGGTACGGGGCAGGCGGGCGCAGATGTGGTCAAGGTCCTTAAGAGCGATGATTCGTTTAAATATTTGGGGATCTATGTCGCAGCGGATTTAGGACGCTTTGCTGAATTAAATATCATTCCACTTATAACTAAAATCAGACATAGCATTAATGGCTGGCTTAAAATGCCCCTTTCCAGAGCAGACAGGGTAGGGATAGTAAAAATGGTTCTGCTCCCGCAGCTCCTCTATCCCCTCTCGGTCTCCCCGGTCTGGCTACCTAATAGACTGTTTAGATTGATGGACGGTTTAATCAGAGACTTAATTTGGGGGAAAAAATGCCCTAGGATTGGACTGTCCTCTTTGTGCTGTCCAACAGACAAAGGGGGGTTGGGGGTTCCATATCTTTTTGGGTATTTTATAGCAGCCCAGCTAGCATTCTTGATCACAAGGAGGGAGTGCAGCGCCTTTGGGAAACTATTACAAATAAGTGAGGTCACAAGGGATTCAATTTTTAGTCTTTTGGATAGCGGGGAACTAGGTCACGATAGATATAGCGACACCTATATAGGGAAATTGTTGGATAACACGTGGGGTGCGTATAAGAAAAATAGAGGTATTCAAGGTATTTTTTGTTTCACTCCAATATGGGGGAACTATCACTTTAAGGAGTTCGGTACCATTCCGGATTGTCGATATTGGGAGATAAGGAGGGTAAAATTTTTGACACAACTCTCTAATTTAGATTATTCACGGAATTTTTCAGAGGCTTTAGCACTAGATAGAAGCATGGAGATATGCTTCTTAAGATTTTTTCAATTAAAGCACGCATACAATTCGATAGAGGATAAAAGTAGGTTTAATTTATGTACGGATGTAGGAGTAGAATTTTTACTGGGTTCCTCCACTCGGAATAAGGTGGTTGCACATATTTATAGATACGTGTCTCAAGGACTCTCAAAAGGAGTCACTCATCCCTCTAAAAGAAGGTGGCATGAACATTTGGGCGCTCTCTCTGAGGCGGATTGGGATAAATGCTATAGGGGCATAGGGCTGTCCTCCCTCTCCTGGAACCACAGAATGGTACAATTTAACTTTGTGCACCAACTGTATTATTCCCCCCACAGTTTATTTAGAATGAAATTGAAAGATAACTCTAGCTGTCTGCGTTGTAACCTGGAGAATGCGGATTTTGTACATGTATCCTTCATATGTCATAAAGTTTTTGCCTATTGGTCTAGGGTCTTCCAGTACCTAGAAGAAACATTTAAAGTTAAGTTGCCCTGCACCATCCGGGTGGCGCTGCTCAGTCTTCAGCAGTTTAGTAGTAGGGAAAGGGGAAAAAAGGCGGTAGTCAACAAGGTTCTCTTGTTGGCTAGACTGGTTATTGCACGAAAGTGGGGGAGTCCGACGGCCCCGGCCCCAGAAGAATTTTTAGGAGAAGTGGAGAAGTGTAAGAAATATGAAAGATTGATGGCAATTAAGGGAGGATACCTGGATAAGTGGAAAAAGATTTGGTGTATGGAGAACTAGAATTAGGGAAAGATAGTAAGTCGGTAAAAGCTGCGGTTATGGCAATCGGCTGGCATCAGGGACATTAAATGGTAGTGTGTTCTTATGTTTTGCTCCTTTACGGCAGAGGGGGAGGTAGGGAGGGGGGGCAGGGAAAGGGGGTGGTAGGAGATATGGAGGATACTACCCTGGTTATATGTGGGTCTTAGATTATTTATGTTAATGGTAAAAATTTGTTAAAATATCTTATAACCTTTGTAAGTTGTGTTGTTATTGTAAATGGTATTATTCTCATAAAAATAAAAAAAAATTAAAAAATTAAAAAAAAATAGAAACATTTTAGGGGCATAAAAAATGCAAAATAGAAAAAGTCAAGATAAATTTAGTTAAACTCAACCTCAACTTTGACTACTAACCACCTCAATAAATGTTTGCTGGTATGGAGCATTCAGGGGAGTGTTCACTCAATGCCAAGAAATTGTAGAATGGAAGAAATTGTTGCTGCCCATTAATCTGGGAAGGGTTACATAAACTTTTCTCTAATAATGTTCCATCATGAAAAAGATATTTTTATAGGATAACATGCAAGCCACTCTAAATTTACCCCTAAGTTGCCATGCTCAGTAAAACACAGGCAAAAAGAGCTACTTTCTAGAAGTTCACGATCATGACAGTGCAGTTATAAAAAAAGACTGGTTACGTTTTGCACACTCCTTTGAACAGATAATACCAAAGTGGAGTAGTTTTTTACTCATTGCGATCAGGGTTTGGTCAGTGAAAATGCACCTTTTGCATCAGAGTTCAATCAGTTTTCAGTCAGAGTTTGTTCAGTGTCTCAGTTTTTCACTGAGACATTTTTAATGCAATTTCAATAAGTTTTTTACACGCAGATAATGCTCGTGAAAAGGACTCAGGACTGAGCTCTATCTTTTCTATGGCAATTGATGCGTGAAAAACACATTTCACTTGCATTGCACTTGCGTGTGTCTCAGAGTGCAATGCATTTTTGATGCATCTCCATAGACTTGTATGGTGCATTTTTCACGTGCGTGACTTGCAAAAGTAGAGCATGTCGAGATTTAAACGCGCGTTAAAAAAAAAAGGCCCCTTCCACACTTGCGTTTTTCACGAGCGTGTTCTGCGCTTGCTTTTGACGTGCAGAACTTGCATTGCACTCTGACCCATTATAATCAATGGGCGTTTTTTCAGACTTGCATTTTGTTTCACGCGCACACGCACGTTTTTTTTTTATGTGTGTTTAAATCTCGGCATTCTCTACTTTTGTAAGTCATGCTCGTGAAAAACGCACCATACCCACCCACCTTTTCACCCACATTATCTGCGCTTGAAAAACGCATTGAAATTGCATTGAAAATGCACGTGAAAAACTGAGACACTGAACAAACTCTGACTGAAAACTGATTGAACTCTGCAACACAAGTGTGGAAGGGGCCTTAGTCCATGCTTAACCTGTTGCTCGTCACCTGATAATATAAACTTGCTCAGAATCCTCATACTTTGTGCAACAAGGCTCTTATATCCTTTTCATCTTAGTTAATTGTTTCCAATTTTGAGATTTGACCTGGACTATTTAACCCATTACTGTCTCATTTTGTTTCATGAATTAAGCAGGCCAAGGGAACTGAACCATTGAATGGAATGATTATTAGTTAGTATTATTATTGGTATCTTACTTAGGAAATTCCATCTGCAATTCATTATTGGTTACTATTTGACAGTTTGCCAGGGTCAAGTCCTGTGGATTCCCTGCATATGGTCAATATCCATGTGAGGAACTCCTGTTTACTCCACTTCTCTTCAAGCCTTGTATAAGGCTTATCTTATTAGTTTTTGTTGAGAGACTCACCATCACTACATTGCATATTTTGCTACTTTGTTAAAATGTTTATGGCTCTCTTTTGCACCTTTACCAGCACATGTAAAAAGTGCCTATAGTCATGATAAATTCCATGCTGTTTGGCTGATTTTCATAAAAGCTATCGGTATGTTTAATTCAAGCAAATATGTGGTTAGAGTTATATACCTTGATCATGGACAAAACTTACTTTGATTTGCCAGGTTGTCAAGAAACACTGGCGGTTCATTAACATTTGTGAGTTGCACAGTTAATGTTTGCAAATTGGTGGCCTTTGTGTTATCCTCCATGTAAATCTGTAAATCGAAGCTACTAGGTGTTGTTTCATAATCAAGTACAGAACTGCCAGTAGTAACAACCTGTAAGAAGTGCAGAATGTTTAGTGCAGATGTTAAATAAAAACCAATACAATGATCACAGTATATGTACAGTGGTTTCATAGGTATTTATATTCCTTGGTGATACCTTGTTTTCAAATGTTACAGTCACAAACTTAAATGTATTATATTGATATTTGATGTGATCCCAGTGAGTTCAGTTTCCTTTAGAAGTCATGTTATTTATAAATAGAGTACACCTTTATGTAATTGGTAAGAATTAGTGAACAAACAGAATAATGAAAACCAAGGATCACACCACAAGTATATTGGTGGTTTAGAATTAAAAAAGAAATAGCTCAAGCTCTGAACATTGCAAATAACACTGTTCAGTCCATTATCTGTAAAAGATTTAAGCTGCCAAGACACAACGTTCACATAAACCTGCCACCCCAGACAAGGAGGAGCTGCCAATAGACCCAGAGACCCAGGGTCACGCTGGAGGAGCTGCAGAGATCCACAGTGGGAGTATCTGTCCACAGGATGAACTATCAGTTGTATACTCCATAGGCATGGCCTTTATGGAAGAGGGACAAGAAGAAAGACATTTTTGAAACCAAGCCTCAAAAAGTCCTCAATTGGATTTTGCTTCTAGATACACGATCACCTAATGGCATGAACTTCAGGAACGATCTTATGCTCATTTACTAATGTTCTTATTTGTATTTGCATTTGTTTCTACTCACTGTTCATACAGCGGAAAGCATGCCTGTGGCTCATTGTATACAAAGTTCCCCTCTTGTTGGATGCGGTCATGTGATTTTCTCTGACACTCCTTCCTGACACACCTCTCTCCCACCTACCACCAGGCTTCCGGTGGCTTTCTATTCCCATGTATAAGAGTCATCTGTAATAATACTTCCAATTGGTATGACTAAGGACAGCTTTTGTCCGAAACGCATCACCTGTATTTTCTCTCTCTTTACTCTCTTGATGTCACATTTTTAATATGTAACTAATATAGTTCTATAAGAAGATTTTTCACTTTTAACAGTCGCCTGTGCAGATTTCCTTTATATTTTTTTCCCTATTTTCCTCAAAAAGTCCTGTTTGCAGTTTACAAAAATTATGTAGGGGACACAGCAAGAAAATGGAAGAAGGTGCTCTGGCCAGATGAGACCAAAATTTAACTTTTTGGCATAAATGGCAGACACTATCTGTGGAGGAAAGCCAACACTGCACATCATCATAATCCCCACTGTGAAACATTATGAATCCAGAATCATTCTGTAGAAATGCAGCTTCAGCAGGATCTGAGTTGGAGCTGTTTACCTGTCAAACCTTGAGGAAAACATATTACAGGCCTAAAAAGACTTGAGACTGACCTTCCAGCAGCACAAATCTACAATGCAATGGTTGAAATTACCAGATATTCATGTATAAAATTGTTTGAATTAGAGTATTGATCTTTTTGAAACTCTGTGAGTTGACGTCAAAATTGTTCTTCTGTGATGATAATGCCGGTACTAGTCCAGCAAAAGGCAGATCAACACCCAGACTAGTTGCTGGCCATCAGACTAAGTGCGAGTGATCTTACCTCACTAAGTTCCTACGAACTGCATGTAGCAAATAAACTGCCCTGATGATGCCAGTACCTGGATCTTGCCAACATACCCTGAATGATCCTACAATGTGAAATTGCTCTTTCCTGGCACCTAGCAGGTAGAGGTAGACAGATAATGACACAAAGGTTCAAAGAGTAGTCAGTCAGTCCAAAATCAAAACAAGATATCAAAAGTGTCAAATCCGAAATACATTAGAATAGTGAAGCATAACAACAAGTAAACAATCATGTTTAGAATAGATAATCTCTGGCAAGGGAGTCTGGGAACACGTAAGCTATTTAAGAGACTGACAAGTAAAACAGATAGCAGCAGATCACTTACCAGGATGTTAATCCTTGCTTATTCGAGACAATCTCTGTACAAGGGGAAGAGCTACTTTGCAAAACTCAATGGTAAAACTTTCCCTTCTCTCTGGATAATCAAAGCTGAAAGTGACATATTCCAACAGACATGCAGTTGTAATTGCAAGTATTATTTGATGGGGCTGAATATACAGTACAGACCAAAAGTCTGGACACGCCTTCTCATTAAAAGAGTTTTCTGTATTTTCATGACTATAAAAATTGTAGATTCACACTGAATGCATCAAAACTATGAATTAACACATGTAGAATTATATACTTAACAAAAAAGTATGAAACAACTTTGGCTTTGATTACTGCTTTGCACACTCCTGGCATTCTCTTGATGAGCTTCAAGAGGTAGTCACCAGAAAAGGTTTTCCCACCACAGGTGCCCTGTCAGGTTTCATAAGTGGGATTTCTTGCCTTATAAATGAGGTTGGGACCATCAGTTGTGTTGTTCAGAAGTCAGGTGGATACACAGCTAATAGTTCTACTGAATAGACTGGTAGAATGTGTATTATGGCTACAAAAAAAGGAGCTAAGTAAAGAAAAACAAGTGGCCATCATTACTTCAAAAAAACTGGGAAAACTTAGAAAGAGTCTTTAAGTGCGGGTGCAAAAACCATCAAGCACTAAAAAGAAACTGGCTAACATGAGGACCGCCCCAAGAAAGGAAGACAAAGAGTTCATCCGAGTCATCAGCCTCAGAAATCACAGGGTAACAGCAGCTCAGATTAGAGACCAGGTCACTGCCACACAGAGGTCTAGCAGCAGACACATGTCTACAACAATTGGTAAGAGGAGACTTTGTGCAGCAGACCTTCAAGGTAACATAGCTGCTAGGAAACCAAGGACAGGCAACAAGCACAACAGAACACAAGGAATGGATATTAGACCAGTGCAAATCCGGGCTTTGGTCTAATGAATCCAAATATGAGATCTTTGGTTCCAACCACCGTGTCTTTGTATGAGGCAGAAAAGGTGAAGGAATGGACTCTACATGCCTGATTCCCACCGTGAAGCATGCAGAAGGAGGTGTGATGGTGTGGGGGGCTTTGCTGGTGACACTGTTGGGGATTTATACTGAACCAGCATGGCTCATGTTATTATAGTTTGTACGGTTGAAAAAAGACACATGTCCATCAAGTTCAACCAAGGGAAGGGATTGTATAGGGAAGGAATTTAGGGGATCAATTCTATATAACATAACCATCAATGTTATTTAGGTGTAAAAAGGCATCTAGACCCTTCTTGAAGCTCTCTGTTGTCCCTGCTGTGACCAGCGGCTGAGGCAGGCTATTCCACAGATTTACAGTTCTCACAGTAAAAAAGCCCCTGTCGCCTCTGGTGCTTAAACCTTGTTTTCTCTAGACAGTGCCCCATCTTCTGTTGATTTGATTTAATCTGGAACAATTTACCACCATATTTTTTGTATGGACCATTCATATATTTATATAAATAAATCATGTCCCCTCGTAGTTGACTCTTTTCCAGACTAAATTAATCTAGTTGGTTTAATCTTTCCTAATAACTGAGACCCTCCATACCTCTTATCATTTTTGTGGATTTTTGTAATATTACATCCCTATTCCGAGAGTTCACACTACTTTTGATACATGGCTTTAGAGACAGCTGATTGACATTGCATGCTGTTATTTAATCTATGATCTACTAGTACACCCAGGTCCTTCTCAACAAGGGACTCTCCTATATTTACTCTCCCAAGGACATATGTTGCATGTGGATTATTAGCCCCCATGTGCATAACCTTGCATTTATCCAAATTGAACCTCATTTGCCAAGTAGATGACCAAACACTCAGTTTGTCCAAGTCACCCTGCAGCCTATGAACATCCTCCATAGACTGTATTACACTACACAGCATCTTGCATTTTACAATCTTACATTACCACAGCATCTTGCTGCGGAATGCTATCCCATCTGGTTTGTGTTTACTTGGATCATCATTTATTTTTCAACAGGACTTTAAACAGGATTTTCCACAAACACACCTCCAGGCTGTCTAAGGGCTTTTTGACCAAGAAGGAGAGTGACGGGGGGCTACGCCAGATGACCATACCTGAACCTAATCCAGATGGTTTGGGGTGAGATGGACTACAAAGTGAAGGCAAAAGGGCCAACAAGTGGTAAGCATCTCTGGGAACTCCCTCAAGACTGTGGGTTTGAGGTGACACCTCTTAAAGCTCATCAAGAGAATGCCAGGAGTGTGCAAAGCAGTAATCGAAGCAAAAGGATTTAGAATGTAAGACTTATTTTCAGCTGTTTCACACTTTTTTGTTAAGTATATAATTCCACATGTGATCATTCATAGTTTTGATGCCTTCAATGTGAATGTACAATTTATGAAAATACAAAAAGCTCTGAATGAGAAGGTATGTCCAAACTTTTGCTCTTTTGCTCTGTATATGCATGCCGCACTTTTCAGTCTTTCAATTTGCATACATTTGGAAAAGCACTGTAAATCTGTATATTTCACCAACACTTGATATTTTGTGTGGCTCCTTAAAGGAAACCTACCATGAGGATTCTACTATCAGAAGTAGATCTGATGGTAGATTTCTCCTGCCTGCCTCTGCCCTAATCTGTAATGTAATAATTCTGGAACATAACCTAATTTGTTAAAAACCTTATTTTTATAATATGTAAATTAACTACAGAGGCTACTGGGGCATGATTTAGCCTCCCAGCCCCTGGTCAGGCTAGTACAGTCATGGCCAAAAGTTTTGAGAATGATACAAATGTTAATTTTTACAAAGTGTACTGCATCTGGCTTTATCATGGCAATTTGCATATACTCCAGAATGTTATAAAGAGTGATCAGCTTAACAGCAATTAATTGCAAAGTCAATATTTGCCTAGATAATTAACTTTATCCCCCAAAACACATTTCAACTTCATTGCAGACCTGCCTTAAAAGGAGCAGCTAACATCGTTTCAGTGATTGGTCCATTAACACAGGTGTGGGTGTTAATGAGGACAGGGCTGGAGATCAATCTGTCATCATTAAATAAGAATCACATCACTGGACACTTTAACAGGAGGCTTGGCATTGTTTCTCTTCTGTTACCCATGGTTATCTCTAAAGAAACACGTGCAGTCATCATTGCTCTGCACAAAACTGGCCTAACACGGAAGAGTATCGCAGCTAGAAAGATTGCACCTCAGTCAACAATCTATCGCATCATCAAGGAATTCAAGGAGAGAGGTTCCATTGTTGCCAAAAAGGCTCCAGGGTGCCCAAGAAGGACCAGCAAGTGCCAGTACCGTCTCTTAAAAGTGTTTCAGCTTCGGGATCGGGCTACCAGCAGTGCAGAGCTCGCTAAGGAATGGCAGCAGGCAGGTGTGAGTTCATCTACACACACTGTGAGGCGGAGACTCTTGGAGCAAGGCCTGGTGTCAAGGCGGAGGGCAGCAACGAAGCCACTTCTCTCCAGAAAAAACATCAGGGATCGGCAATGACAAAGCCCTCATGGACAGCAGGATTCAAGTTGAAAACTGTGCATTTATTCCAGAAAAACACCAGTATCAAACAAAATATCAAATAAAATCCTTGCCTGTCCGGCTCTAACTAAACGCTTGGCGGCCCTCACTAGCCACTGGAGGGCTTCTCCCTGCCAGCATGGAACATACGTTCAGTAACCCTGTTTCACTCACGTGTGGCTCTCACACAGTCCAGCTTCTGTGTCTCCAGGTAGAGAGCGACTTCTGACTGCTCCACACCCTTCTTTAAGGGATTGCACACCTGGTGCATTGTTAGACCCATTACAATCTGGAAGCTTTGGCTGGAGCAGTGATCATACTCCTCTCCTGCAATTAGGGTCCTGTACCAGGTCTTCCCAGAGACCAACACATGGAAAACAGCTTCCAGTTTGACCCAATTCACATTGTGGTCGCTGTAATACACATAAACCTTCATTTTCTCTCCAATTCAATAGTGACCTTGTCACAATATATATATATATATATATATATATATATATATATAAATCCAATAATATAAAAGTGAAGAAAACCATTTAGCCAATCCTGTTGCCTTTATTGCCTTGTAGATAATTCCTTAATGTTCATCAAGTGCTTCGGCAGTTTTGGTTTTGTACTGTGGGCAGACCCTCTGTGCTTCTTTGTGTACATCTGTGAGCTCTGCTGAATAGATGCAGCCTGCAGTAGAAGAGTTATGACTCATCAAGCTCCCTGTCCCTCCTTGTCTTTGTCAGTGTGGATTGACTGTGATGAGAGTGGAAATGAGGGTGATATCACAAGGATATCCTGTAGCACGTATCCAGGACTACTCCCGAGTTGCTCCAATTCTCTGGAATGCCCTTCCCCGGACTTTCAGACTAATACTCACCCTCCAAAGCTTCAAACGTGCTCTTAAAACCCATCTCTTTAGGCAAGCCTATCACACTCGCTAGCTGCTTGAATTGTCAACTCTCCCTTTACTAATCCATCCTATGTTCTATCTCCCATCTGTTATCTGGCAAACAGCTGATATATACCAAGCTCCAGGCTCCTCTGCAGTCTTTTTCACCTAGGACCCAGTAAATAAGATGGCGGTTGATGGCTGGTTCAAGCAGCAACATCGTTGTTTAGTAAATTATTTATTAAATAATTTTATATTGTTCCCTTATAAATATTGGCTGGACCATTATACAACCTCTTGTGTCACCCCCTCATCCTCATAGTCTGTAAGCTCTTGTGAGCAGGGCCCTCACTCCTATTGTTCCATATGACTACAGAAATTGATGGCGCTATATAAATAAAGATTATTATTATTATTATTATAGAGATGGCAGCTGTGTGGGCAGCATGCTGAGAACAGGGAAATGCAGGAGATTTCAAAGGAGGCAAAGACACAGGTACATATACATCCCAAAATATAATAGAAGATATTTATTGAAAAGTGGCCAACTACTTTAAGTGCAGGACTCTTATTGACCACCTAGCTGCAACCTTCTACAGTACAAGTCCGTGAATTAAAGTTAACCTAGGGTAAGTCCCAAGAAACTTACACAAGATCTTTCCTTTGAAGTTGGCAAAGTCAAATCATAAAATAGGCCATTGAAGTCTTTGTGGTAATATGAGAGTCAATATCCTTTTTTTAAAATGCTACATTCATACTTAAAGGAAACCTACCATGAGGATTCTACTTTCAGAAGTATATCTGATAGTAGATTCGTCCTGCCTGCCCCTGCCATTATCTCTCATTTAATAATCACCGAACCTAACATAATGTGTTAAAAATGTTAGTTTAGTAATATGTAAATTAATCTTCATATTCCCAAAATTTTGTTTTCAACAACTTAGATTAGGTTCCAGGATAATTAAATTACAGATGAGGGCAGAAGCAGGAAGGAGGGATCTACCATCAGATCTACTTCTAAAAGTAGATTCCTCATGGTAGTTTTCCTAATGACTAAAATAAAAGAGTAAAGGTAGGATGGAAGAAAACGAAGAGAAAATCTTGATATGCTCATACAGGTGTACTTAAAGCACATCTACCATCAGTTTAGTGATGGTAGATGCGTCCTAGTAAGAAGTTCTTGAGGAACAACATTCTTTTATTCTAACTTCTTTTATTCTAACTCTATATCCCCTGTAGCTCTAGCACTCCTGCCCGCCTCTGCCCCCCGCTAGCGCTATGAGGGTTGTGTATACTTTGTTTCACAATGTTTTTATTAGTTTTAAACTTTTTGAAGGGGTACAGAAATAAAAAGGGGGATGAAGGGGAGATGCACAATAAAAGCTAGTAAAAGCCTTTAACATATTATCTCTCAGACACTACTTGGTCTGGTAATTCCACATGTTACAAATTATAGGCCCTTTGGGTCCGCTATAAGTTCTTTAAAACAAATCATCTCCAGTATATGACAGGAGGGAAGGGGAAACACAATTAGGAAAGGAATAACGGGTGGGGAAGGGGGTCCTGTTTGGATGAGAAATTGTCTATCTATATTAAACTCTTGATTGATATGCAATCCACATCTGCCATGTTTCATTAAACAGTGTAACTTTATCATGTACTGTACAATAAAGCTTATCATTAACCATTATCCACATTAGTTTGTTTTTTATCAGTTCCAGGGGAACCATGGCCTTTTTCCAAGAGGCTGCAATCGCTATCTTAGCTGCTAGAAAGAAAAAGGATAGAAATCTCCTCATGGGAGCAGATATATCTGGGATCCTTTCGTTGAGTAAAGCTTGACTGGGGGATAGTGTCAGGTTTATCAAGGTTATCGAGTATAACATGTTATAAATACGCCTCCAATATCTACGGATTTTTGGACACTCCCACCACACATGGAAGTGAGTGCCCCTAGCACCACAGCCTCTGAAACACAGGGGAGAGTAAGCAGGGGCAGCTTGCGCAATACGTACTGGGACTAAATACCACCTAAGTAGTACTTTATAGTTCGCTTCAACAAGTGCCATATTAATAGAAATTTTCGCCGTATTTTCTGCCATGTCCTGCCATTCCTGTAAAGAAAAGGATTTATTTAAGTCACTTTCCCATGCCAGCATATAGCCCAGTTTCCCCTGTTGGTTATTTAAAATTTGATAAATATTCGATAGAGTGTGGGGTAGGTCCGCTGTTTTTAGACAAAGGTCTTCGAACAAGGTATGAACTGTTATATCTTGACAAGAATTTTTCAGTTTTTGGAGGAAATGATATATTTGTTGAAATCTGTATGATTCTGTCTCTGGCATATCGTATCTTGTTTTAAAGTACTCCTTTGATCGAAGGCCTTGTCTATCATAAAAGTCCCCTATACGATACAACCCCTTGTCTGTCCACCACTTAAATTGGCCCTGTTGAAGGCCAGGGGAGAAGCTAGGATTGCTTAGTATTCTTGCCACAGGAGTATGTGGTGACTGTAATCTATAGCTACGTTTAATTCTATCCCATATCGAAAGCATAGAAGAGAGGAGTGGGCACATAATCAGCGGCCTTTCTCTGGGTTTCAACCAGGGAAGGGCGTCAATCGGTATCTGTGGGCATGCAGATTGTTCAATTTGCGCCCATAGTGGTAGAGCTACCTTTTTGTGAGAGGTAACCAAAGGTACTAATCTGGAGGCATAATAATATTTTAATATATTCACCGCCCCTAAGCCACCTTGAATCTTGGATGAGTACATCGTTCTAGCAGAGATCCTACTTCTTTTGGGTCCCCAAACGAATTTATTTATGTCTCTTTGAAGGGATTTTAAACTAGCTAAAGGTATATCGATTGGCACCGTTTGGAAACAATATAATAGTTTGGGTAATAGAGTCATTTTTACCGCGGCAATTCTCCCCAGCCACGAGAGGCTTAGATTTGCCCACCTATTCATGTCCCTTCGCAGTCCTCCGAAGAGCGGGTTATAATTAGCCGCTAACAAGGTGTCAAGAGAAGGGGTTAAAAACATGCCCAGGTAAGGAATCTTATCCTCCTTCCACTGAAAGTTAAAGTTTAGCTGTAAGAGTTTGGCCATATCCGGGGGTACGGATATATTCAAGGCTAGAGATTTATCATGGTTAACTTTTAATCCCGATATGGCTGAAAAATCCTTCAATATTTGGAACAAATTGGGAATAGAAGTGAGTGGAGACGATAGCGTCAATAATATATCATCAGCAAAAAATGCACACTTATGCATCACCCCTCCAACCTCTAGGCCCCTTACATTACTGTTTGCCCTGATCAGATAGGCCAGGGGTTCAATTGCTAATATAAAAAGTATAGGAGACAGGGGGCATCCCTGACGCGTGCCCCTGAGTATTGGGAAGGGTGTAGATAAGTGGCCCGCTATATTAACTCTTGCCGATGGAGAGGAATATAAAACCTGAAGAAGACCTATAAATTTATCTCCGAAGCCCCATTTACCCAGAGTATACCTCAGGTAGTTCCAATCTATAGAGTCAAAGGCTTTATGTAGGTCAAGCGATAGACACATAATATTATCTAGCGGTTGTTTACCCCATCCACTCCTTGCTAAAGAGATTAAATCAATTAATCTACGGGTTTGGTCTCCCGCTTTACGGCCTGGTATGAATCCTACCTGATCGAGGTGAATATATTGTGTGAGAAAAGAATTGATTCTGGTAGCCATAATTTTTGTCAATATTTTGATATCTACATTAATCAGAGATATTGGTCTAAAATTTTGGCATATGGAGTGGTCTCTATCGGATTTGGGTATAACAGAGATTAAAGCCTGCAAAGAGTCAGGTATCGGCAGACGTCCATTAAAAATTTGATTGTAATATTTTACCATATGGGGTCCTAAAATTGCACTGAGCTTTTTAAAGTATAGTCCCGTGAAGCCATCAGGGCCAGGTGCTTTAGAGGGCTTAAGATTTTTAATTGCATCCTCAACCTCCTGTAGGGTAATAGGATTATCTACTATTTGTCTATGGGTATGTGATAAAGAAGGTAAAGCGAGGTCCTCAAACACTTCCTCGGCTTTAGCAGAGTCAAATCCATTGCTATTGCTATATAATTTGGAGTAGAACCTGGCGAATTCTGCCACCACTTCCCTCGGATGTTGGGATAGCGCGCCCGATGGAAGGCGTAATCTCGGTACAGTATAGGACCTAGGCAGGGGATTAAGGTTTCTAGCTAATAACGTCCCTGGCTTATTCCCTTGAGAGTAGAACCGGTATTGTGACCATCTCAAGCTCCTTTCTGCCGAGGTGGTAAGGCAGAGATTTAACTCTGTTCTAGCTACCTCTATTTCCTTGCTTAAGTCTATCGTAGGATTGACTTTGTGTTTCTGTATTATTTCAATATAAGCTTTCTCCTTTTCTCTTAGTAGCGCATTTTTCTTTTTTTTAAATCTTGCGGCCATTTCCATAAGTTTTCCTCTAACTACAATTTTGTGCGATTCCCAGAATGAGACTAAAGAGTCCTCTACTGGCTCTTTCTCAGTAAAATAGGAACTCACTGCTTCTGTCACTTCTGAAAACATACTAGGGTCAGTCATAATATATTCATTCAGGCGCCACATAAAGTGGGGGGATCTGAACCACATAGGGTCCAATGAGACCACCACCGGATCATGGTCAGACCATGCAGTCGGGACAATAGCAGCTTTTCTAATTTTAGGAATTAGGTGAGGACCTAGGAACATATGGTCTATACGTGAGTAAGTCTTATGTGCCACCGAAAAATATGTGTAGTCACGATCAGTAGGGTGACATGATCTCCAAACATCTATTAAATTGTGGGAGTGAAGAATGGAGGCTAGCTCAGTACTAGACTGAGATGGGCCACGGAGAATAGAGCGAGGTGCGGATCTATCCAGGGCCTCATCAAGAGCCAAATTGGAATCGCCTCCTACAAACACGGCTCCTTGTAAGTGTGCTGACAGCTTTTGAAACATTCCCCGGAAGAACCGCACCTGGTCCACGTTCGGGGCATAATAATTTAGGAACGTTACCTCCTGTTCATGTATGGTTCCTGCCACCAAAATATAACGACCTTCCGAGTCTGCTATGGTGATACGGTGTACAAATGGTACATTTTTGGACATAAAAATACCCACTCCTCTCTTCTTTTCTCTAGCCAACGCTAGGAACACTAGGGGATAGTTAGCTGCCACATATTTTGGGTATGATGTTCTGGAAAAATGCAGTTCCTGCAAGAATACGATATCAGCCTGCAACGCTTTATAAGATTTGAACGCCATTTTCCTTTTAGCTGGCGCATTAAATCCCTGGACATTATGAGATAAAATAGTAAAATCATCTTTAACCATTACCTTTCCAGTATGGGTAAGGCTGACTAGTTCCTTTCAGTAACCCTCCTTCTGAAGGGGAAGAGGTGAGGAAAGACAGGGAAGGAAAAGGGGAGGGGAAAAGACACACAAGAATCACTTCTAGTTTCAAAACTTTTTCAAATAAACAAACATTAACAATCTGGATAATAATCCAGAGTTCTTCGAGGTCAGGGGAGAACCAGCCCCGAGCCAGCTCAAGGCTGCTAGTCCCTTCTGACATCACAAGAGAGGGCATGCGACCCCCTGAGGCCCCGCGGCCGAACTTAACCTCTGATACCAAACGGAAAACATTATCTATGCAGAGAACAGTGCAATTAGATACTTATGTAAACTAACTACCACCTATTTGGTGGTCACGCAAACACTTAGACATCGACTAATCTACATTCCTCAGATTAACCATGGGGTTGTGCCCAATGACTTCTAACTGAATAGAAGAAATGTGCGCCCATAATTTTTCATTTCTTTTTCTTGGCCCCTGTACGCCATAGAGGTTGAAGAGGTGGGTCCTATACATCCCCCCCAGGCTCCATTAATTAATATACATCCCCCCCAGGATCCATTAATAAAATACACATTATTAGTGGCCAGAAAAAAAATAATAAACGCTAACTTACCTCAAGGGCTGCTCGCATCTTCTTCATCTGCTACATCTTCCGAGTGACAGCAGCGTCTACTGTGCAGCAGCAGGGACGCTGGCGGCGTGACGTCATCACGTCGGCACCGTCCTGCACAGTATCAGACGCTCCGCGGCAGAAATACATCGGCCGCGCCGATGCTATTATGTTTTGTGTGGGTCCGCTTGCGGTGCCGCCCCCTGTCAGACGCGCCGGCAGTGTGAGTGCAGCGCTTATCTCAATTACATCGGCAACAAGTATGCCGATGTAATTGAGTTTACTTATGTTGCCAGTTGGTGCCGTGGGCCCCTCTGGGACCTCTGGGGCCCCGGCACTTGCCCGGGTAAGCCGGGTGCTGGCGCCGGCCATGCCACCTTCAGCCCGCCCCTGCGTTGCTGGCTAGGCAGAGTCAAGGTCACTACACCGGGAACACCGGCCTGTCAGGACCCCCCCACCCACTTACACATGCTTCCCCCGGCCCAAACACCTTGTCCCCTCGCGCGAAACAACCACGAAAAAACCTCGCTCCCCGAAGGCCGCCACCAGCATCCCCATTGTTCTCCTCCTTGTGCACGTTCCGCTGTCTAAGACCCACCTTAACCCCAGACTCTGCTCGATTGCACCAGCAGGATACACGACTGCATAGACGCCCATAGCTCTGCAGCCCGCCCACCCCGACTCCGCCTCGACCCCGGCCTGCCTCGTCTGGCCCGGGCCTATGCGCGCCGCCTGCCCACGCCTATTCTGCCCGGCCACGTGCGCCAGAGTCCGCACTGCCACCTATGTCTTGACCCCGGCCAAAACCCGGCGAATGCCTCACCGTGCTGCCTCTCCGGCCCCCACTGGCGTCTTCAACCTGTCCATCCTTCGCCGACCGAGTGACGTCCGAGCTGAGCTGAAGGTGGGTGAGTAAACACATGTAAATGCATGCATATGTGGTTTGTGTTGGTATACAATTCTGTATACTTGTGTATAAGTTGTAATGAGTCTACTGGATGTGTGTGGTATATATGATGTGTAATGCTGTGTATATACGGGGGGTTTTGTGTATATATGTGTGTATGTTGTGTCTATACTTGATGTGGTGTGTATCGTATGTGTTGTATGTTCTGGTATATACTGGATTGTGTGTGTGTATAGTCTATGTTTACAGGTTGTGTATATATGGGATGTGTTGTGTATATATGTGTGTATGTTTGTGTATATACCTGGGATGTGTTGTGTGTCTATGTTTGTGTCATCTACTGGATTTTTGTGTGTATCTGTGTGTATATACTGGATTGTGTGTGTAATATGTGTGTATGTTTTGTGAGTATACTGTATTTGTGTTGTATGTTGTATATATACTGGCTGTGTCTTTATAATTTTTGATGTTTTGTATATACTGGATTTTGTGTAATGATATGTGGTTTATTTGTGTATATACTGGATTTTTGTGTATATGTGTGCTGTTGTGTCTAGGTACTGGATTTGGTGTGTGTCAATATGTGTGTGATGTTGTTTATCTACTAAGGATGTGTGTGTGTAGATGTTGTATGTTGTGTATCTACTGGATTGTGTGTGTAATATATATGTGGTTTATTGTGTTGTATACACTAGATTCGTTGTCTATATGCTGTCATATCGGTGATATGCTCTATATCTAGATGAGTGTGAATATATGCGTATAGTTGTGTATAGTGTTGTATGTAGGCTGTTATACTAGATGCGTGTGTGCATATATGCTATAGTATTGTGTACATTTGTAATATTCTGTATATCTGTTGGTATGCTGTATATAATGTATGTGTGTATTAAGTATGATGCCATAGACAGGTTATGAGTGTAAAATGATTGATTGTATAAATTTAGGGAGGGGGCCCCATTCATGGTCTGCTATTGGCCAGCCTCTGCCTAGTTACGTACGCCCCTGGTTAGACTAAGATCATAGTGAATCTAGTTCAGTCTCTAAGTGAGACTAGTTTAGTCATACAGACTAGTACCAGTTAGACTATTAGAACTAGTTCAGTTGGTCCTCTTGAGGGATACATTGTCAAGCCAGTAACCAGATTAGAGACCAATTCTAGTCAGACAGAGAAGAGCCGCTGATTACCTGATTCGATCTCTAGGATCAGTTAGTGAGAGAAAAAGTGGTGATCCATCCTACTTCAGGGTTGATATCTGAAGTACCCCGGACATAGCTGAAGCAAGAAAAAACCTACTAGACATACAGCTATCTCCCGCCTGCCCCTGCATCCAGGCTGGTGATCAATCCCTGTGGGTTCTCGTGCTCGTCCAAGTGCGGACCCCAGGCCTGCTAAACCTTGTTAAGATTAGTTTTGGTGGCACGTTATCCACTGTTCCTGTTGTTCCATAAAGAACTGTAGTTGTTTTTAGACACATCTCCCTTGCTGGCTCCGTCTGATCCCTGCTACTACGGCTGGTCACCATCACGGGGCACCTATCCCACGACCAGGTACTGCCAGACCCCCAAGGGTTGCCCCAGAGATAACCACTATAATAGACTCTCCCTCACTAATTTCGTTGGCCACACCACCTGCTGGAGACCTGCCAGGCTTAGGCACAGCACCCGGTCCCATACCACGCACCGTGATACTAGCGTGCCTAGGCCGCAACTGCCAGCCACTCCGTTAATTCCGGGCCCCGTCTGTCCTCCAGGCGCCAAGAAAAAGGGGCGTAGCGCCCCGGTGGAGGGATGTTGCAACACAACGATCTACATGAATTGCGGCAGATTCATCCTCATCAGACGTGGATCGGTGATTGCGCATGGAACAGGAGAAATGTGCCCCAAAGTGTTTATATTATTTTCATATTGCACTTACAGCTAGATTCCTTTTGGGAGAGAGATAGTACCCTATGTTGTTTTCTGTTTAATTTTTGCACTGCGTAATACCGAGTGACACGGTGGTTTATCAAAGGACCCACGTCGAGTTGGGGCTGCTACAAAATCCTGTCGATTTTGTTACCTACATACTCTATACATGATAACTACTTTGCTATCATCATATTGCTTCTACTAACACAAAGAATACACTGCAACCAGTATTATATGTCACAGATTTTGCTGCAGGTTCCCTTTCCTCCTTGGATTTCATCTACATCAAAGCAGTAGCAAAACCTCCACTGTAAGATCTGTATGAGGCCCAGGTTTTTGCTAATCGGTTTCATTTCATTTTCCCGACTTTCATTGATTCCTGCAGCACCCGAACATTTTTTACATAATTGTACTGTTTCCTTTATTACGGCAGTTTTTATAATCCATGTTGGCATAGTGGTGTTAATAAACTCTAATTGTTTTGGGGAAGAAAACAGGTGGTTCCCATCAGGGTCGCATTCTGCCATGAGACAATAGAAAATCGTCGCCTCATGAGCATATGCAGATCCCTTTGGGGAGCAGTAAATTTGCTGCTCTCTGGTGTTTAGAGTTCGGGCGCCCGTGCCCGGCCCCAAAGGCCAACCAGATAAATCGTACCTGTCTATTTAAGACACATGTGCGATTTATATGCAAAGTGCAGAGGACACAAGCGGCGGGTGATGACTTCACACCGTCTGTCTCTCTGCCCAGAAGCTCTCTGGCGGCTGACAGAAGAGCTTGGTGAAATATATATGGAGCTAGATATAATACATAAATTGGAGGTGGCTATTTTCGTAGGACTGTATAGTAATTGACAATGGGTGGGGGGCTATTCTGAATATAATAAAACAGATTTGGGGGAATCTATTAATTAAACTGGGGGGGGGGGGAAATATATGGAGGGCTGTATAATAATTTAACTGAGTGGGTTGGGCTATATATTGGGCCAAATAGTAATTCAACAGGGCTGATGGATTATCTTCAAGGAGCAGGATTTAATAAAACTATGGGCTGCTGTATATTGTAGAAACAGTATAACCACTAAGGCAGGGATGGGCTGTATATTGGGGCTAGATTTTGTATATATGAGGGATGCAACTAAGCGGGGCTGTTTCAGGAAAATTGGGCATATTTAATCAGACGCTGGCGCACGAGCGATAGCCCCACCGCTGCAACGTCGGCCGGCGACTATACACGTATGAAAAGTCGCAGGTCGGCAGCAGTGCGCGGCGTGGGGACAGTAACGCCCCGCGCCGGCCCACTACGGGCACAAGCCCCCCCCCGGCCCCCCTTCAACCTCCCACTGGCGTGAATGTGGCATATTGTTGGCAAATAATCGCAAGTGCTAGCAATAAGTTAGCATTTTCGATTATTTCAGGGCCTCTGCGCCACGTCAGGTCCTGATAAATTTGCCCCAATATGTGTATATATTTATTAAAGAGTGCTGTATATATTTATTGGTCAGGGTGGCACTGTATATAAATGATTAGGGGCTGTATATAACCTAATAACAACAGAGTGGGAAAGTGGGATACATTGGTTTGAAACGCACTGGGGGGTGCTATATATTACCTCACTCGCCACTTATTAGGATACAACTATGCTAGTAACTGTTTGGACCCCCTTTTGCCTCAAACTGCCTCAATCTTCGTGGCATAAAGATTCACAAGGTGCTGTAAGCATTCCCAGAGATTTTGGTCATATTGACAATGATGGCATCACAACAGTTGCCGGCAGATTTTCGGCTGCACTCCATGATGCGAATCCCCGTTCCATCACATCCCAAAGATGCTCTATGGTTGAGATCTGGTGACTGTGGAGCCGATTTAGTACAGTTACTCATGTCATGTTCAGAACCAGTCTGAGGAATGATTTCAGCTTTCTACAGGGCGCCTGATCCTCTGAAAGTACCATCAATGTGGGGTACATGTTTTGGTCATAAAGGTTATGTGACATGGTCAACAACAATGACTCAGGTAAGGCTGTGGGTTTTCAAACGAGCTCAATTGGTACAAGGGCCCAAAGAGTGCCAAGAATATTCCCCCAACACCATGACAACCACCAACCGGACCATCCTGAACCATTGATACAAAAGCATGATGGATCCATGCTTTTCATATGTTGGTACGGGCCAAATTCTTACATTACCATCCGAATGCTCAGCATAAATCGGACTCATCAGACGCATGTCAACGTTTTTCAATCTTGTTACGTCCAATTTCGATGAGCTTGTGCAATTGTGTCCTCATTTTCCTGTTCTTAGCTTAAAGGATGCACCCGGTGTGGTCTCCTGCTGCTTCTCCCATCTTCCTCAAAGTTCGACTTAACTGTGTGTTCAAGATTCTCTGCTGCCTACTTGTTTAAACGGGTGGAATTTGCGTCACTGTTTTGCCCTGTTCCTATCCAGCTCGAACCCAGTTCCCTCCCATTTCGCCTCTGACCGCTGGCATCAAGGTGAACTGCCGCTCACTGGATGTTTTTTTTTCTTTTTCGGACCTTTCTCTTACACCCTAAGATGGTTGTGTGTGAACATCCCAGTAGTCAGCAGTTTCTACAATCTCAGACCAGCCAGGGGGGGGGGGAAGGGGGAAGGGGAAGCGATTCTTTCCCCAACAGCCCATGCCGACGTTCAAGGCACTCAAATCACCTTTTCTCTTCCCCATACTGATGCTCTCTGTTGAACTGCAGTAGATTGTCTTGACCAGTCTACAGCCTAAATGCACTGAGTTCCCGTCATATTGATTGGCTGATTAGAACGTAATTGTTAACGAGCAGTTTGGACGTGTACCTAATAAAGTGGCCAGGGGAGTATATTATGTATATATATATTTGTATATATATTATAAGATATATATATTACATATATAATATATATATATATATATATATGTATCTTTATTTATTTATAATACACTCACTCACACGGCCACTTTATTAGTATACCTGTCCAACTGTCGTTAACACTTAATTTCTAATCAGCCATCACAGGCGGCAACTCAGTCCTTGTAGCTGCCGACATGGTCAATACAATCTCCTGCAGTCAAACCGGGGGCATCCGTATGGGTAAGAAAGGTGATTTGAGTCCTTTGAACGATGCATTGTTTTTGGTTGCCACAGGGCGTGGCTGAGTATTTCCTAAACTGCTGATCTACTGGGATTTTCACGCCAACCATCTCTAGGGTTTACAGAGAATGGTCCGGAAAAGAAAAAAATCCAGTGAGCGGCAGTGCGGTGGGCGAAATGCCGTGTGATGGCCAGATGTCCCAGGAGAATGGGCAGACTGGTTTCGAGCTGATAGAAAGGCATACATGACTCAATCGCCACCCGTTACAACCAAGGTATCAGAAGAGTCAGCTCTCACGCACATTACGTCCCGAACTTTGAGGCGAAGGGCTACGCAGCAGAAGACCCAACCGGGGCCACTCCTTTCGCTAAGAACAGGAAACTGAGGCTACAATTTGTGCACAAGCTCATCTAAATTGGGACGTAGAATATTTGCAAAACGTTGCCTGTCTGATGATCTCCGAGTTCTCTCTCTGCTGCGACATTCGGATGGTAGGGTCAGAATTTGGCGTCAAAAACATGAAAGCATGGATGCCATCCTGCCTTGTACAACGGGCAGCTGGTGTGGTGGTGTCAGGTGTGGGGACTATTTTCTTGGCACTCTTTGGGCCCCTTGTACCCATTGAGCATTCGTTGCAAGCACCACAGCCCGTACCTGAGTATGTGTTGCTGCCATGTCCCATCCCTTATGACCACAATGTCCCACATCGAATGGCTACTTTCATTCAGCAGGATATGCTCCATGTCATAAAGCTGTAAATCATCTCAGACTGGTTTCTTGAACAGGACACGGAGTTCACTGGTAACTCAAAGTGGCCCCCCCCACGGTCACCATATTCAATCCAATAGAGCATCTTTGGATGCGGTGGGAACGGGAGATTCGCTCATGGATGGGCAGGCCGACAAATGCTGCTGGTAACTGTGTGATCCATCAGGTCAATATGACCAAATCGCTGAGATGCTTCCGCAACCTTGTTGAATCTATGCCACGAGAATTGAGGCAGTTCTGAATGCAAAAGTGGGGGTCCAACCCGTTACTACATGGGGTACCTACTAAAGTGGGAGGGGGAAAAGAAAAAAAGAAGAAGGATGAGGGGGTGGGGGGGGAAGAGAAGAGGGAAAAAACAGGGGAAGGGAGGAGAGGGCGAGAAAGGAAGAGGGGGTATAAAAAAAAAGGAAGGGAGGGGGGGATGGGAAGGGGGAGGAGGGGGGGGGGGAGAAGGGGCGGGGAGGGGGAAAAGGGTGGGGAAGGGGGGGGGAGTGGGGAGGGGGGTGGGAGTGCCGGTTTTTCTTGTAAATCCTGGAATTGTTTGTTTGTCAATAGGCTGTAAATTTGGCCAAGATGGCTCTGTAATCTCAACAATTTACTGGGGGTGCTTGTGCATGGCTGATAATTCAGTACAATTTATATATTAAGTATAATATATCTATTATTATATATATATAATGTAATATAGTATTTAATGAAGGGGTGTTTTAGGATGTGGGGAGAAGTAATGGCAGTTGTGTGTGAGTCTAAATATTTCAGGAGACATGTCTTATCCAGGGTGGTTTTGTACTGTAGCTGATTGTGTTGTCTTGGGACATTGGTGTTGTAGATTGCTGAATGGAGCTGCAGACATCTGGCCGTAAATTCAGCATTGATACGTCACGATGGAAGAACCCAAAATAAAGTTCTTTCCCTATGGACCAGATTGTCATCTATAAGGTACTAGATGCAGCCAATGCCTCTTAGCCACAGAGTGCTAGTGATCGTGCCTGTTGGAATGTTAATAATTGTTAGTAAAGATTTCAACATTTACTGAACAGGATGGGGACACAGATTTGTTCCTGTTCCCCTATCACATATATAACAGGGAAAAAGAGGTGGGTTACTGAAGGATTAAAGGTGGGGGCGGCATTTTAATTTTCGCCTCAGGCAGCAAATGTGCTAGAATCGGCCCTGGGTCGCATTCGGTCTCAGTTCAGGTCTCCAGGTCGCTTTCCATTTTTCACTTTTGTTTTGACCTTTTTCAGAATTATTCTTACCCTATGAGGTGAGATCTTGAATGGAGCCCTAGATTGAGAAAGACCGACAGCAATCTTTGGTCTCTTCCGTTTCTTTTAATACTGGAGCTGCCCTACTTAAGAACGACTGACTTACAGACGACCTCTAGTTACAAATGGACCTATGGATATTGGTTATTTACTGTACTTTAGCCTAAGGCTACAATAAACACCTATAAAAGTTATAAAAGGTGTCTGTAATTCAGTTTTAAAGTTATTCCTGGTTCTTATGACAATCCAACAATTTTAAAATCCAATTGTCACAGAGACCAAAACAATTTGGCTGGGGTTACAATTATAAAATATACAGTTCCGACTTACATACAAATTCAACTTAAGAACAAATCTACAAACCTTAGAATCTTGGACGTAACTCGGGGACTTGCCGGTATTGCATAATTGTGGTACACACTGTGTCGTGAGTGCATTGGTTTCATAGGTCTCTGACAAGAGGGAATAGCAGGAACTGGTGCACAATTCTCCCTGATTTTTGTGATAATTGCCCCTGCTAATGTGACTTCTGGTCAATTTTTTGTTTTCCTTTTAACAGCCATGTTACTGTTGCATTTGTTGAGATTACAGAGCCATCTTCTGGCCAAAATTAAGTATTGACACAAACCAATTCAGGATTTATAATTTTTACTTTTGTGTTGCCATTGCCATTTTTTATGTAGATGTAATAGTATAATACAAATCTCCAATAAAAATGTGGGTGCCCATTTAAGATTTTGAAGTTGTCCCCATCCATGGTGTATGGGGCCTAGTTTGGTATCATTGGATGGATTTTTGAAAAATATTTGACACATATATTTTTAGTTTTTTGATCTGATGTGTATTTTGAGAGACCTTTTTATTACCTCCTGCATTCATTTGGAGGTGCTACCTGCAGTTATGCCCCTGAATGCATTATATATACACAACTGGGGTATTAAAATTTGGTCATCTCATGAAAGATTATAGCTACACTCACCGGCCACTTTATTAGGTACAGCAACCATGCAGTAACGGGTTGGAGACACCTTTTGCACATTCAGAACTGCCGTCCCATTCTCGTGGCATAAGATTCAACAGTTGTCTTGTGGTCATAAAGGGATGGACAACTGGTCCAGCAACCATACTCAGGTAGGCTTTGGCGTTGCAATCAACATGCTCAATTGGTACCAAGTGGGCCCCAAGAGATGCAAGACAAATATTCCCACACCATGACAAACCACCACCACCAGCCTGAACCGGATACAAGGCAGGATGGATCCATGCTTTCATTTTGTGACAGCCAAATTCTGACGGCCTACCATCCGAATGTCCGCAGCAGAATCGAGAATGGCATCCAACCAGGCAACGTTTTTCTCCAATCTTCTACTGTCCAATTTTCGATTAGCTTGTGCAAAATTGTAGCCTCAGTTCCTTTCTTTTAGATGAAGCGTGGCACCCGGTGTGGTCTTCTGCTGGCTGTAACGCCCATCTGCCTCAAAGTTCGACTTACTGTTCCGTTAGAAGGGCTCTTTTCTGCGTATCTTCCGTTGTAACGGGGTGCAATTTGAGTCACCTGTTGCCTTTCTATCACTCGAACCAGTCGGCCCATGTCTCCGCTGACCTCTGGCTCAACAAGGCATTTCCGCCACAGAAACCGACTGCCGCTCACCGGGGGGGGGAAAGTTTTTTTTTTTCTTTTTTGGACCATTCTCTGTAACCCTACGATGGTGTTCGTGAAAATCCCAGTAGAGTCCGCATTTTCTGAAATACTACTCAGACCACCCTTCTGGCACCAACCCCATGCCAGTTCAAATGCACTCAAATCCACCTTTCTCTCTCTTCCTTTCTTCTTTCCCCATCTGATGCTCGGTTTGAATTCTGCAGGAGATGGTCTTGACTATGTCTACTTCCTAAATGCACTGAGATGCCGCCCATTTGAGTGGCTGATTAGAAATTAGTGTTAACGAGCATTGGACAGTTACCGAAAAAGTGGCCGTGATGGATAGCACAATGACGCGTCTTCCATCCCGTAATTTTTTTTTTTTCTCTCATAGAAAACGTAATGTATTTTTAACTTTATTTTATAATCATTTTAACAACTTTTTTTTAAATATATATATTGTTTTGTTGGGGGGGTATGTATGGAGAGGGAGTTTTGTCTAACAGATAGGGGGCACTTACTAACGGCCTGGGACGCAGTTTTCATCAGCAGATTTTTCACATTCTTTTAGGGTGGCAAACTGCTTTGCACAGGTATTGAGAAGTGTGTCGCATGGGACCCTTTTGGGGAGCAGCTGCACTAGTCTTCATAATTCCACACAATAGGGGGCGTACGGTGCCAGTCCGGAGCCATGCGCAACAGTTTATCATGCTAATGTCGGTGACAGAATTGTGGTAGGCCACCCCTATGTTCACCCCTTAACGACTTGCTTGGGCCCTTTTTAGTTTTTTCACTCCATTTTTCATCACTCCCCACTTTCAAAAATCTCTACCTTTTTTTATTATTTACACATCGAGCTGTGTGAATGCTTATTTTTTTTTTTTTGCGTAACAATTGGCACTTCATAGTGACTATATTTAATATTCCGGCCGTGTACTGGGAAAGGAAAAAATTCCAAATGCATGAAAATTTTGAAAAAAAAAAACCGCATTTGCACATTTCTTGGTGCTTAATTTTAACAGCTTTCACGAGCGCCACAATGACATGCTACTTTATTCTTTGGTTCAGTACATCATGGGGATAACAATTTGTATAGTTTTATAATGTTTCATACCTGTCAAACTTAAAACCTGTACAAAATTTTTTTTTTAAATTTTGCCCCCTTCTGGGGCAATAAGTTGTGCATCCTTTGGGTTTACGAGTGTGGGTGGTTTTCATTTGTTTTTGCTCTTTTTGATGGCGTTTCCATTCTATAAAGTGAGGACGGTTGCGAGCTGTTGATCACTTTTGATTTTTTTATATTTTTCAAATGGCAAAAAAGTGCATTTTTTCTACTTGGGCCGCTATTTCCACTAGGGGGTAAAACGCAGTGAAACTGCATGTAAGGTGAAATATTTATATATATCAATCTGTTTGGTCTGACACCCATACTATACAGCGCCAGTAGATTCTAGTCATGCACTGTAAGCGTTTCCATTGAATTACGCACAGGCTCAATTTAATTAAACCGTGAAAACTTATGAGTTTGGGCAAATTGATGATTTTGTATGAAATACATGTTTTTACTGTAACCCTTCAATGAAAAACCCTGAAACAAAAACAATAAACAAACCCGTCGCTCTGAGTCTATACTCATATTTGACAATCTTTTACTTCTCCACAATTTGTAGGTAATGCACTTATTTGCACTTTTTAGTAGTATGCTGCTCGGGGCTAGGTATTTTTCTGACACATTTGCTGTAATCCACTGAGTATTAGATGAACGCACAATGGCGGCAATTGCAGAAGTAAATACAAACATTTCATTTATCTTATTTCAAGGGAAAATTGGGTCATCCTACGGGGATGTGTTTAGTTCAAAAAACGAAAAAACCAGTGCAGATGCTAAAATTGGAGCATCAGAGCATTTATTCCGAATCCTTCTCAAAGGAAGATGCATTTATATGCAGCATTTTCCTTTACACCTAAATCTATATTTCTGATGGTGTTGGCGTGTAGTCGTTCGCACAGATAGAATGCCCTACAATACTGACCCGACCTGTCATTCCCTAGGGGGTTAAGGAGTTAACATGGGGAACATTTACTTACCTGGTCCTGTCCGCATCCCACATCCCGACGTCTGACGAAGATGAAGTCCATCGCGATTCACCAACTGTCGCCTGAGATCCTGCTCTGTCGCTTCCCTCCCCGCTGAGGTCTGCTGGAGTGCACCTTCTTCTTCCGTGTATGTAGTGCATGTCTTGCGAAACGATTTGCGCATGTTTAAAGCCACACGCATTGTCCGATCCGTCACCGTGCGAGGGACGACCTGCCTCCTCCCGATTGTGTTGCGTGAAAACGCGCTGATGTGCCAAATCCGATGCGTGCGTTGACAACCTCTGTTAATGCGTGGCAACACGGATAGTTAACTGAGCCCCATTTGTCTCAGGTCCGCCAGTCTCTAGGATCACTACTCAATGTTCCTCTAATGATAGTTCTGTTTTGATGAATAAGTTTGTGGTAACGGAAATACAGTGCCCGGGGCAACCCGCGGCTGATGTGCGCATATGGCGTTTAGTATTGCCAAAACGCATGAGAATTGCAAGCTGTCCCGTGTGTCTTGTCTTGTTGTAAATGCTATACCCAGCACTGATTGCCTCGCATGCGTTTGGCATAAAAAAGCATATGGGCATCGACCCCCCCAGTGCGCTTTGATTCCATTACCAAAGAGATCAAAACGCTCATCACGTTGTGGCATCACCCCTAAGTACTGTCAGTTACCACTTTAGACCTCCTTTTGTTGGTCTAAACTTTGCGTGCAGATTTTGGGTGCACGGACGATTCCCCGCAAGAGCATGCCCCCTTTATCAGTAGGCCACTCCATCTCACAAAGCACACCCCTTATATCCCCAAGTCAGATATAACTGGCCAAAAATAGGCTCAAAATCCTTGATATGTGGTGCAGTGGTAGTAGACAGTGTTTTGCCGCAAACCCCAGAATTTTGTCGCAAGTGCAATAATAAACCCCCGAATGTGTTGCAGTGTATTCCAAGCTCTTAACAATTGAAAAGTTACACCTTTAACCGTCATCCAATCCCTGACCCAAGCAAACGCAATTAGTGTGCTTTACATATCCTATAGAAATTGGTGAGTGCTTTACAATTATTTTAAAAAATGATTAATGTTTCCTACTACTGTCCAGTGGCTGATCTTGGTTATTACAACCCAGCCTCTGCACTAACACCTGTGAATCATAAAGTTTTGGACTGAGTGTCTAAGCAGGTGCAGAGGAGCGCATTACTCTTCCATTTTTGGCACCCTGTGGCGCTATTGCAGGGTGCCAAAGTGTCACACGGCAGCCTGGGTTCCAGGATAAGCCCCATGCTGTCTCGGATAGTTATCTACAAGGCCAGCGGATTTAGATCATATATATGCACTGCACAACATAATTCAATCATATCATTTCATGTCCCTTTGCCGGGACAAAAAAATGTACAAAAAATTAAAATAAATTTTATAACACCCGACACACCACACAAAAAAAAAACGGCACACCACCAGTCCCTAAATGTACAATCAAACACATTTTGACCTCCATACAACCAGGCTACAAAACTATAATGGTATTTATCCTGTACGACAAAAAAAATTAAAAAAATTACACGAAAACGATGCGCAAATTGATATTTTTTTATTCATCTTCTTGGCATGAACGTGGGAAAAAGGTGTAGAAATAAGGGGTTAAAGATCCTTTTCAGTACCACCTGATTTGAACGCCACAGTATGTAAAATTGAAGCAATTTATCAGCTGTCTGAAAGTCAGAATATTTATAGTTTCCCATGGCAACCAGTCACAGCTCAGCTTTCATTTTACCAGTGCTCATGAATATTTAAAGGGAGCTGTGATGGTTGCCATGGGCAATTAGAAATATCTGACTTTCAAAAAGCTATAAATCTGCCCCTTGTCAACACTTTTTAGGTCTCTACATGGGACTCTGCCTCCGAAATTCTCTGGCGCTATTGAGATGTTGCATGTTTAGTCACAAAACATAGATTTAAACAAACAAACACATGGAAAAAAGTCTGGGGACTGGCCTCCCTTCTGTTTCTTCTTCCCAGGTATTATCTAGTTGCCTTTCTCTATTATTACCCGTCATCTTCATGAAAAGCAAATAGGACTGAATCTATAGACCAGCTTCCCTAATGTAAACATCACAGTGGTCTTTGTAAGTAATGGTTAATACCTGGTGTCCAGTGGTTATTCATCTCAACTACAAACTTTTGCACTGTCTTGCCCCCACCACGGTCCACAAGTACTTGACAGAAGCTCAGTGCAAGGATCTGATGCTGGCCTGACTCCCTTATCTCACAGCCAGTACTCCATGTCTCCTCTTTTTCCTGCACTCTTTGTCCTCTCTTCTCATAGCCACGTCAATTAGTGTTACATTGGACAAAATCTAGCACAGATCTTGGCCAAACAATTCAAACAGAATTGTAAACTGAGCACCGTTAGCCTTTCCAAATCTGATGTGAAAACATCTAAGAGCTCAGGTAAATCTATGCCACAACGGCTAACCCTTGGAGTTTTTGACTCCCTTGAAGAGATAGACACATGTAGGAAATAGGGAAGGGATGAACTCATGATTTTTTTAATATGGCCTGGCCATTTTCCTCAGGCCAGCTGAGCGTATGGTCTTGCTGCAGCGGGGTGCCACCAGTCGTTCCAGGTGGGACTAGTCCAGCGGTGGTACCAAGGTAGTAATGCAGGAGATCGCGGGAGAACAGCACAGGAAGGCCGAAAGTGAACTCATCTCAGGAAACACAAGGAGCTGGCAACACGGATCAGGAACACAGCAGCGGTGGCACTGATTAGGAACACAGCAACGACTGGCCACGATCAGGACTGGCACACCGGATCAGAGCACAGCAACGACTGGCACAAGATCAGACTGGCCCACAGGACACAGGATACACAAGGAATGCAGGATACCATGAATGCAGGATACACAGGAGGGATTCTCTTCAGGGAATGGCTTAAGATCTGGATTAATGCATTCCCTGGAAGAAGCCAGCATCAACACCTGTGCACTGGGCCCTTTAAATTTTGAAGTACCGCCGCGTGGCTGGCCTAGGCGGGTGCGCACAACGCTTGTCCAGAGGGACGGGAGCTTGAGAGTGGGAATTCCACAGGAGTGGGGCCGAGGGCACGCAGAGGGCAACGGGTGCCACTGCCTATCTGCGTATGGATGCAGGGGTGCCTGTGAACACATTTCAGTTCCAGTAAGCAAGGAGGGGCAGCTAATTTCTGTGCTGCAACAGCCAGTGTCATGAACCAGAAGCAGAAGGTGTCAGGCCTTCCGAGGACCAGCATCTCCATGGCCATCCAGAGTGCGACGTACTGCTGTATACTGAAGTTAAGGCCGTTGTCTGCCGTTTGAAGTTGAATAAGAACTGTAAATGATTTGCACAACGTGCCTCCATGTAATCCCTGGATGGGCTGCATCACCATCACAGGCTTTCCCATCTTTCATCATCCGGGACTCCTACTACACCTCAGGGCTTCCCAGGAGAAACCTCTTGCATCAGTCTCTCCCTCCATATTCTTGCACACACCACCTGCTGGAAACCTGCCAGGTTGTAGCCTGTCCCCTGTCCCAATACCAAGCACTGTGACCTCAAGCGTGCCCAGCCGCATATCAGGCACTCCGGTATTCTGGGCCCCTGACTGTCAAACCACCAAAGAAAGACTACCCAAAGGGCAGATGTTGCAAGTCCACAGATTTTTTTCGGGGCACCCAGTTCAGGGGTGTGCACCAAGGGTTCTGTGGACTTGCCAACATAACTTTGGCGGCCGGTGCAAGTACGTCGTACAACTCCTCTTTCTGTGCCCAGGATGGTTTGTGGGTGCATAGTGAAGCTGCGACACAATACTAGCGCAGACACTTTATAAATACATGTGCACCTAGTTTGCAGTAAAATGCCCACATAATGTCGCATCCTGCCAGAGCATTGCAGGGGCACCAGATAAATGAAGTTTTAAATAAATCTTGCCCACTCTGCACACTCCAACAGCAGACTGCACTAGTTTTGATAAATGTGGGCCAAGTGTCCACTAAATGCCACATGATGGAGCATATTGTCACATTTTCAAGCTGCAGGAATCACAGTAAACCAGAGGGAAGATTTAGTTGTACCCTCTTACAGAGTGAATTACAAATGCCGGCTTTGAGCAAGGCTTATGTTTTTACCCACAGTCAGATACATTTTAAGGCTGGACAATACTTGACAGATTTGGCATGGATTTCCTTTTAGCAACACCAGTGCTAAAATTCCTCTCAGCAGCATTGGGGGTCTCTTAGTATGCCCAAATGGGTATTCCACTTGAAAAGAGAGCGTTAACATTGACATATACTGACGACGCAGGATATGTTTTTGCCTCTGCCTTGCCAGTATACTGTAATGTGTAAAAGCAGGCCATGTTATTTCATCCTGCTGCCTCCTGCTGATGCCCATCCGCTCATGGCGCTCTTTAAACCCAAATGAGGCGGATTCCCTCAGCCTCGCTGAGCGTATCTCGCTTAGCAAAGGAATGTACCATTGATGTCACTGTCATAGAGACAGTAGGGAACACTTTGACATAACGCAACCATCTTGGCTCCTACCGATGTTTACTCACCTACACATTCGGGTGGGGAAGAGGATGGTATCCCCCTTTACAAACAGCTGGATATCCCTTCAATAAGACTGTTTGATCCTCCCAGCAGATTTTAATGAGGGTCCAACATGATGTGACACCCAGCCTAATTTTTTATATTGCATTCTGCCTGTGTACATGGTACTTGTTCTATCTATCTAAAACCTTCACATCAGACACTTAAACCCAATAAAATCTTACTGTCAAATAAGTCATGCTCCGCTTGAGCAGACTAGTGTCACACACTTAGGTAACTAGGTGTTTAAGTACTCTCTCCTAGATACGCTTTTTTATCTGTTTGATTTTTTACTGGACAGCTTTCTCTCCAGCAGAGGAGGAGATAGGTACACAGAAGGAGGTAAAGCCAGACATTCTACTAGTTAGTCCTGTGATACTGTACACATACATTCCACACACATACAGACTCTTCTGTGAAGATGCAGAAACTCACGTCCTCTCTTTTCTGCTTGGTGTCATAGGCCCTGGTAAGATTCTAATAGTAATTGCGATTTATATGTATGTTAAAAGCTATTGATCTTTTACAGTACATAATGTTACTTGCTTTTATAAGTGGGTAATGCATTTATGAAGAGACATTGATACTGTTTTAAAAAATTTTATAGATTTAGAAAGAGGAAAACTTATTCACAAAGAAATATATGCAAAATGTGGACATTGGTTACTTTGAGTTGAATTGTTGTCCTATAATAGAAATAACTTGAAACACAAGATCTATTTAGATCTCCTACATACTACCATGTGTCACTGTGTTTAACTGTATATGTTCTAGTATGACACCTATACCTTAAAGAGGTTTTCCCACAAAATCTTGCTTTTAATTAATTTGCAAATAAAAAAGAATTTGGTTCCTATTTTAAATTCCTGCGACCAGTCCCTTTTCTTACTGAGAATTCTCTGCTATACCCATATTTTACTTCTATGACTTCATGGAGCTCATAGAAAACCAGCCATGTATTTCTAACCGAGTTCAGTTGGATTTCATGACGTGTGAAGTTGAGGGTCCATTGACATACCTCCCAACTTAAAGTATGGGGAAACACAAAAATAACGCGGTTTGCGCAGAAAATGTTCATGCCCTAAGTCACACTTTTTCCTCTGTTTCTATCCTATCACCCCACCCTCAGTCGGCTCTAGAATATCTTTTCTTAGTAGCCCCACACACTATAGTATATCTAGTATAACTCAAATAGTATAATGGCCACTACCTACAACACCCCCCTCGTATAATGCTTAACACATATATGTCCTCTTTGTTATCCCTTACTAACACTTCGTCTTTCTTGTAGCCCCTTATTATAATGTCCAAATCCTTTAATTAACTCCAAATTCTCCGCCTCCATTTCTGTAGCCCGCTACATATATTTCCTACTTTTATGTAACCCTTTGGATTTAAATGGCCGTCTTATTTAATCCGCTGTCGTTATCCCTCCTTCTTTACTATCCTTACTAAAGTAATAAATATGGGCACATTAACTTACCTGTTCCCTTGCATGATCCCGATCGGACTGTTCTGACGAGGATGAACTCTGGCGATTCATGAAGATCGTCGCCCGATTTCCTGCATGTGTCGCTTCCTCCGTGATCAGGCCGCCGGGATTCACCTTCTTCTTCCTGGTGCATGTAAGTGCATGGCTTGCACACAATTTAAGTTAAAACCCTGCGCGTATCCGAATCTGTCGGATCGTCTACGGCCCCCCCAGCATGATCCCAAAAAGTAGGGAAAACCGACGAAAATGCCAGCAATTACATTATACACACAACCCATCTAAATAAGAGAATATTCCTCAATATGTCTCTTTTTTGGAGCTGATTATTTATCATTATTACTATATTATTATAATTTTGACATTATGAATATATGTTATATCCTATTTTTCATGTTTGAAGACTTTTATGATTGTTATTCTGAAGTGGTCTATCACTGTGCCAGATCTGCTGACACATAAGGCTGATTCTGTCTCACACACAGTAGTCCATGTACACAACCATTAGTGAATTAGTACCTTACAGTAGTGGTACATGGACCGCTGCACCAAATTTTTTTTTCCAGGTTGGGTAACCCCCTTACCAAGGTCCCTGGGGAAAAATTGTTCACCTTGCAAATACCTCATATCTAACCCCAACCGTATAAAGTGCCATTCAGCACCCCATCTAAAATGCTCCCTTTCCATGCAGTCGCTCCTTTCCTTAGCCCCCTCCTGATAGTGCCGCCTTTTGGTTGTCTGTCTTTATAAAAAGGGGCTAGAATATCCCCCTTTTTATATAGCATCCCACACGTACCTATAATCCCTCACTATTAAAATGTCCAGCAGCAGCACCACCCCTCACTAAGAAATGTTGAGCAGAAGCCTCCTCTAACTAATAAAATGTTCAGCAGCAGCTTTACCTAATCAATAAAAGCTCCCCGTTATCAATGAATGTCCAAAGAACCTCCCTCACTAATAAAATTTCCAGCAGCTTCTCCACATTCGTAAAATGTCTAGCAGCCTCCCCTCACTAAAATGTCCAGCAGACTTTCCACACTACTAATGTCAGCACTCCCCTAATAAATGCAAGAAGCAGCTTCCCCACACTAGTAAAATCTTTAGCTCCACCTCCTTGATATGAAATGTCTACAGCAGAGCCCCATTAATGATAACACAGGCAGAGGCCGCTTTAATGAAATGTCCTCAGGGCCTCCCTTCAGTGAAATTTTCCTTGTGGGCTTGTATTTTAGGGCTTTCACTGAGCGCCCCAACCCCCTCGTTCTCGTGTGAATAGTGCCTAACTTGGTTGTTGGGAAGCTCCTTTAAAGGAAATCAACCACTTGACTCCCATCCTCCGGTCTCTTTACTATGATCCAGTACGTTTAGTTAGGTGACAAACTGGTAGTTTAGTCATAAAAGGATTTTATAATATATTCAATGAGGCTCTAGTGCTCCCCTCTGATAATATATCATCTCATGGTCTTCCCTCCGTGCCAAGAACTCATTCATCACCAACATGCGCCATAATTAAGGGTGCAACAACGGAACTTGAGCACAGAACAGTGAACATCTGGCCCAATGTATATAGATCTCTGTAAGGACTGAGTGTGCATCGATCTCTCTGTAAGGGGCCACAGTAATAGATCTATATCATCACTGAGATCCCAGTATATGTCTATCATGGTGGATACTGTATATTTGTGAATTAGAGGGCTCTGTAACACATGTAAAATATGTGGGATTCTGTATGTATATGTAAAGGGACTCTAATCCTGTTGCTTATTTTATATTGAGTTCTATCCTTTTTTTTTTTGTATGTTGTTTGGTGGTTAGGTGATGTATTTATGTAAGGTGCTTACAATAATTCATAGCAGGCAGTAATTGTAATTTGAAGACACCGTACAGGTTTTTTAATTAAGGGGTCTTGGCAAATGCTGAAATTAATTCTGGGGAGGCATTGTCTAGAGATAGACCAATGTAGTGGGATGTGATGCATACACTATAAAACACTATAATCCGCCACTGAGCTCTCAGCGCCACAGTTCAGTGAGGATATATCCACCCTGAGTTGTAAGGTTTTAAAAGGACATCTCCCTCAATTACCTGATGGGAGATGACTATACATCCTCCCTGTCGAATTCTCCATCAGCATTGCAGGTATTATCATGAACAAGTATCAGATGATTGCTTTTTCATGTCCCATGGTAGAGCTAATAAAAATGTTCTTAATAAAAATAAATTTATAAAATGCCCAAAGGCCTATAAACATTAAAAAAGACATATAATAAGAAAAAAAATGTAAAAGATTATTATTGAACATGCTAATCAACAACTAAAAAAACTGTTAAAACCCACAAAAAATCATCATTTTACCTATTTCGTTCCACAGAAAATAATAAGTGAGGCAAAAAACATATGTACTCCAAATGATAAACCGTTGCAAAGTACACCCATGCCCCCAAAATGTATGGATTATCCCCTGAATCATATTTTACTCTATATTAAAGATAACATGATTATTGGCTATACGAACAACAAAAAAAATTAAAAACCATTCAGAATGGATGCTTTTCTACTCCTCCCCAAAATTTAATAGAAAAAATTTCAACAATAGGGCATAGAACCCCAAAATGGAAAAACGGAAAATGCTCATCCAGCAAAAAAAAAAAGAAAGATGTTCCATGGCCCCAATAATGAAAAAAAAAGAAATTTTATAGACTTAAAGGACAAAGCGAAACGAAATCCTAGCAACCTGCAGGGGCGCTCTTTCCCTTCTGCACCTCGCTGTGCACACATAAACAAGTAATGGCCACTGAGGGGGGCTCTTTTGTATACACAAATTTTAGGCTAAATGAACGTATACAGGCAAATCGGACCATTCAAATTTCACCTCTATTTTGATTAAATGCTACGAAGATTGCAAGGGGGTTAACAATAGCTGTTTCTGATAGTTTTGAGAGATGCAGATTTGAAAATGGGTTGATAAAAGGAGTTTCTAATTAATATATTTAAAATTTCATTAAAAACTGTAATTATCCCCAAATAAGTCAACTCATATTTAAGTGCTAAAACTATCTAAAAAACGAGTTGAATTTGAATTTTGAAAATGGCACATTTTTCTAAAATTCATCAGTTTATATATTTTTTTTCTTATGAATAAACAAAACTTATCATCTAAATTTACCACTAAAATAAGTACAATCTGTGAAGAAAAAACAACTCATAATCATTTTGATAAGTACAGTGTTTTCAAAAGTTATAACCAATAAAGAGCATGTCAGAATACAAAAAATGGGGCTGAGCCTTAAGCTTTTAAACTGGCCAACTCTTGAAAGGGTTAAAACTACTCCCATTCACAGAAACTAAGTTTCAAGCTGAAAAGTTACAGGAAATCAACCTTAAAATACATAAAACCTACAAACTCATCCCTCCTGCCTTCTTTGTCTTGGTCCTGGTGCTGTCCTAGCTAAACTTGACATTCCAGGATTTTCTAGAAGAAAGTTTAATTAGCAACACAGGGCGCATGGACAAGATGTCCGGCAGTCCTGGCTGCTAATTATAACTTCTTTTCAAGTGATCCCAATGGTCAAGCTTAGCTACGGACAGCACCAGGATCAGAATAAGAGGAACAAAGGTGAGTATTTGTATATTTTTTTAATGTTTTTTAATTGGTTCATTTCCTTTAAGGATGGGTATGGTATAATGAATAGCATCTTGTATCATATGATCCACATCTTAAATTCCCTAGGACCTTCAATATCCGTATACAGTGATTTTAAAAGTCTTTAAATGGAAAACATATGGTACGAAACATTTGTTATAGTTGTTAAAGCCTGACACGTTATATGATTTGTAGTTACATACACAGAAAAGGTGTACATACACACAAAGGTTCTACCCAAGCAATTATATACTAGGTGATTGTACCTCTTCATAATATTGTACACATCATTACACATGAATATATTACACATGTAAAAAGTTAGGTGTTGACATGCTACTACTTGTATTAAAGTTGCAAACATCTTAACCTATTGTAGTTAAAATTGCCGTGACCTTTAGAGTACCTATGTAATCTTCAGTCCAAATAAGTGAAGCTTACAAAAACAAGATGTATATAAAAGCCTACCAACCGTTTAACACATGTCTAAGTGTTGTCTCACACAATTAGAAAGTTACAAGTGACTTTAAATAAAAAATTTTAATTTATTTTTTAAAAAAATGTCATCATTCCTTCCCCAACGGTGTCAAAAAAACGACCAATCATTATGCAAACATTCCCCCTTACACATCTGTGTACACAACAGCTGAATTTCTATTTAAAAGTTTAAAACTTTTTTTTTTTAAAGTACTAGGACTAAAGAAAAAAACATGAAATTGGATATCTCTGTGTATTTTATACTGACTAAAAAATAATCGGAATGGGGCACTTTTAATAACTGCAGCATGGAACTGTCCCAAATGCAGTTTGCCTGTGTGTGTGCGGGGTTTGCCAATTGTGTGGCAGACCCTTCTTAATACCTGAAAGCTGTTTACACCTAAAAGAAGGTGCAACTCTGATGGAAAACTGGCGCCGGCCCTTTAGTAATAGCCCAATGTGTTAGTTATTCTGTACAGTGAACGTTTGTAAATACAAGGCTGGTCAGAAAATGGCCATTCTACATATATTTTTCTAGCTGATCAGCTGCACATATACTGAAACAATATTACGTATATGACTCGTGTATAAGCCAGTTTTTCAGCACAAAAAATGCTGAAACTCCTCAACTCGGCTTATACATAGTCAATACTCACCCACCGGCGGCCCTGAGTCCGCGCTGCTCCCCCGATGTCAGCACGGGTCCTCTTCTGTCTTCTGTCTCTTCTTTCTCGGTAACATCCTGCAGGGCACGCCGGTTAGAGCTGCAGGCCGTTGCGCCGCTGCACCTGCCGCAGGATGTTACCAAACAAAAGACTGGCGCGGAATCCAGAAGAGGAGGCTGGGCTGACTGAATACTACTGGGAGCAGGCTGGGCTGCGGAAACTACTGGGAGCAGCTGGGCTCACTGATGCTACTAACTGGGGCGCTAGGCTGGCTGTATCTACAGGGGGCAGGCTGGCTGTATACTACAGGGGCAGGCTAGGCTGGCTGTATACTACTGGCAGCAGACGGTTGTATACTCAAGGGCCGGCTGGCTTAATACTACTGGGGGCATGCTTTAAACTGACAGGGGGGCAGCTGGCTGTATACTACAGGGGCAGGTTGGTTGTGTATACTACATGGGGCAGGCTGGTGTTACTACTGGGGGCTGGCTGTATACTACTGGGCAGGCTGTTTGGCGTATACTACTGGGGGCAGGCTGGTGGCTGTATACTACAAGGGCATGGTTACTACAGGGGCAGGCTGGGCTGGCTGTATACTACAGGGGGGCAGGTTCGGCTGGCTGTATACTACTGGGGGAAGGCCTGGCTGGCTGTATACTACTGGGGTAGGCGGGCTGGCTGTAATACTACTGGGGCAGGCTGGCTGGCTGTATACTACTGGGGGGCAGGGCTGGGCTGGCTGATACTACTGGGGGACTGGGCTGATGTATACTACTGGGAGCAGGCTGGGCTGTGCGTATACTACGGAGGGCGGCTGGGCTGGCTGTATATTAACTGGGGGCAGGCTGGCTGGCTTGGTATACTACAGGAGGCAGGCTGGGCTGTTTACTACAGGGGGCAGCTGCTGTTATACTGGGGGCTGGCTGTATACTACTGGGGGAGGCTGTCTGTATACTACTGGGGCAGCTGGCTGTATACCTACTGGGGCAGGCTGGCTATATACTACTGGGGGAAGGCTGGGTATATACTACTGGGGACTGCTGCTAGCTGGCTTGTGCTAATACTACGGCGGGCTTGCTGGCTATATATTTTGGGGGTGGTGTCCGTGATCAATGCATTTCCCACCCTCGGCTTATACTCGAGCTATAGTTTTCCCAGTTTTTGGTGGTAAAATTAGGGGTCCTCGGCTTATACTACTGGGTCCGCTTGTACTCAAGTATATAGGTAATGGTTTTCCAATAGGAATACATTTTACTTACAGATAAGCTATGGTTTTTTGAACACAATAAACAGAAATTCAGGAGGTGGTTTTCAGGGGTTAAATTTTGCAATAACACTTGTGTAACCTGAAGTGTTACATAATTCTGTATTGTGTACTAAACGAAAAATAGTGTTTCTATTTACACAAATTAAGTGTCATTCTTTCTTCACCTTTTATGTATCTACAGAGATCTAAGTACGTCATCCAAAACAACAGCATACATCCTGCAAATAATAAATCAAAAGGTCTTTAGACCGTAAAATCCAGAAAGCCAAATCCCATACTGTATAGAGCAGGAGTGCAAACCTTTTTTCGGCCCAAGGGCCGCAATGTAATGCTGCTAACCCTTCAGGGGGTCGCACCTATTACCAAAACCCTAGATGTGCCAAAATCATCGTACAGAGTAAATACTTTCCAGTAAACCACTACTGCATAATACTGCATTTGTATAATTAGTAACTTAACCTCAGACTACAATACAGTGCACAAACATTTATTAAGGAAACCTACCATTTCAAATGGTAGGTTTAAGCTGTAAACACCGAGTCCACCAGCTCAGGATGATCTGGTGCCGTGCTTGTTTCCGTTGTGTTAAACGCGGTATCGCGTTAAAAACCTTTTTACAACTTATAGGCATAAACTGCTTCTGCGCTGCGGCGTCACGATCGTTGCGCGCTCTACATAAATGCCGCATGGTTTGCCGAGCCACGGTCCGCGCGCAGCGCCGAAGGGCTTCTGCTTATAAAGTTTAAAAAAAAAGTGTTAAACCGCATACCGCGGTTTAACACTACAACTAGCACCGGCACCAGCTCACCCTGAGCTGGTCCCGGTGTTTACAGCTTAAACCTACCATTTGAATGGTAGTTTCCTTTATGTAAATGATTTTTATGACATATGGAAATTATTATCTGCTGCCACTGGACCAATATCTTTGTTTTTTTCTTTTTTGTCTGCCAGAGGGTGAAAGATATAACAACACAATACTACTGCCCCGATGTAACAGAATATAATACTATAATACTGCCCCCATGTACAAGAATAGACTCTATAAAACGTGTCTCTTGGTCGAATGATAATACTATAATAATGCTTCCTATGTATCAGAAAACATTAATAGCTCATATAGAAGTCTACATAATACTGCCCCTATGTACACAGAATTAACTACTATAATACTGCCCCCTATGTAAGTACTAATAAATGCCCATGCCAATAGAACTACTATAAACTGTCCTCGTATGTCAAAATAGAACTACTATAACTAACTGCTCCCTAAATGTACAAGAATAGAACTACATAATACTGCCCCTATGTACGCAGAATGTACTACTATACTACTGCCCCTATGTTACAGAATTAACTAACTATATACGTGCCCCCTATGTTCAGAATATCACCACTCAAATACTGAACCCTATGTAGAGAATAGAACTACTATACGTTCTGCCCCTATGAACACAATAAACTACTATAAAACTGCTCGTTCGTCCCCCTCACAACACCTAGCCCCCCAGGGGTCTTCCATCTCTACCCTCACTCAGACAGCCTCTCCTGCCCTTCGGTTCTAGCTCCCCCTCCTGGCCCCTGCCCCAGTTCTAGCCCCCCTCCTGCCCCCAGTTCTCGTCCCCCTCCTGCCCCACTCATTTTCCTATGATGCCCCCCTCCTGCCCGGCCCAGTTTATCGCAACCCCCGCTGCCCAGTTTCATAGTCCCCCCCTGTCTAACCCCCACGTAACTACCACCCCCAGTCTTACCCCAGTTTTAGTTTCCCCTCGGTGCCTCCCCAGTTTCTACTGCCACCCTTGCTGCCCCCAGTTCTAGTTCCCTGCGAGCCTGGCCCCCAGTTTGTTGCCCGCCAGTTGAATCCCCCCCCTCGTTGCCCCAAAGTTTTATTCCCCATTCTGTCCCCACTTTCTACTCCCCCCACCGAGCGCCCCCTGTTCGTGCTGGTCCTCTCCCTGCTGCCCCCAGTTATATTCCTCCCCTCCACACACACATATACAGGATATACAACATACACACAGATATACAATCATGTCGGGCAGGTCGCGTATGAGGTGGGTGTGGCCCAGCCATGGCAATGTATACTACTGGGGGCAGGCTGGCTGTATACTACTGGGGCAGGCTGGCTATATACTACTGGGGGCAGGCTGGGTATATACTACTGGGGACTTGCTGGCTATATACTACTGGGGACTTGCTGGCTATATACTACGGCGGGCTTGCTGGCTATATATTTTGGGGGTGGGTCTGTGATCAATGCATTTCCCACCCTCGGCTTATACTCGAGTCTATAGTTTTTCCCAGTTTTTGGTGGTAAAATTAGGGGTCTCGGCTTATACTTGGGTCAGCTTGTACTCAAGTATATATGGTAAATGGTTCCAATAGGAAATACATTTTACTACAGATAAGCTATGGTTTTTGGAACACAATAAAACACAGAAATTCAGGTTGGTTTTCAGGGGTTAAAATTTAGTCAATGAACACTTTGTAACCTGAAGTGTGTACATAATTCTGTATTGTGTACTAAAAGAAAAATAGTGTTTCTATTTACACAAATATTAAGTGTCATTCTTTCACCTTTTATGTATCTACAGAGATCTAAGTACGTCAATCCAAAACAAACAGATACATCCTGCAAATAATAAATCAAAAGTCTTTAGACCGTAAAATCCAGAAAGCACAAATCTCCATACTGTATAGAGCAGGAGTGCACAACCTTTTTTCGGCCCAAGGGCCGCAATGTCATGCTGCTACCCTTCAGGGGGTCGCACTATTAACCAAAACCCTAGATGTGCCAAAAATCATAGTACAGAGTAAATACTTTCCAGAAACCACTACTGCATAATACTGCATTTGTATAATTAGTAACTTAGACCTCAGACTACAATACAGTGCACAAACATATTATTAATGATAATGATTTTTATGATAGTGGAAATTGTCTAAACAATTCATACTTATTATCTGCTGCACGGGACCAATACTTGCTTTTTTTCTGCCAGAGGTGAAAAGAATATAACAACAATAATACTGCCCCTATGTACAAGAATATAACTACTATAATACTGCCCCCTATGTACAAGAATAGAACTACTATAAAACTGTCCTCTATGTACAAGAATAGAACTACTATAATACTGCTCCCTATGTACAAGAATAGAACTACTATAATACTGCCCCTATGTACCAGAATGTAACTACTATAATACTGCCCCTATGTACAAGAATATAACTACTATAATACTGCCCCCTATGTTCAAGAATATAACCACTACAATACTGAACCCTATGTATGAGAATAGAACTACTATACTTCTGCCCCTATGAACAAGAATAGAACTACTATAAAACTGCTCTTCCCCCCTCCACAGACACCTAGCCCCCCAGGTCTTCTCTCTCACCTCACTCAGACAGCCTTCTCCTGCCCCTGGTTCTAGCTTCCCCCTCCTGCCCCCAGTTCTAGCCCCCCGCCTGCCCCCAGTTCTAGTCTCCCCTCCTGCCCTCAGTTCTAGATCCCCCCTCCAAAAATCAAACAAAATATCAAATAAAATCTCGTGCGCGTCCGGCTCTAACTAACGGCCTTGGCGGCCCAGTACACTAGCCACTGGAGGGCTTCTCCCTGCCCAGAGAACATACTTCAGTAACCCTGTTCTCAACCACGTGTGGACCTCACACAGTCCACTTCGTGTCTCCAGGTAAGAGCGACTTCTGATCTGCTCTCCACACCTTCTTTAAGGATGTCACACCGGTGCATTGTTGAGACTCCATTACAATTGGAGCTTTGGACTTGGACACTGATTCATACTCCCTCCGACAATTAGGGTCCTGTAATCCAGGTCTTCCCAGAGACCAACACATGGAAAACAGCTTCCAGTTTGACACCATTACACATGTGTGGTCGAGCTGTAATACACATAAAACCTCATTTTCCTCTCCAATTCAAAGTGACTTGTACACAATATATATAATATATAATATATAGTATATATATATTATATATATATATATATATACATAGATATAATATATATCTATATATATTATATATAAATCCAATGATATGAAAGGCTAGAAACCAATTTAGACCAATCTGTGCCTTTTATTGGCCTGTAGCTAATTCTCATGGTCATCAAGCTTCGGCAGTTTGTTGGTTGTACTGTGGGCAGACCCTCTGTGTTCTTTGTGTACATATGTGAGTCTTGCTGAATAGATGCAGCCTGCAGTAGAAGAGTTATGACTCATCAGATCCCGTCCTCTTGGTCATTGTCAGTTGTGGATTGTAACGTGATGAGTAGTGGAAATGAGGGTGATATCACAAGGATGATCCTGTAGCACGTATCCGGACTACTTCCCGAGTGCTCCAATCTCCTTGGAATGCCCTTCCCCCGGACTTCAGACAATACTTCACACCCCAAAGCTTCAATCAAAAGTCATCTCTAAAAACCCATCTTTTGGAATCCTATCACACTCGCTATCTGCTGATTGCCAACTCTCCCTTTATACTCCATCCTATGTTCTATCTCCATCGTATCATGGCAACAGCTAATATACCAGCTCCAGGCTTATCTGCAGTCTTTTTCACCTAGACCAGTAAAAAGATTGCGGTTTGAGGGCTGGGTTCAGCGCAGCACATCGGTTTAGTAAATTATTTATTAAATAATTTTATAATTGTTCCCTTATAAATATTGGCTGGACCATTCATACAACTCCTTGTGTCACCACCCTCATCCTCATTAGTCTTAAGCTCTTGTGAGCATGGCCCTCACTCCTATTGTTCGCTTGAACTGTTTGTTCTTTGTAAGTATATATCGTTGTAATGTCCCCTATGATTGTAAAGCGCTACAGAAATTGATGGCGCTATATAATAAGATATTATTATATATTATTAGAGATGGCAAGCTGTGGGCAGGGACTGCTGAAACGAGGAAATGCAGGAGATTTCAAAGGGAGGGCAAGACACAGGTACATATACATACCCAAAATATATAGAAGATATTTATTGAAATGAAGTGGCCAACTACTTTTTACGTGCAGGACTCTTATTACCCCTAGCTGCAATCTTCTACAGTACAAGTCCGTGAATTAAAGTTAACACTAGGTAAGTCCAAGAAACTTAACAAGATCTTCCTTTTGAAGTTTGGCAAAGATCAATCATAAAATAGCCATGAAGTCTTTGTGGTACGATATGAGAGTCAATATCCTTTTTTAAAATGCTACATTCATAGCTTAAGGAACCTACATGAGGATTCTACTTTCAAGCAATATAATCTGATAGTAGATTCGTCGGCTGCCTCCCTGCATTATCTCTCTTTAAGATCAACCGAACCGTAAATTAATGTGTTAAAAATGTTAGTTCTTTAGTAATATGAAATTATCTCTTCATATTCCCAAAATGTTTTTTCAACAACTTAGAGATAGGTTCCGGATAATTAAATTACAGATGAGGGCAGAAGCAGGAAGGAGGGATCTACCATCAGATCTACTTCTAAATAGACTTCCTCATGGTAGTTTTCCTAATGACTAACATAAAACGAGTAAGTGTTAGGGATGAAGAACAACGAAAGAAATCTGATATACTCATACAGTTGTACTTAAAGCACTCTACCATCAGTTTAGTGATGGGTAGATGCGTCTGCTAGTAGAAGTTCTTGAGGAACACACATTCTTTTATTCTAACTCTTTTATTCTAACTCTATATCCCCTGTATCTCTCGCCATCTGCCCGCCCTTGCCCCCCGCTAGCGCTATTAGGTTGTGTATACCTTTGTGTTCACAGTTTTTATTAGTTTTAAAACTTTTGTGAAGGGGTCAGCAATAAAAAGGGGATGAAGGGAGATGCACAAGAAAAGCTAGTAAAAGCCTTTAAATATTATCTCTCGACAGTACTTGGTCGGTTTATTCCACATGTTACAAATTTATCGGCCTTGGGTCCGCTATAAGTTCTTTAAAACAATCATTCACAGTATATGACAGGAGGGAAGGGGAAAACACAATTAGGAAAGGAATAAAAGGGTGGGAAGGGGGGGTCCTGTTTGATGAGTTAAATTGTTCTATCATCATATTAAACTCTTGATTGATATTGCACTCCACAGCTGCCATGTTTCATTAAACACGTGTAACTTATCATTGTATGTCAATAAGCTTATCATTAACCATTTCCACATTATTGTGTTTTTTATCAGTTCAGTGGGAACATGGCCTTTTCCAAGAGGCTGTCATCGCTATCGTAGTGCTTAGAAAAAAAAGGATGAAAATCTCCTCATGGAGCAGATTTATTTCTGTGGATCTTTCGTTGAGTAAAGCTTGACTGGGGGAGTGGTCAGGTGTAATCAAGGTTAGCGAGTATAACATGTTATAAATATCGCCTCCCATATATCTATACGGATTTTTTGGACACTCCACCATCACATGAAGTTGAGTGCCCCTAGCACCACAGCCTTCTGAAACACAGCGGGAGGTAAGCAGCGGGGCAGCTTGCCGCAATACTTCGGGACTAAATACCACCTAAGTAGTACTTTATAGTTCGCTCTTCCTTTCAACAAGTGCCATATTAATAGAAATTTTACGCCGTTTTTCTGCCATGTCCTGGCATCCCGTAAAGGAAACGATTTATTTAAGTAACACTTTCCATGCCAGCATATCAGCCCAGTTTTCCCCTTGTTGGTTATTTTAAATTTTATAAATATTCGATATGTGTGGGGTAGGTCCGCTGCTGTTTTTAGACAAGGTCCTCGAACAAGGTATGAACTGTTATATTTGACAAAATTTTTCAGTTTTTGTAGGAAATGATATATTTGTTGAACATCTGTATGATTCTGTCTCTGCAATCATATCTTGTTGTTTTAAGTACTCACTTTGATCGAAGGCCTTGTCTATCATAAAAAAGTTCCCTTAGATACAACCCCTTGTCTGTCCACCACTGTAAATTGGCCCTGTTGAAGGCAGGGGAGAAGCTAGGGATTGCTTAGTATCTTGCACAGGATATGTGGGGACTGTAATCTTCTAGCTATCGGTTTAATTCTAGTCTACCATATCGAAGCATAGACAGAGAGGAGGGCACCTACAGCGGCCTTTCTCGGTTTCAACAGGGAAGGATCGTCATCGGTATTGTGGGACAATGCAGGTTGTTCAATTTGCGCCATAGTGGTAGTGTAGAGCTCTACCTTTTGTGAGAGGTAACCAAAGGTACAATGGGAGGCATAATAATAGTTTTAATATATTCACCGCCACTAAGTCCACCTTGAATCTTGCGATGAGTTACATCGTTCTAGCAAGCAGAGATCCTTACTTCTTTGTTGGGTCCCCAAACGAATTTTTCTGTCTCTTGAGAGGGGATTTTAAACTAGCTAAAAGTTATATCGATATTGGACATGCACCGTTTGGAAAAACATATATAATAGTTTGGGTAATAGAGTCAGTTTTTATACCGGGCGGCAATTCTCCCCAGCCACGAGAGGCTTAGATTTGCCCACCTATTCATTGTCCCTTCGCAATCCTCCGAAGAGCGGGTTATAATTAGCCGCTAACAACGGTGTCACAGAGAAGGGGTTTAAAAAATGCTTCCAGGTAAGAATTTATCCTCCTTCCACTGAAAAGTTAAAGTTTAGCTGAAGAGTTTGGCATATATCGGGGGAACGGATATATTCAAGGCTGCAGATTTATCATGGTTTAACTTTTTAAGCCCGATATGGCTGAAATCCTTCAATATTTGGACAAATTGGGATAGAAGTGAGTGGGAGACGATAGCGTCAATAATATATCATCAGCAAAAAGCACCATTAAAAAAAATGCATCACCCCCCCCTCCAACCTCTAGGCCCCTACTTACTGTTGCCCGGATCAATATAGGCCAGGGGTTGTCAACTTGCTCATAAAAAAGTTAGGAGACCAGGGGGCAATCCCCTGACGCGTGCCCCTGAAGTATTGGGAAGGTGTAGATAAGTGTCCGCTATTAACTCTTGCCGAGAGAGGGAATATAAACACCTGAAGAAGGGACCTATAACATTTATCTCCGAAGGCCCCCATTTACCGCAGAGTATACCTCGGTAGTTCCAATCTATAGAGTCAAAGTTTATGAAGTCAAGCGATAGACACATATATTACTAATTATAGCGGTTGTTTACCCCATCCTACCCGATCCTCCTGCTAGAGATATTAAATCAATTAACTACGGGGTTGGTCTCCCGCTTTACCGTGCCTGGTATGTAATCCTACCTGATCGATGGAAAATATATTGTGGAGAAAGAATTGATTCTGGTGGTAGCCAATAATTTTGTCAATATTTTGATATTACATTAATCACAATATTGCCTAAAAATTTGGCATAGGGGAGTGGTCTCTATCGGGGTTTGGGTATCACAGAGATTAAAGTCCTGCAAAGAGTCCGGTATCGGCAGAGTCCATTAAAAATTTGATTGTATATTTTAACCATATGGGGTCCTTAAATTGCACTAAAGCTTTTAAAGTATAGTCCCATTGAAGCCATCAGGGCCAGGTGCTTTAGAGGGTAGATTTTTAATTGCAGCCTCAACCTCCTGTAGTGTATAGGATTATCTGACTATTTGTCTGATGGGATATTGATAAGAAGGTTAAAGGAGGTCTCAAAACTACCTAGGCTTTATAGCAGATTCAAATCCATTGCTATTGCTAATATATTGGAGTAGAACCTAGCGAATTCTGCCACCACTCCTCGGATGTTGGGATAGAGGCCGAGGAAGGCTAATCGCGCGTACAGTATAGTACCTAGGCAGAGGGATTAAGGTTTCTAGCTAATAACGTCGCCTGGCTTATGTCCCTTGAGAGTAAGAACCGGTAGATGTGACCATCTCAGCTCCTTTCAGCCGAGGTGGAGAGGCAGAGATTTAAAACTCTGTTCTATCTACCTACTATTTCCTTGCTAAGCTCTATCGAGGATTGACTTGTGTTTCTGTATTATTCAATGATAAGCTTCTCTTTTCTCTGAGAGCGCATTTTTCTTTTTTTTTTTAATCTTCGGCCAGTTCCTAAGTTTTCCTCTACTACAATTTTTGTGGCTATTCCCAGAATGAGACTAAAGATAGTCCTCCACTGGCTCTTTCTCAGTAAAATAGGAATTCACTGACTTCTGGCACTCTGAAACCATCTAGGGTCAGTCATAATATATTCATTAGGCGCGCCACTAAAGTGGGGGGGGTCTGACCACATAGGTCCAATGAGACCACCACCAGGATCATGGTTCAGACCAGTGCTCGGGACAATATCAACTTTTCCTATTTTAGGGAATTAGGTGAGGACCTAGGAACATATGGTCTATATGAGTAAGTCTTATGTGCCACCGAAAACTATGTGTGTGCAACGATCAGTAGGGTGACATGTGATCTCCAGGCATTTTTTAATTGACAATTGTGGGGGTGAAGAATGGAGGCTAGCTTCAGTACTAGACTGAGATGGCCACAGAGAAGAGCGAGGTGCGGATCTATCCAGGGCGCTCACAAGAGCCAAATTGGATCGCATTCCTACAACAAACACGGCTCCTTGTAAGTTTGCTGAAGCATTTATGGAACATTCCTCCGGTAAGAACGCACCTGGTCCACCGTTCGGGGCATAATAATGTTAGGAACGTTACCCCTGTTCATGTCGGGTTCCTGCCAACCCAAAATATAACCGACTTCCGAGTCTGCTATGGTGTATAACGGTGTACAAATGGTACAGTTTTTGGACATAAAAATACCCACTCCTGCTCTCTATTTCTCGTAGCCAAGCTAGGAACACTAGGGGGATAGGTAGCTGCCATATTTTGGGATATATGATGTTCTGGAAAATTCGTTCCTTGCAGAATACGAATTATCAGCTGCACGCTTATAAGATTTGAACGCCATTTCTTTTAGCTGGCGCATTATAATCCCTGGACATTTGAGATAAATATAGTAAAATCCATCTTTAAACCATTACCTTTCTTATGGGTAAGGCTGCTAGTTCTTTCATAGAAACCCTCCTTCTGAAGGGGGAGAAGAGGTGAAGGAAAGACAGGGAAGGAAAAGGGAGGGGAAAAAGACACACAAGATACTTCTAGTTCAATAACTTTTCCAAATATAACACAAACATAACAATTTGACTAATCCGAGTTCTTCGAGGTCAGGAGGGGGCCGATGTTGAAGAACCAGCCCGAGCCCACTCAAGCTGCTGAGTCGCCTTCTGACATCACAACAGAGGGGGGTCATGCGACCACCTGAGACCCCGCGCCGAACTTAACCTCTGATACAAAACGGAAAACATTCTGCGAGAACAGTGCTGCATTAGATACTTTGTAAACTAACGACCAACTCCTATTTGGTGTCACGCAACACTTGACATCGACTATCTACATTCCTCAGATTAACCATGGTTGTGCATGACTATTTAAATAGAATGAAGAAATGTGGGCTGCACCATAATGTTTTCATTTCGTTTCTTGGCCACTGTACGCCTAGAGGTGAGAGGTTGGGTCCAGCTCCAAAGCGCTTTATTTGTAGTAGATAGCGGAAGACTTTGATCTCCTTTGTATTAGACCAAGCTTCAATAGTAAGAGATTCCCCTCTCGTAAGGTGGTAAAGCCATGTGACCGTTTGGTGTTGACGATTAGCCAAAAGGGAAAACGCCCATCGATATCTGAGTTTCATTCCTGTTAGCTCACACGTAGTAACTTGGTTTTAGTGATCTACGCCTTTTGGATGGTTTTCGGGCGTATATCTGCGAAAATTGAATGTCTGAGAGTCATACAGTCGTAAGGATTCCAGCATCCGGCGACTTGCATTAACTAAAGTTATTTTACGAAAAAATCATGTAGGCTTCATTCAAACAATGTCCCTGGTAAGCCGTCCGCCCTTGGCGCTGCTGACAACCGCACGGTGCGCTCGATCAATTTCACTAAAAGGATCAGATCAAAAAACTGGAATAGTACGAAGCAGGTCTTTAACCACTTGTGGTTCGTCTGTATAGGTCTCAGGGATACCTCTATACGAAAGTGCCCCTTTGATCTGTATCTGTTTTCTAGATCCCTATACTTAAGTTGCCGCTTCCTCCAATTGACATATATAGTCAGCAATGCGGTCACCAATTGCTGATTCACTAGGTTCCAGTTTCATCACTTATTTTCAATTGCCTCTATGATCTTTCTGGACCCTATTCCTGGAAGTCTCCTTTAAGACCAGTGCAGAAGTAATTGTGAGCTGCCTTCCGCTAGTTCACTTTGTAGATATTGTGAGAAACGGGCTAGTAATACATTTACTGCAGTAGTACAGAGGGGTTGCATCAATGTAGGGGCTTGGCGTAGCTCCATAGATTGTGGCGCTAAAAATGGCTGCCGCCATAGTTGGTCCGTGAGGACCATGAGAATAGAGCGCTGGGAGCTATGAATAAATCGGGGCGTGTCATCTCGGGCCTGTCTTACCGGCGTTGGTCTGGGTTCCACCAGACCTGTAGGATCTCTCCTCATGGGTGATGAAGGCCCGGCTGTGGTTGTCCCGCGTGGGGAAAGTGATGCCTCAGGCCTTCACATTCTGGCGGCGGGAGTCGCTGTGCTCCTCCCGTGCCGGGGTCGCTGGCTGCATTGGCCAGCCACTCCCCCGCCTCCTTATTTCTATTTCCCCCGGCATAACTTCCCCCGCGGATCTTCCGCCTCTTTTCCCACCACGGTCTCCGCTCCGGTCGCGCTAATATTAGCTTGTAGTCGCCGACGTGGCCTTCAGCGGGTTTGGAAGCGGAGCTCAGGACGACGTCCGCCATTAAGCCCGCGCGCATGCGCTCTCTTGTGTATACTTTGAAATATTAGACTCCCTGAGGCGCTTGGGTGACATAGCCAGGCTAATTTGCATAACTTGTATAACTTTTTCACTTATCGTGACATATAGAGTTATAATATAAGAAGTCCAGAGGATTTTTTGTCAAAGTATGGTTTTTTTTAGACTATAGTATCTCTAGAATTATTTTTATAAAATGCTTACCGAATAGTTTGGAGGATTATTATCAATTCTAAAAGCACTGGTAAGTGGATTGCTGTTAATTATGCTGGGACCGACAGATAAGGATGATGTAGAGTTAACAGAAAATGTGTAAACCACTGTTCCAGATGGTTGGTTTTCTGCCAATGTCGTTGTATTAGGCAGTCCGATGAACAGTAACGTGCCTCCTCCTTTTAAAAAAGATAAGATACAATTTGAAAACTTTGAAAACTTTGTTCAAACATCTCACAATATGACTGACTTGACCAAACAATTATGTGCTGTTCATGCACACATTATCGCTGAGGCTAATAACTGGCTGATTGGTTTATATTTTTCCCCATGCATTTGAATTATCATAAACTAATACAGGTGCACTAAGCTTATCCTATCTTTATGAAGAAAGACAAAAATACTTAATGTATAAACTTATCTCTCAATCACCTTGATTCCATCCCCATGGCTACTTTCACAATGCACAAATTTTGGCAATATTTTGCATCCGTATTTTAAACCTTATAAATAGCATAATATATACTATTATGTATACCAGGGGCCTCAAACTCAGCCAGATAAATAGGTCTCAATTAGAGATGCACAGACCCAATGCTCATCTCTAGTCACATTCGTTTCAGAATGGATATTGATCTATACCAGGGGTGCACAACCCGCGGCCCGCTGTCCCTCATTTTGCTCCTGCTGCCTGCAGTTTCTAGTGTAGCAGCAGGGCCGCGATTATATTTACTGAATAAAACAAGTGTTCCAGTGGCGTAACTACAGCTGTAGCAGGGGGGCCCCGGACGTGTAAATTATTACAGGGGCCGGTGGAGAGGAGTCCCGGGCCCATCACTTAATCTGTCCCTGCCCCATGCCCAGTGATTAGCAGGTCCAGCAGCCCATCCGCCCCCTTCCCATGCCGACGGAGAAGAGGAGGGAGTGAGGTTTATTAATTTTATGCTTCCCTGTGTCCGGCCCAACTCACCATATATATCCATCCCCACTACTTCTTCTGATTACAGCTGACTAACCCGGCCTGCCACACAGGGCCGGCTCCAGGTTGCAGTGGGCCCTGGGTCGGACCATCGCGGCTCACTGGGCCCTCCTTAGCAGTGAACTCATTGGTGCATTAATAAAACGCAGAACCTTAAGATACCAATATTAATATACAGCCGCCCCCATGCTCCTTAATATACAGCCCCCCAGGCTCCATAATTAATACGTCCCACATACGTAAGAACCCAGCGCTCCTAATATACTCCCCCAGTCCATATTTGTCCCCAATAAGGACCCCACTCAATTAATCATATCCATCCCCCAGGGCTCATTACTTAATTACTACAATCCCCCCAGATCCATTAATTAATATACATTCAGTATAATTAATACCCCCAAGATCCGTAAACACCCCCCCCCCCCAGACTCCATTATTGGATATACAACACCCCCCCAGGCTCCATTAATTGAATATACACCCCCCAGGCTCCTTAACTTAATATCCTATCCTCTCCCAGGCGTCCATTAATATAATATACCAATCCCGCCCCTGCTCCATTAATTATAGTACAACAACACCCCCCAAACCAGGCTCAATTAATAATATACATCCCCCCAGGCTCCATTAAGTAATACATCCCCCCTAGACTCCATTAATTTTATAACACCCCCCCCCCAGGTCCTTCATAATTATATACACCCCCCTCCCGGCTCCATCTATTTAACCACCCCCACCCCCAACCCTAGGCTCCATTAATAATATACATCACCCACCAGGTGCCATTACATTAATATACCCCCCCCCTGAGGCTCATTAATTTATATTACCACCCCCCCCCAGGCTCCATAATTTATATACACCACCCCCCCACCCCAGGCTCCTTTAATTTATATACCCCCACACCCCCCCCCCTCGGAATTAAGATTACCCCCCACCCCTACACAACTGGCTCCATTAATTAATCAAATACAACATTATAGTGGCGCAGAAAAAATTAACTAAAACGTAATATCTTACCTCAAGGCTGCTCGCATCTTCTTCATCTGCTACATCTTCCGCAGTGACCCAGCGTCTACTGTGCACGCGCAGGGACAAATGGCGCGTGAGTCCATCATCGTGGCACCGTCTGCACAGTAAAGGCAACATCACATGGCGTCTGCGGGGACGTAATGCGGCCCGCAATTTAGGCGGCCAGAATGTAGTCCCATAGAATCGGCAATAGCGGCGCGGCGCAGATGCGGTGCTCAAACACTGCGCTCCCGCTCTCTGTTGTGGCGTGTTTGTGTGCGGCCGTGCGCCGCTATTCTCTATGGAGGGAGGAGGGGTCGGCCTCCTCCTCCTCCTGCCACGGCGTATGCCCCGCACGGTGGTTCATAACCGCGTGTGAATGTTACCTAAGACCTCCGCGCAGCAGAACAGTACATCGGCCCGCCGATGCTATTATTGTTTTGTGCAATGGGCCCGCTTGCGGTGTGCGCCCCTGTCTCCCGCGCCGGCATGTGTGAGTGCAGCGCTTATCCATTACATCGACGTCAACAAGTATGCCGATGGATTGAGTTAACATTATGTTGCCAGTTTGTCCGTGGGCACCTCTGGGCCTCTGGGGCCCCGGCACTTGCCGGGTAAGCCAGGTGCTTGGCACTAGCCATGCTGGCACACCCACCTCATACGCGACCTGCCCTCTCTCTACGTCGCGAGCCGCGTGACTTCGCCACCGTGGCCTGAGCGACATGATTGCTATAGATAGCTGTGTGTATGTTGATTCATGTATATTGGTGTGGAGGGGAGGATATAACTGGGGGCACAGGGTCAGGAGGGACTAGAAAAACAGGGGGCCGCAGGGGGGGGTAAAATGGTGGACACGCATAGGGGGAATAGAACTGGGGGCAGAAGGGGGGAATTACAACTGGCGGGCAACAACTGGGGGCAGGATCGCAGGGAACTAGAACTGGGGGCAGCAAGGGGGCAGTAGAACTGGGGGCAACGGGGAGGGAACTAAAACTGGGGTAAGCTGGGGGGCTAGTACTGGGGGTAGCAGGGGGGGACTTGAACTGGGGCAGCAGGGGGTTGCTATAACTGGGGGCAGAATGAAATGGCCACAGCAGGTTGTCTCCCATTAGGTTCACTTTGGCTCAAACAACAACGGATGGTGCGATCTGACACGGATCTTCCTTGAGCTTAAAGTTCGGCTTTAATCTCTTTAGAAGCTTTTCTGGCCTCTTCTGTTACCAGTCATAGTATTCATCTCTTTGATTTGTCATTAATATTCCTCCATGTCTAGGGAGGTAGGCTACAGTCCCATAGATCTTACATTTCTGAATAATTTGTAGTCACAGGAACATCATGCTGCTTGGAGATGATCTTATAACCTTTACTTTTAACATGCTTGTTATAGTATAGTGAGTAGCTGAAGCCCTTTATACAGCACAGTGAGTAGCCCTATATACAGCACAGTGAGTAGCCCTTTATACAGCACAGTGAGTAGCCCTATATACAGCACAGTGAGTAGCCCTATATACAGCACAGTGAGTAGCTGAAGCCCTTTATACAGCACAGTGACTGATTACAAGATTGTAAACACGTGTGATGCTAATACGTGAACACATGTTGATTTAACATGTCCTTTGCGCACATTTTTTTTAGTTTTAGTTTTTTTGTAAATTCCGTTGCAGCATGGTTTACAGGCAATGTTGCCTTTCATTTGTTCCTTTTCATAGAAATTTAATTTCTTTTTAATTTTTTCACATTCAAGTTATTTTGTGATCATTGTGGGTACAAAATATTTCGTCCACATGCGTACATATGTATATGCCTGTATCTTGGTATGTGTGTATATGCTATATGAGTGTATATGGTGTGTATATGCTGTATACAGGGGCGTAACTACAGCGGTAGCAGCCTTAGCAGCCGCTATGGGGCCCACAGTGTCAGGGGGCCCCGTCATCCGACCTGACATAATAAAGAATGGAGGATGTGCACCATTATATCTATATTGTACTGCACATGTCCAGAATAATATGTATATAACATATACTGTGATGTATATATGCAGTATCTGTGATGTGTATATGGTGTCTGTATACACTGTATGTGAGTATGCTGCATATGGCACTGTATGTGTGTGTATATGCACATGTGTATTTATATGTGATTGTAACTCGCATGTGTGAGTATATTAATATGTTAATATGTATATTTTTTAAGTGGGAAGGGGGGCCCCATGCAGTAGCCTGCTAGGGGGCCCTTTCTCTCCTAGTTACGCCACTTGCTGTATACGTGTGTATATGGAGTAGATACTGTATGTATTTATGTGTATATGATGTATATATGCTGTATGTATGTGTAGATGCTGTATGTGCATTTATAGTGTGTGTGTTTGTAAGTTGTGTACATGCTGTATGTGTGTGTGTATGTTGTATGTACCGTAAGTATGTGTGTATATACTGTATGTATGTGTATATATACTGTATGTATGTATATGCAGTATGTGTGTATATATGATGTGTATATACTGTATGTCTAAGTATATGATGTACACTCACCGGCCACTTTATTAGGTACACCTGTCCAACTGCTTGTTAACACTTAATTTCTAATCAGCCAATCACATGGTGGCATTTAGGCATGTAGACATGGTCAAGACAATCTCCTGCAGTTCAAACCGAGCATCAGTATGGGGAAGAAAGGTGATTTGATGCCTTTGAACGTGGAATGGTTGTTGGTGCCAGAAGGGCTGGTCTGAGTATTTCAGAAACTGCTGATCTACTGGAATTTTCATGCACAACCATCTCTAGGGTTTACAGAGAATGGTCCGAAAAAGAAAAAACATCCAGTGAGCGGCAGTTCAGTGGGCGGAAATGCCTTGTTGATGCCAGAGGTCAGAGGAGAATGGGCTTTTATTGTGTTCCAAAAACCATAGCTTATCTGTAGTAAAATGTATTTCCTATTGGAACCATTTACCATATATACTTGAGTACAAGCTGACCCAAGTATAAGCCGAGACCCCTAATTTTACCACCAAAAACTGGGAAAAACTATAGACTCGAGTATAAGCCGAGGGTGGGAAATGCATTGATCACAGACCCACCCCCAAAATATATAGCCAGCAAGCCCGCCGTAGTATATAGCCAGCAAGTCCCCAGTAGTATATAGCCAGCAAGTCCCCAGTAGTATATACCCAGCCTGCCCCCAGTAGTATATAGCCAGCCTGCCCCAGTAGTATACAGCCAGCCTGCCCCCAGTAGTATACAGCCAGCCCCCAGTAGTATACAGCCAGCTTGCCCCCTGTAGTAAACAGCCCAGCCTGCCTCCTGTAGTATACAGCCAGCCCAGCCTGCCCCCAGTAATATACAGCCAGCCCAGACTGCCCTCAGTAGTATACAGCCAGCCCAGCCTGCCCTCAGTAGTATACAGCCAGCCCAGCCTGCTCCCAGTAGTATACATCCAGCCCAGTCCGCCCCAGTAGTATACAGCCAGCCCAGCCTGCCCCCAGTAGTATACAGCCAGCCCAGCCTGCCCCCAGTAGTATACAGCCAGCCCAGCCTACCCCAGTAGTATACAGCCAGCCCAGCCTTCCCCCAGTAGTATACAGCCAGCCGAACCTGCCCCCCTGGGTTTAAGCCAGCCTGTCCCCAGTAGTATATAGCCAGCCGGCCCCTTGTAGTATACAACCAGTCTGCCTGCCCCAGTAGTATACAGCCAGCCTAGCCTGCCCCCTGTAGTATACAGCCAGCCTGCCCCCTGTAGTATACAGCCAGCCTAGCCGGCCCCCAGTAGTATACAGTGAGCCCAGCCTGCTCCCAGTAGTTTACAGCCAGCCCAGCCTGCTCCCAGTAGTATTCAGTCAGCCCAGCCTCCTTCTTCTGGATTCCGCGCCAGTCTTTTGTCTTCGGTAACATCCTGCAGGGCACGGCCATGCACTTCCCGGCCGGCAGGCGCATAGTATGACGCGGCCGCTGCTGACGTCATACTATGCGTCGGCCGGGAGAAAAACATGGCGGTGCCCTGCAGGATGTTACCGAAGAAAGAAGACAGAAGACAGAAGAGGACCCGTGCTGACATCGGGGGAGCAGCGCGGACATCAGGGCCGCCGGTGGGTGAGTATTGACTCATGTATAAGCTGAGTTGAGGAGTTTCAGCATTTTTTGTGCTGAAAAACTCGGCTTATACACGAGTATATACGGTAATATTTGTTTCAGTATACTGTGCAGCTAGAAAAATATATGTAGAATGGCCATTTTCTGACCAGCCTTGTATTTACAACGTTCACTGTACAGACTAAATAACACATTGGGGCATATTTACAAAGGGCCGGGCGCCAGTTTTCCATCAGACGTTGCACATTCTTTTAGGTGTAAACAGCTTTTCAGGTATTTAAGAAGGGTCTGCACCACAATTGGCAAACCCCGCACACTACACAGGCAAACTGCATTTGGGACAGTTTCCACTGCTGTCAGTAAATGTGCCCCATTCCGATTATTATTTGAGTCAGTATAAAATACACAGAGATATCACATTTTCATGTTTTTTTCTTTAGTCCTAGTACTTTAAAAAAAAAAAGTTAAACTTTAAATAGAAATTCCTGTTGTGTACACAGATGTGTAAGGGGTAATGTTTTGCATAATGATTGGTCGTTTTTATTGACACCGTTTGGGGAAATGTATGACATTTTTTAAAAAATAAATTAAAATTTTGTTTATTTAAAGTCACTTGTAACTTTCTAATTTGTGAGACAACACTTAGACATGTGTTAACTGTTGGTAGGCTTTTATATACATCTTGTTTTTCGTAAGCTTCACTTATTTGGACTGAAGATTACATAGGTACTCTAAAGGTCACGGCAATTTTAACTACAATAGGTTTAAGATGTTTTGCAACTTTAATAACAAGTAGTAGCATGTCAACACCTAACTTTTTACATGTGTAATATATTCATGTGTAATGATGTGTACAATATTACTGAGAGGTAATACATCACCTAGTATATACTTGCTTTGTGTAGAAACATTTTGTGTGTATGTACACCTTTTCTGTGTATGTAAACTAACAAATCATATAACTGTGTCAGTCTTTAACAACTATAACAAATGTTTCGTACCATATGTTTTCCATTTAAAGACTTTTAAAAGCACTTTTAAAATCACTGTATACGGATATTGAAGGTCATAGGGAAATTCTAAGATGAATGGATCATATGATACAAGATGCTATTCATTATACCTACTACCCATCCTTAAAGGAAATGAACCAATTAAAAAACATTAAAAAATATACAAATACTCACCTTTGTTCCTCTTTATTCTGATCCTGGTGCTGTCCGTAGCTAAGCTTGACACATTGGGATCACCTTGAAAAGAAAGTTATAATTAGCAGCCAGGACTGCCGGACATCTTGTCCATGCGCCCTGTGTTGCTAATTAGAACTTTCTTTTCTAGAAAATCCTGGAATGTCAAGTTTAGCTACGGACAGCACCAGGACCAAGACAAAGAAGAGCAGGGATGAGTATTTGTAGGTTTTTTATGTATTTTAACTGGTTGATTTCCTGTAACTTTTCAGCTTGAAACTTAGTTATCTTGTGAAATGGTGAGTAGTTTTAACCCTTTCAAGATGTAGCCAGTTTAAAGCTTAAGGCTCAGCCCCATTTTTTGTATTCTGACATGCGTCTCTTTATATGGTTATAACTTTTGAACACTGTTACTTATCAAAATGATTATGAGATTGTTTTTTCTTCACATATTGTACTTTATTTTAGTGGTAAATTTAGACTGATAAGTTTTGTGTTTATTCATAAGAAAAAACTATACTATAAACTGATGAATTTTTAGAAAAATTTGCCATTTTCAAAATTCAAATTCAACTCGTTTTCAGATAGTTTTAGCACTTAAATTATGAGTTGACTTATTTGGGGATAATTACAGTTTTTAATGAAATTTTAAATATATTATATTAGAAACTCTCTTTATATCAACCCATTTTCAAATCTGCATCTCTCAAACTATCAGAAACAGCTATTGTTAACCCCTTGCAATCTTCGTAGCAATTTAATCAAAATAGAGGTGAAATTTAGAATGGTCCGATTTTGCCTGTAATACGTTCATTTAGCTCTAAAATTTTGTTATACAATTTCTCCCGAGTACAGAGACCCCCCACATGTGGCCATTACTTGTTTTATGTGTGCACAGCGAGGTGCAGAAGGGAAAGAGCGCCCCTGCAGGTTGCTAGGATTCTAGTTTCCGCTTTTATAGTCTATAAAATTTTCGGTTTTTTTCATTATTGGGGCCATGCAACATCTTTCTATTTTTTTTTTTTTTGCTGGATGAGCATTTTCCAGTTTTTCCATTTTGGGGTTACTATGCCCTATTGTTGAAAATTTATTAACTATTTTTTGAGGGCAGGAGTAGAAAAGCATCAATTCTAGAATGGATTTTTAATTTTTTTTGTTGTTATAGCCTAATAATCATGTTATCTTTAATCTATAGGTAAATATGATTAAGGGGATACCATACTTTTGGGGGCATGTTGTACTTTGCAACGGTATCATTCTGGAGTACATATGTTTTTTTGCTCACTTATTATTTTCTGTGGAACGAAATAGGTAAAATGATGATTTTTGGTGGGTTTTAACTGTTTTTTTATGTTGTCGATTAAGCAGGTTCAATAATAATCTTTTAATTTTTTTTTCTTATTATATGTCTTTTTATATGTTTATAGGCCTTATGGGCATTTTTATAAATTTATTTTTATTTAAGAACATTTTTTATTAGCTCTACCATGGGACATGAAAAAGCAATCATCTGATTACTTGTTCATGATAATACCCTGCAATGCTGATGGAGACTCGACAGGGAGGTATGTATTAGTCATCTACCATCAGGTAATCTGATGGTAGATGTCCTTTAAAACCTTACCACTCAGTGGTGGATATATCCGTCACTGAACTGTGGCGCTTAGCGCTCAGTGGCGGATATAGTGTTTTATAGTGTATGCATCACAATCCCACTACATTGGTCTATCTCTAGACAATGCCTCCCCAGAATTAATTTCAGCATTTGCCAAGACCCCTCTTAGTTAAAAACCTGTACGGTGTCTTTCAAATTACAATTCACTGCCTGCTATGAATTATTGTAAAGCACCTTACATAAATACATCACCTAAACCACCAAACAACATACAAAAAAAAAAAGGATAGAACTCAATATATAAATACAGCAACAGGATTAGAGTCCCTTTACATATACATACAGTATCCCACATGATTTTACATGTTTACAGAGCCCTCTAATTCACAAATATACAGTATCCACCATGAATATAGACATATACTGGGATCTCAGTGATGAATATAGATCTATATACTGTGGCCCCTTACAGAGAGATCGATGCACACTCAGTCCCCTTACAGAGATCTATATACATTGGGCCAGATGTATCACTGTTCTGTGCTCAAGTTCCGTTGTTGCACCTTAATTATGGCGCATTGTTGTGTGATGAAATGAGTTCTTGGCACCAGGAGAAGGACCAGAACAAAACATGGAGACATGCATAATTAATTATCAGAGGTGGAGCACTAGAGCCTCATTGGAATATATTATAAAATCCTTTTTATGACTAAACTACCAGTTATTGTCACTAACTAAACTGTACTGAGATCACTAGTAAAGAGCCCGGAGGATGGGAGTCAAGTGGTTGATTTCCTTTAAAGGAGCTTCCCACAAACCAAGTTAGGCACTATTCACACGAGAACGAGGGGTTGGGGCGCTCAGTGAAAGCCATAAAATACAAGCCCACAAGAAAATGGCGCAAATTTCACTGAAGGGAGGCCCTGCCATGGACATTTCATTAAAGCGGCCTCTGCAGTGGTTATTTCATTTAATGGGGGCTCTGCTGTGGACATTTCATTAATCAAGGGAGGCTGCTGCTAAAGATTTTACTAGTGTGGGGAAGCTGCTTCTAGACATTTTATTAGTGAGGGGAGGCTGCTGGACATTTTAGTAGTGTGGGAAGCTGCTGCTGGACATTTTAGTGAGGGGAGGCTGCTAGACATTTTACGAATGTGGAGAAGCTGCTGCTGGAAATTTTATTAGTGAGGGGAGGCTTCTTCTGGACATTTCATTGATAACGGGGAGCTTTTTATTGATTAGGTAAAGCTGCTGCTGAACATTTTATTAGTTAGAGGAGGCTTCTGCTCAACATTTCCTTAGTGAGGGGTAGCTGCTGCTGGACATTTTAATAGTGAGGGATTATAGGTACGTGTGGGATGCTATATAAAAAGGGGGATTATTCTAGCCCCCTTCTTATAAAGACAGACAACAAAAAGGGGCACTATCAGGAGGGGGCTACAGAAAAGGGAGCAGCTGCAGGAAAGGGAGCATTTTAGACTGGGGGCTGCTGTAAATGGCACTTTATACGCGTTGGGGTTAGATATGAGGTATTTGCAAGGTGAACAATTTTTTCCCCAGGGACCATGGTAAGGGGGTTACCCAACCCAGTCCCTGGAAAAAAAATTTGGATGCAGCCGGTCCATGTACCACTACTGTAAGGTACTAGATTTCACTAATGTCTGTGTCACTGACTACTAGTGTGTGAGACAGAATCAGCCTGTATAGTGTCAATGATCTGGCACAGTGATAGACCACTTCAGAATAACAATCATAAAAGTCTTCACAACATGAAATAGATATAAACATATATTCATAATGTCAAAATTATAATAATTATAATTAATAATGATAAAATAATCAAGCTCCAAAAAAGAGACATATTGAGAATATTCTCTTATTTAGATGGGTGTGTGGTATAATGTAAATTGCGGCATTTTCGTCGGTTTTCCTACTTTTTGGGGATCATGCTGGGGCGGGCCGTCAGACGATCCGACGATTCGGACTACGCGCAGGGTTTTAACTTAAATTTGTGTCGCAAGCCATGCACTTACATGCACCAGGAAGAAGAAGGTGAACTCCGGCGGACCTGATCAGGGAAGCGACACATGCAGGAAATCGGGCGCACGATCTTCATGAATCGCAGCAGAGTTCATCCTCGTCAGACAGTCCGGATCGGGGATCACACAGGGACCAGGTAAGTTAATGTGCCCCATTATTTATTACTTTATAAGTGATAGTGTAAAGAAAAGGAGGGATAAGACAGGAGATATAAATAGAAAAGGCCATTTTAAATCCAAAGGGTTACATAAAAGTAGGCAATATATGTAGCGGGCTACAGAAATGGAGGCAGTATAATTTGGAGTTAAAGGAATTTGGACATTATAAGTAAGGGGCTACAAGAAGAGAAGAAGTGTTAGTAAGGGATCAACAAAGAGACATTATATGGTGTATAAGCATTATACGAGGGGGGTGTTGTAGGAAGGGGCCATTATACTATTTGAGTTATACTATATATACTATAAGTTGTGTGGGCTACTAAGAAAAGATTACTAGAGCAGACTGAGGGATGGGGTAGAAACAGAGGAAAAAGTGTGACTTAGGGCATGAACATTTTCTGCAGCAAACCGCGTCTTATTTTTGTGTCTCACCATACTTTAAGTTGGGAGGTATGTCAATGGACCCTCAACTTCTACAGTCATGAAAATCCACTGAATTAAATACATGGCTGGTTACTTTCTATGAGCTCCACTGAAGTCAATAGAAGTCATAAAATATGGGTATAGCAGAGAATTCTCAGTAAGAAAAGGAGACTGTCAGCAGGAATTTAAAATTAGGAACCAAATTCTTGTTTTATTTGCAAATTAATTAAAAGCAATTGATTTTGTGGTAAAACCTCTTTAAGGTTCAAGGTGTCATACTAGAACATATACAGTTAAACACAGTGACAACATGGTAGTATGTAGGAGATCTTAAATAGATCTTGTGTTTCAGTTATTTCTATCTATAGGACAACAATTCAACTCAAAGTACAACCATGTCCACATTTTAGCATATATTTCTTTTGTGAATAAGTCTCCTCTTTCTTAAATCTATTAATTTTTTTTAAAACAGTATCAATGGTCTCTTCATAAATGTCATTACCCACTTATAAAAGCAAGTAACATTATGTACTGTAGAAGATCAATAGCTTTTTAACATACATATAAAATGGCAATTACATATTAGAATCTTACCAGGGCCTATGACACCAAGCAGAAAATAGAGGAACGTGAGTTTCTGCATCTTCAAAGAAGAGTCTGTATTGTGTGTGAATGTATGTGTACAGTATCACAGGACTAACTAGTAGAATGTCTGGCTTTACCTGCCCTTCTGTTACCTAATCTCCTCCTCTGCCTGGAGAGAAAGCTGTCCAGTAAAAAATCAAACAGATAAAAAAGCGTATCTAAGGGAGTACTTAAACACCTAGTACTAAGTGTGTGACACTAGTCTGCTCAAGCGGAAGCATGACTTATTTGACAGTAAGATTTTATTGGGTTTAAGTGTCTGATGTGAAGGTTTTAGATACATAGAACAAGTAACCATGTACACAGGCAGAAATGCAATATAAAAAATTAAGGCTGGGTTCACATCATGTTGTGACCCTCCATTGTAAGTATCTGCTGGGAGGATTCACAACATGTCCTTATGATGAAGGGATATCCAGCTATTTGCTAAAGTGGGATACAGTCCTCTTCCCCACCCGAATGTAGTAGGATGAGTAAACATCGGTAGGAGCCAATGATTGGTTGCCGCTTATGTCCAAAGTGTTCCCCTACTGTCCTCATATGGACAGTGACATCACTGGGTACCTTCCTTCTGCTAAGCGAGATATGCGCTCAGCAGAGGCTGAGGGAATCCGCCTCCTTTGGAGTTTAATAGCCGCCACTGAGCGGATGTGGCACTCAGCAGGAGGCAGCAGGATGAAATAACATGGCCTGCTTTTTACACAGTATACAACGTATAATGGCAAGGCAGAGGCAAAAACAATACCTGCGTCTGTCAGTATATGTCAATGTTAACGCTCTCTTTTCAAGTGGAATCCATTTGGGCATACTAAGAGACCCCCCAATGACTGCTGAGAGGAATTTTAGCATGGATGTTGCTAAAAGGAAAATCCATGCCAAAATCTGTCAAGTATGTCCAGCCTAAAATTATCTTGACTGTGGTAAAAACATAAGCCTTGCTCAAAGCCTGCATTTGTAATTCACTCTGTAAATGAGGGATACAACTAAGATACTTCCCTCTGCTGTTACTGTGATTCCTGCAGCTTGAAAATGTGACAATAGCTCCATCATGTGGCATTTATGTGGACACTTGGCCCACATTTATCAAAACTAGTGCAGTCTGCCTGTGGAGTGTGCAGAGTGGGCAAGATTATTTAAAACTTCATTTATCTGGTGCCCCCTGCAATGCTCTGGCAGGATGCACTCATTTATTTTGGTGCATTTTACTGCAAACTAGGTGCACATGTATTTATAAAGTGTCTGCGCTAGTATTGTGTCGCAGCTTCACTATGCACACCACAATACCATCCTGTGCACAGAAAGAGGAGTTGTAGCACGTACTTGCACCGGCCGCCAAATTTATGTTGGCAAGTCCAACAGAACCCCTTGGTGCACACCCCTTGAACTGGGTGCACCAGAAAAAATCTGGTGGACTTGCAACATCTGACCTTTGGGCCTAGTCTTTCTTTGGTGGCTGTTGACAGTCAGGGCCCAGAATACCGGAGTGCCTGCCTTATGCGGCTTGGGCACGCTATGGTCACAGTGCTTGGTATTGGGACCAGGGGACAGGCCTACAACCTGGCAGGTTTCCAGCAGGTGGTGTGTGCAAGAAATATGGAGGGAGAGACTGATGCAATAGGTTTCTCCCTGGGGCAAGCCCTGAGGTGTATGTAGGAGTCCCTGGATGATGAAAGATGGGAAACCTGTGATGGTGATGCAGCCCTATCCAGGGATTACATGGAGGCACGTTGTGCAAATCATCTTACAGTTCTTTATTCAACTTCAAACGGCAGACAACGGCCTTAACTTCAGTATACAGCAGTACGTCAGCACTCTGGATGGCTCATGGAGATAGCTGGTCCTCAGGAAGTGGCCTGACATACTTCTGCTTCCTGGTATTATGACACTGGCTGTTGCAGCACAGACATTAGCTGCTCCCTCCTCTGCTTACTGGAACTGACATGTGTTTCACAGGCACCCCTGCAATCCATACCGCAGATAGCAGGTGCACCCGTGCCCCTCTGCGCTGCCCCGGCCCCACTCCTGTTGACTCACCTCTCCAAGCTCCCGCTCCCTTCTGGACAAAGCGTTGTGCGCAGCCCCGCTCCATAGGCCACGCACGCGGCGGTACTTCAAAATTTAAAGGGCCAGTGCACAGGTGATTGATGCTGGCCTTCTTCCGGGAATGCATTTAATCCAGATCTTCAAGCCATTCCCTGAAGAGAAATCCCTCCTGTGTATCCTGCATTCATGTGTATCCTGCATTCCTGTGTATCCTGTTGTCCTGTGTGCCAGTCCTGATCCTTGTGCCAGTCCGTTGCTGTGCTCCTGATCCGTGTGCCAGTCCTGATCCGTGTGCCAGTCCGTTGCTGTGTTCCTAATCCATGTGCCAGTCCGCTGCTGTGTTCCTGATCCGTGTGCCAGCTCCTGTGTTTCCTGAGATGAGTCCTACTGTGCCTTCCTGTGCTGTTCTCCCGCTATCTCCTGCATTACTACCTTGGCTACCACCGCTGGACTAGTCGCACCTGTGGAACGACCTGGTGGCACCCCGCTGCAGCAAGACCATCGCGCTTTGCAGCTGGCTCTGGCGAAAAATGGCCAGAGCCATATTAAAAAATCATGAGTTCATCCCTTCCCTATTTCCTACATGTGTCTTATCTCTTCAAGGGAGTCAAAACACTCCCAAAGGGTAGCCGTTGTGGCATAGATTTACCTGAGCTCTTTAGATGTCTTTTTCACATCAGATTTGGAAAGGCTAACGGTGCTCAGTTCTACAATTCTGTTTGAATTGTTTGGCCAAGATCTGTGCATAGATTTTGTCAATGTAACACTAATTGACGTGGCTATGAGAAAGAAGAGGACAAAGAGTGGCAGGAAAAAGAGAGACATGGAGTACTGGCTGTGAGATAAGGAGGAGTGCAGGCCAGCATCAGATCCTTGCACTGAGCTTCTGTCAGCTACTTGTGGACCTGTGGTGGGGGCATAGACAGTGCAAAAGTTTGTGAAGATGAATAACCACTGGACACCAGGTATTAACCATTACTTACAAAGACCACTAGTGATGTTTACATTAAGGGAAGCCTGTCTATAGATTCAGTCCTATTTGCTTTTCATGAAAGATGACGTGTAATAAGAGAAAGGCAATTAGATAATACTGGGAAGAAGAAACAGAAGGGAGGCCAGTCCCCAGACTTTTTTCCATGTGTTTGTTTGTTATAAATCTATGTTTTTGCTAAAACATTGCAACATCTCACATAGCGCCAGAGAATTTCGGAGGCAGAGTCCCATGTAGAGACCTAAAAAGTGTTACAATGGGGCAGATTTATCAAGCTTTTTGAAAGTCAGAATATTTCTAATTGCCCATGGCAACCAATCACAGCTCCCCTTTAAAATATTCATGAGCACTGGTAAAATGAAAGCTGAGCTGTGACTGGTTGCCATGGGAAACTATAAATATTCTGACTTTCAGACAGCTTGATAAATCTGCTTCAATGTTTACATACTGTGGCGTTCAAATCAGGTGGTACTGAAAAGAGATCTTTAACCCCTTATCTCTACACCTTTTTCCCACGTTAATGCCAAGATAGATGAATTAAAAAATATCAATTTGCGCATCGTTTTTCGTGTAATTTTTTTAACTTTTTTTTGTCGTACAGGATAAATACCATTATAGTTTTGTAGCCTGGGTTGGTATGGAGGTACAAAATGTGTTTGATTTTACCACAAGGGCTGGTGGTGTGCCTGTTTTTTTTTTGTGTGGTGTGTCTGTGTGTTATTAAACTTTATTTTAATTTTTTGTACATTTTTTTGTCCCGCAAAGGGACACTGACATGATATGATTTGAATTATGTTGTGCAGTGCATTATATGATATCTAACATCCGGCCTGGCCTTGTAGATAACTATCCGAGACAGCCATGGGGTTCTTCACTGGAACCCAGGCTGCCGTGTGACACTATTGGCACCCTGCAATAGCAGCCACAGGGTGCCAATAAATGGAAGAGGTAATGCGCTTCCTCTGCACCTGCTTAGACACTGCAATCCAACATTTATGATCACAGGTGTTAGTGCAGAGGCTGGGTTGTAATAACCAAGATCAGCACTGGCAGTAGTAGGAAACATTAATCATTTTTTAAAATAATTGTAAAGCACTCACCAATATTTCTAATAGGACTATGTAAAGCACACTAATTGCGTTTGCTTGGGTAGGGATTGGATGAGGTTAAAGGTGTAACTTTTCAATTGTTAAGAGCTTGGAATTACACTGCAACACATTCGGGGGGATTTATTAATGCACTTGCGACAAAATTCTGGTGGTTTGCGGCAAAAACACTGTCTAAAATACCTTGCACCACACTTATCAAGGATTTTAGACCTATTTTTGGCAGTATCCTGACTTGTCGGATTAAGGGCGTGTTGTCTTTGTGAGATAGGAGTGGCCTCTGGATAAAGGGGCATGTCTTGCGGGAAATCGTCCGTGCACCCAAAATTCTGCCGCACAGTTTAGACCAACTAAAAGTAGGTCTAAAGTAGTAACTGACAGTCTTAGGGTGATGCCACACGTTAGCGTTTTGATTCCTTTTTGTAATGGAATCAAAGCGCACTGGGGGGGTCGATCCCATATGCTTTTTTATGCAAACGCATGCGATCGGCAATCAGTGCCTGGTGTCTAGCATTTACACAATACAAGACACCGGGCACAGCTTGCAGATCTCATGCGTTTGCATATAAACGCATGCGCAATCAGCCGCGGGTTGCCCCAGTGCACTATGGTTCCGTTACAAAACTTATTCATCAAAACAGAATTCATCATTAGAGTGATACATCTGGCGCAGTGATTTCCAGCTAGAGACTGGCGGAACCTGAGACACATAGGGGCTCATTAACTATCCGTGTTGCACCGCATTTAACAGAGGTTTTCAACGCACGCATTCGGATTTTGGCACATCAGCGCCGTCTTTCACGCAACACAAATCGGGAGGCAGGTCGTCAGATGATCTGACGGATTCGGACAATGCGTGGGATTTAACATCGCAAATTGTTTCGCAAGACATGCACTCACATACACCGGGAAGAAGAAGGTGAACTCCAGCAGACCTCAGCGGGGAAGCGACAGATGCAGGATCTCAGGCGCACAATGTTGGTGAATCGCGACGGACTTCATCTTCGTCAGACCGTCCGGATTGGGGATCGCGACAGGACCAGGTAAGTAAATGTTCCCCATTGTTAAATCCCCCCCAGTATATTCTGTGTGGTGTCAGATTGTGTAGGGATACATCATGTTGACAACTGACAACACCCAACACCCAGAAAGTTTATACTTTAGGTGTAAAGGATAAATGCTGCATATAAATGCTATCTTCCTTTTAGAAGTATTTCATGATATAAATGCTCTGATGTCTACAATTTTAGCATCTGCACTGGTTTTGAACTAAACACATCCCTTAGGAGACATTTTCCCTTGAAATAAGATAATATGAAATGTTGTTAATTTAATTCTGCAATTGCAGCCATCTGTGCTTCATTTAATACTCAGTGGATACAGCAAATGTGTCAGAAATACCTAGCCCCGAGCATTACTACTTAAAAAGTGCAATAAGTGCATACCTACCAAATTGTGGAGAAGTAAAAGATTGTCAAATATGAGGTATAGAATCAGAGCGAGGTTTGTTTTTGTTTCCAGGGTTTTCATTGAAGGGTTACAGTAAAAACATGTACTTTATACAAAATCATCAATTTGCCCAAACTCATAAGTTTTCACGTTTAATTAAATAGAGCCTGTGCTGTAATTCTCATGGAACGCTTACAGTGCAGTGCTAGAATCCTACTGGCGCCTGTATAGTCTGTGTGTCAGACCAAAACCGATTTGATATAAATTATTTAACCTTACATGCAGTTTTCACTGCGTTTTACCCCCTAGTGGAAAATAGCGCCCAAAGTCGAAAATGACACTTTTTTGCCATTTTGAAAAATATAAAAAAATCAAAAGTGATCAAAAGATCGCACAGTCCTAAAATTTATAGCAATGAAAACGCCATCAAAAGACGCAAAAAATGAAACCACCCACAGCTTCGTACACCAAAGTATGAACAAATTATTGGCGCCAGAAGGTGGCAAAATTTTAAAAAAAAATTTTGTACAGGTTTTAATTTTTGTAAATGTATGAAAACATTATAAAACCTATACAAATTTGTTATCCCCATGATTGTACTGACCCAAAGAATAAAGTAGACATGTCATTTGTGGCGCTCAGTGAAAGCTGTAAAATTCAAGCCCACAAGAAAATGTTGCAAATGCGGTTTTTCAAAATTTTCACTGCATTTGGAATTTTTTTCCCTCTTCCCAGTACACGGCATGGAATATTAAATATCGTCACTATGAAGTGCAATTTGTTACGCAAAAAATAAGCCATCACACAGCTCTTTATGTGTAAAAATAAAAAAAGTTAGAGATTTTTGAAAGTGGGGAGTGAAAAATGGAAGTGAAAAAACTAAAAAGGGCCAAGTCGTTAAGGGGTTAACATAGGGTGTGCTACACAATTCTGTCCGACTTAGCATGATAAATGTTGCGCATGGTCCGACTGGGCACCGTAACGCCCCCTAATTTGTGTTGCATGAAGACTAGTGCAGCTGCTCCACAAAAGGGTCCCATGCGACACACTTCTTAAATACCTGTGCAAGCAGTTTGCACCTAAAAGAATGTGAAAAATCTGCTGAAACTGGCGCCCGGCCTTTAGTAAATGTGCCCCTATATGTTAGAAAAACCCCCTCCTCCATAAATCAACCCCCCAAAAAACAATATATATTAAAAAAAAGTTAAAATTATTATAAAATAAAAGTTAAAAATACATTACGTTTTCTATGGAGAAAAAAAATTACGTGGATTCTTAGTTGCCCATGGAAACCAATTAAAGCTCAGCTTTCATTTTATCAGTGCTCATGAATATTTTAAAGGGGAGCTGGGATTGGTTGGCATATGCAACTAAGAATATTCTGACTTTTAGACAGCTTGATAAATCTAGTATAATCCCTCTGTGTTGAGATGCTGTGTGCTGACAATCTGGTTACATTATCAGCGTCCAGGCTTATCTACACTTTTATTTATTTTTTTTTAATCAAACTTATTTTTATAGTTTTTTTAGTTTAAACAAATACATGCAAAAACATATCAATACAATCGGTCATACAGTCGATACTGATACCACAGTCCTGAATTACAACAGACCTAAGGATATTGTCCACATTATAAATACTTAATCATACAAAATGCCATAACGAGAAAGAACAAAAATATAGAATATCCCCAACAACCCTCCCCCCAGAGTCAGCTCCCAAGGGTGAGACATATCTGCCCCAAAAATGGTACTCCTTCCTATCTTACCATATCAGTGGCGTGCCGAACTTGCCTAAGAAGCTAAGGAGAGCTGGTATTGCATACTTGACCTTATTTGTAGCAACTGTTGCGATGGCAGACCCGCCGTATCCATCCATTTCCCCCAAATTTTTTCAAATTTAGCTATGGAGTTTCTTTTCAAGTGAGAACCATATTCCAGAATGAGCTTGTTATTAACCCTATTTATATATTCCCGCACAGATGGAGGTCGTGGCCTAATCCAGTTTGCAATCTACACTTTTATTTAGCTTCTGAATATTCACTAGTATCTCACACAGAGAAAAAGATAGATGAGACAGATCAGAGATGGGATCCATGAGATGGATATAAAACACAATGTCACTCTCCAGCTCCGCTACATCTAAGCTATAACAAACACTGTCAGCTCTATTAACACACCTATATCCCACACACAGTCAGCTCTGCTGTACCTCATTCCCATGATATAATGATCTTCTCTGCCTGTAGCTTGTTGATTTAGTCTCCTGTACACCAGGACTAATAGAGACAGGTTCAGTGGCGTAATAACAGCCTTAGCGGGCCCGCGTTGCACAGGTGCCCGGGATGAACAGCTGAGACAAAATTTATAAATGCTATTTTTTCAGGCCCATCCCTCATACTGGGGCGATGGGGCCGCCCTTGTACAGTAATATGGGCCCCTGTGCTGTCCCTCTGTCTGTCCACCTCATCTGTGGCCTCCGACTCGGCCTTTTCTTTTGCGGCCACTCAGCCCACCTACTTCATTTGACGCCGGCTGCCCCAACAGCTCCAACAGCCGCCACCAAACTGCCTACGCAATAAGCCAGCCTCCCACAGCCGCCCACATGCACAATGCCACAGCCAACCACTAGCCAGAAGACACAGACACCCGCCCGCTGGCATGATGCCACAGCCAGCCTCCTAACCGACCCTCCCTTCCCACTGCTCAGCAGCCCATCTGCAAAAAATGCAAGTAAGTCCCCATACACTCACCGGCCACTTTATTAGGTACACCATGCTAGTAACTGGTTGGACCCCCTTTTGCCTTCAGAACTGCCTCAATTCTTCGTGGCATAGATTCTACAAGGTGCTGGAAGCATTCCTCAGAGATTTTGGTCCATATTGACATGATGGCATCACACAGTTGCCGCAGATTTGTCGGCTGCACATCCATGATGAGAATCTCCCGTTCCACCACATCCCAAAGATGCTCTATTGGATTGAGATCTGGTGACTGGGGAGGCCATTTGAGTACAGTGAACTCATTGTCATGTTCAAGAAACCAGTCTGAGATGATTCCAGCTTTATGACATGGCGCATTATCCTGCTGAAAGTTGCCATCAGATGTTGGGTACATTGTGGTCATAAAGGGATGGACATGGTCAGCAACAATATTCAGGTAGGCTGTGGTGTTGCAACGATGCTCAATTGGTACCAAGGGGCCCAAAGAGTGCCAAGAAAATATTCCCCACACCTTGACACCACCACCACCAGCCTGAACAGTTGATACAAGGCATGATGGATCCATGCTTTCATGTTGTTGACGCCAAATTCTGACCCTACCATCCGAATGTTGCAGCAGAAATCGAGACTCATCAGACCAGGCTTTTTCCAATCTTCTAATGTCCAATTTCAATGAGCTTGTGCAAATTGTAGCCTCAGTTTCCTGTTCTTAGCTGAAAGGAGTGGCACCCGGTATGGTCTTCTGCTGCTGTAGCCCATCTGCCTCAAAGTTCGACGTACTGTGCGTTCAGAGATGCTCTTCTGCCTACCTTGGTTGTAACGGGTGGCGATTTGAGTCACTGTTGCCTTTCTATCAGCTCGAACCAGTCTGCCCATTCTCCTCTGACCTCTGGCATCAACAAGGCATTTCCGCCCACAGAACTGCCGCTCACTGGATGTTTTTTCATTTTCGGACCATTCTCTGTAAACCCTAGAGATGGTTGTGCGTGAAAATCCCAGTAGATCAGCAGTTTCTGAAATACTCAGACCAGCCCTTCTGGCACCAACAACCATGCCACGTTCAAAGGCACTCAAATCACCTTTCTTCCCCATACTGATGCTCGGTTTGAACTGCAGGAGATTGTCTTGACCATGTCTACATGCCTAAATGCACTTGCCGCCATGTCTTGCCGCCATGTGATTGGCTGATTAGAAATTAAGTGTTAACGAGCAGTTGGACAGTTGTACCTAATAAAGTGGCCGGTGAGTGTGTGTATATATATGTATAGTTCGATATATGTATGCTGTATGTGTGTATGTGTGTATTTGCTGTATGTGTGTATATGCTGTACAGTTTATACTGTATGTATGTGTCTGTATGCTGTACAGTATGTGCTTTATGTGTGTGCTGTATGTATGTTTGTATATATTTCTATGCATATGGTGTATGTGTATATCTGCTGTATGTGTGTTTATGTATATGCTTTATGAGTGTATACGGTGTGTACGTATAGGCTTTATGTGTGCATATATGCTATATATACAGTATGGTTGTATATACTGTATTTATGTATGCTGTATGTTTATGTATTATGCGTGTATAAACTGTATGCCTGTGTGTATAGGTTCTATATAGATTCAGTATGTGGGTATATGGTGTTTTCATGCTGTATGTGTATACACAGTGGGTGTGTACCGTATGTAAAAGAATATGATGCATATATACTATATGTATGTATATAAACAGTATGTATGCAAATTTGATGCATACATACTGTATGTATATGCAGTATGAGTTGGTATATACTGTATTTATTAGTGTATAAATGTATATATGAGTACATAAATGTGTGCATATGAATTTATATGTATGTATGTATGTGTGTACAAGTATATAAAAGTGAGTGTAGAGTGTTATGTGTGTATTTAAGGGCATAAATCTGTGTGATTGTATAAACGTGTGTGTGTACAAATATGTATGAATATTAGGGGAAGGGGGAAATCTGCTATGGGGCCCTGCCTCTCCTAGTTACAGCACTGGTAAGGTTGGTATTATATCTGTAAAAATACAGTTTTTTGTTAATAACAGTAAAATCGAGAATGTGCTATTTTGTTTGTCTTGAGTATATTTAAGAATCTTGCTTTTAGAATGCTTATTTGTCTTTTTCCTATGACAGCTTTTTTCTGAGGTGCGAGTTACATTTGTTAATGGCACCATTATGGACAATATATAATGCAGTGAAAAATGCATCTTTAATGCAAATGTAATCCTAGAATATGAAAAGAATTCACAGGTTATACATTTTGGAATATTAGGGACATTGGTATAGACAGTACATGCTGTGTGATCTCACTCATGGCCTAAATATAGTAATGGTGAACATTTGCACAAAATAGGTCAAAGTAAATGGACTTGTAAATACTTGTAACACAAGTTAAGTATGCTCAACTATAACCAATGTGTATGTATAATAAAATAGAAACGAGAATACAGTCAGACAATTTCTGCACTCACAGGTAACATTGTATGGGCAATAGACATTTCCTGTACTATTATACATTTTTACTATTGTTAATAGCTACTATCACTTTTATTTATGATTATGAAATTTGTTTATCTGTTTTTGTATTAAACTATATACAACTTTTGTATAAACTTAAATAGAAGTAATGCTAAGGGTTACTCTTTGATGTTGCTAAGTTATCAAATTACATAACCTGAGTAGCACAAGGCCCTTAGTTTAGCATTTTGGACGGCCTTGGAAGGAATTTTTGACTATCCGGACTGTTGGAAAGCCAGCTAGTAGCACAGCCCAGTTAGCAAGGATGTTAAGAAAACAGTCACTGATGTTCAGAACAGAAGTGACTGTTCTTCAGAATTTCCTACTCCTTGTAAAATCCCTTACAGGAATTTGCTCAGCACTAGTCTAAGAACAGCCACTCTGGCACTACAAGTGAGCAGGGCTCTTGTTAGCAAAGCTCCGCTCTAGAACAGGGCCATTTATGTCATCTAAGAGTACATTTACATATAGTCGTTGTGTTCAACCACAAGTTTTATGCCAAAGCAAGATACAACTGATGAAAATGCAATGTTTTTTTTTTTAAATATGATTTTGCATGTGTGCAGCACCAGACACCAAAATTCACCAGACCAGACTGCTAAAGAAGATAATTGGTATTTCCTAAATATTTCCTAAAGTTATACTTTTTGTTGCACTTATTGACTCTTTCATACTGTGGGGGTTATTTATCAGTGCTTCTATGCCAGACAACTGGCATAGAAGCCCTGAAGTAATCGCAAACACATGGTGATCCGCGAGTGTACTTGCGAGTATTTCCCCCTTTACGCCAGCTCTATGCCAAGGGGATGTGCTCCTAACAATGAATGAATTTTCTACTTCTACATGTCGATATATGAAGTTGCAATCTACTCTCCGGAATCTCAGTTGTATGTCTGCCTCTCCTAACCCATATCAGTATGTAGAAACCACACATTCAATGAACAATCAACACCTATTTCTCACAGCTTTCCCACACATCGGTTTCCCACATATGCACATTTAGTTCAATGGAGAGTTCTTGTTCTGAATGGGGGAAGAGAAGTAAGCCACTGTTTGACACCTCAGGTGGCCTCCTACCTCTTGAAATGTAACATGTTCAATACGCTTTCCCTTGACTGAACAAACATCAAGGAACATCCATTTGCTCTTGCAAGTCTGTTGCCTCCCATAGATTGGAAACATGCAGAAGCCATTAGAATATGACACTACTTTGTTGTGCCCTCTATTCTTGACTTAAAGGGGTATTCTTGTCTTGGCATTCACATTCAGTTTAATTAATCTGCCAAATATATACATTTCTTCAATTATATTTGATTAGATGAAAAAAATGTACCTGTGTGAAAATAATTTCTCATAAATGTAGTTATATGGCCCCCTAGAAGACTATCCTTGGATACGACCACTTCTGCTGGGGTTATTGCACGAAGAAACAAAAGGTTTTTGTATATGGAATGTCCAGAAGTTACTGAATGTCCCACAGTGGTCCTTTGGTAATGATTGCTGAATCCAGGAGGTCAAGCAGGACTCAATAGCAAATGTCTGGCCACCGCTGCGAAAATGTGAGGTGGTCGTGTCCAAGGAAGCTATCTCATTTCTAAGGGACAACATGACTACATTTATGAGAAATTATCTTAAATCTTTTTTTCATAACATCCAATTGAAGAAATGTCTACATATGGCAAATGAATTAAATTAAATGTTAATGCCCAGATGGGAATACGCCTTTAAGTAGGAGGTAGAATGTAAATGACCTTTTTATCAATCAATTATGATAAACCACGGTCACTTACTCATAGATCCAGGCACTGTGACTGTGGTATTATTCTTATATTTGTTACCTATTGCCCCCTCCCTTCTAAAATCAACTTTTAAAATTATCCTAATGAGCCAGAAGGGCTTTTGTGGGTGTTACCAGAGCCCTTTTGTGATGCAGCTTCACATACTTTCACACTGTGCAAGAGCTCTTCTCCCCTCCATCTGTGTGCTGAGACTTCCTGTTCTGCAATGAGATTAAAATCAGTCAGAGGGAGGTGGAAGTGCTGAGGGAGAGGGGGGGGGGGAGACAGTATAACAGCACAAAGCGGCTCTAGTAATGTTTCCCTTATAGCACTAAAGGCTTATTGAATAATTATAAAAGTTGATTTTAGAAGAAAGAAAGTACGAGAGTAGATTACCACAGTCATGGTGCCTGGATCTATGAGTAAGTGTCTCTGGTTTTTCATGCTTCATCTTAATAGTAGATTTTCTTTAATGCTATGTTTGGGCACAAAGGCACACTATAACCCTGCAAAAGTCTAAATGGGAGCTCTTTTACTCTTTTGGGCACCAAGGGCTTACTATTACTATGTGGGGTACAAAAGGAAATACATAAGTCTTCAGAGATGAATCATGACATAAAGTTGTCATGGTAGTCAGGGCTACATGGGGAATAGCAGGGAAAGTAAGTAACTCCAACTGTAGAATATATCACCAATGAGTCTCTAATTTTATATCACTTCTCTCTTTTCTTTGTCACACTAAATAGAGGTGTATCCACTTACCCCAGGCTATACATATTGTATATTAAATGGAACCATATTTTTTACAAATACAGCTAGTGGCTTGTTCTCATAGAACCCTATTAACTAAATGTCACCCTTCTTTTTGTTAAAAATTTTAGAAAAAATTTTTCACATCCCCATAAAATCTATTTTGTTCTCTTACATGGCATACATTCTGATCTAGAGCGAGTTGAAGGGATGTGGCCTCCTCTGGCTGAATCATGTGACCAGGATGACGTCATCTAAGGTCCTGTTGCATTTGCAAACTGTACCCCATGTATGTATCCGATCACATGAAATCACAGCATGCCTGCATGGAGCATGGGGAGGAGTAGAAGTCCATTGAGGCATGCTGTGATTTCATATGATCAGATTTCTGCATGGGGTAAAGTTTGAAATTGTAACAGGACTTTAGATGAAATAACCCTGGTCATATGACATGCTGAGACATGGGGAGTACACAGGACATAGGGAGTAGCTGCTGGATTCAGACTGAGGACACCACACCCCCTTATTTTGCTCTAAATGTACCTATATGCAAGGTAAGATTGCAGAATTGATTATATGGGGATGTGAGGGAACCCATTTTTAGCTAAAAGAAGAGTTAGCTAAAGGTCAGTTAGTTAATAAGGTTATATGCAAACTTGTCACTAGATGTATTTGGGGAAAATGTGGCGACAGGTTCCCTTTGAAACAGCCTTAACAAAACAGAAAACTCTTACATTATTTTGGTACAGATCTGCACCGCTTATCCAAAATACAATAAAAAATATTCCTGCAAAATAGTAAATGATTAATAAAAAGTCTGATCATGAAGGCCTTTTCAGGCCTATCATTATGAGGTTAATAAAACTTCAAATGGAAGAACTTGTTTGTTTTGGCAGCTTTGTACATCATACATTTATTCAGCTGTGTGATCCAAAGTGCTATTTGTCAGCTCATCGAATATAGACAGCCACATAGGGAAAACTGTACAAGTTAATTGTACTGTGTATATGGACACATCCCGCTCTTTAAACATGTGGTCAGTGCTTGTGTGTGTATCTGCTATTATGGGTGAGTATCGCTCTCTGTGGCAGCTCCACGCTCCATGGCCTCCACTACTGTGGCTCCTACTCAGCAGCTGGCCAGTGATAAGCACCCAGACACCCTGTGTAATTGGTGCTGATGAATTTTATCTCTTTGTTTATTCTTCAAAAACATTTACACAACAATATCAATACATGCTATCATTTTTTATAAAGCCCTAAATTAGGCCATGCAGCTGCCTTTTCAGTACCTCCTGCTATCAATTATAATTTATTAGAATTTCCAAGTACTTTATAACCTCCAGTCTAATCCCCCGTGTCTGCTCTTTCACTACAGAAAACCAGGATAATTAGAATTTTATAGAATGTTTTCCTTTCTCACATTTAAAAACTATGTTACAGCTTTCATTTACAATACAAATTTGAGTAACTTTGTAAATAAATTGCATGACTTGTAGTATTCTCACCCTGTAGTATAACATTTAGAAATCTGCAGGTCCAATATAAAGAACTAATATATCTTGGCTTTCCTTTATTGCTCAGTTTCTATGGAGAAAGGTTGCCTAATTTTTTACAACAGATAGTGTGCTCCATTTCGGCCACACTTAGAACTTGAAAAGAAGAGATGAATCCAGCACGATGGACACAATGAAAAACTTTCCTTTTATTGACCCATATTGAAAAAATAAGGATACAGCATGATCATGAGAAGGAGCGCAACAATCGAAATGCAACGGCCATATGAATCTGTATCTGCACTTTTTCAATATAAATCAATAAAGCAAAAGTGTTTTTTTTAATCCATCGTATTGGATTTATCTCTTTGTTTCAACTGCAAAGTGATCTGAAGTGTCCCAATGAATGAAAGAAAACCAGACAGGGGTTAAATGCCTGTTTGTAGTTTCCAATAGCAACCCATGTATTTCTGGTTAACAGCACACTATGTAAGTCAGACCCTGTACAAAGGATATTTTTCAAATAAATTGTTCAAGATGGAGAAACTTGGGACGACATTTCTTCTCCTTTTCCTTGAAGCACATGGTTTCTATCAGTGCTGGTCTTGGCTTGTATACAGAGGTTTTTTCCCTGTTTTTCCAGGGTATGATTGTATTGATAATACAATGTCAAATACCATACAAAAAAAACCAATACAAGTGGTCCATGACTTAAAGACACCCGACTTACAGACAACCTTCAGTTACAGGCGGAAAGCTCTTCCCAATGTGATCTCTGGTGAAGCTTTCTGGATGCTTAATCTTGGCCCCTGTGATGATCAGCTGTAAGGTGTGTATGTAATGATGCTTTATAAAAAATCTTTGTTCCCATGACAGCCCAAAGTTTGAAAATCCAAAAGGGAGTGAACCCTCTTCATAGAGACATGGGGGAGATTTATTAGATGCATCTGGGAGCAGAACTGTTCTAGTTGCCCATGGCAACCAATCAGAGCTCAGCTTTCATTTTCCCACAGTTGATTGTAATATCAAAGCTGAGCCCTGATTGGTTTCTATTGGCAACTAGAATAGTGTCACCTCAGACACCTCTGATAAATCTGCATATTGTAGTAAACACCCACCCCTAAGAGTGTTAACCATTTGTCTGTCGCCGGCGCCATTTAAAAGGCGGTGGCGCATGGGTGCTGCCATTTTTTTATTTTGGTCGTCACTCCCTGTGATGTCATTGGGAGCAGCGATCTGTTTCCATGACAGCTTTGAGTCAAAGTCCTGAGACTGTCTCATTTTAACTGATCTATTACAATGTCCGATTTGCACATTATAATAGATGATGTGGAAAATCCCCACTACCCACACAGTAGTATGGCAGTATATGGTAGGATCAATCAGACAACCTAGGGTACCTTAGGGGGTCTGATAAATAGAAAAAAACCTAAAGGTCCAAATCACCCCCTTTTCCCAAGAACTGATACAAAAATAAATAAGTTGAATTATGAACATGTATTCCAAAATGTCAGGTCTATCAAAATATATTAACGGTTATTGCCATCTTTGAACCCTGTAATGAAAATGGTAACCAAATGTCCGAAATGCCACTTTTTTGCCATTTTGCAACATAAGAAAAGTAACAAAAAGTGATCCAAAGGTCGTACAGTCCTCAAAATGGAAGCAGCTCCTTTCGCAAAAAATGATGTCATAAACAGCACCATACACAGTAGAATGCTTTGTCACAGGGACAAAATATTTTTTTCTGGAGTTACAATTATAAAATATACCTTTTCCGACTTGCCTACAATATCAACTTAAGAACAAACCTTAAAAACCTATCTTGTGCGTAACCCGTAGGCTTGCGGTATATATGTGTAGCTTAGGGTGGATTTGGACCTTGTTAAGCTGGGCAGAAGCGATTTATAGCTGTGTTAAAATGTTTGTAGTATTTATTCTAGTGTGGTTAGGTTAATACATTCAAGAGTTTTCACTTAAGTTGGGGAGGTTTGCAGATAATGGGGCAGATTTACTTACCCGGTCCTGTTGCGATCCCGCAGTGCGTTGTCCGATGAGGAGTCGGGTCTGCCACGATTCACTAAGATCGTGCGCCCGAGTTCCTGCATCCATAGCTTCCGCACCGAGGTCCGCCGGGGTTCACCTTCTTCCTGCTTGTAAGTGCGTGTCTTGCGACACAATTCTAATTGTTAAATCTTGCGCGTTGTCCAAATCCGTCGGGTTGTTCGATGGCCACGCCCCCAACCCCGATTTCTGTCACGTGCAAGCTGATGCCGATGCGCCAGAATACGATCGCCGGCGCCGAAATCCGGGGGCAATTCGGCGCATAACGGAAATGTGCTGTATGTAAGATATTGATAATTCCCCATTGTGTAAGAACTACAACTTCTAGCCTTATAGCAATTAGGTGTCTGTAAAAGGGGTTGATTGTTTGACATGTTTTTACTATGTTACATTATGGTTGTTAAGGTAACCAGGAAAATGTCTTGAATTTCGAGTTTGCAGAGTTTGTATACTGAATGTTAGACCAGGAGTAAGGAATGTCAGTGAGGATACACATACTTTGGCTGTAAAGTAAGTAAACAGCAGCTAACTGGTATTCACATCTTGTAAAATAAAGAATAAGCTGTTACATGTTTTTGCCGTCAGTGTAAGAAACGTGGTTTCCTGTGTTTCATTTCTCAAGGACTAGTGATTAGCGCACCAACAGCTCTAACAATAGACGTTATACACTGAGCCTCAGTAAAGGACCTTCTTGCTGTAATCTCACTTTATCGGAGCACTACTTCACTTCCCGTTGTGTTTTTTTCCTGACTCTCAGGAAAGCTTGAGCAGGAATCACTGATAACAGTTGATTGCACATAGTCCACAAGCGAATAAGACTCCACTGCATCGGATGTGCTAAAATAAGCTTCTCTTTTATGTCATGGTTTCTCAACAATTTTTTGTTAGATTTGGGAATACAGGCAGTCCCCTACTTAAGAACACCCGATTTACAGATGGCCCCTAGTTACAAATGGTCCTCTGGATGTTGGTAATCCACTGTACTTTAGTCCCAGACTACAAAGGTGTCCACAGTTAACAAAGGTGTCTTCAATGAAGCTTTATTGTTAATCCTGGTACTTATGAAAATCTAACATTTTTAAAATTCAGTTGAGACCAAAACATTTTTGGCTGGGGCTACAATTGTAAAATATACAGTTCTGACTTAGATACAAATTAAACTTAAGAACAAACCTACAGAACCTATCTTGTACGTAACCCTGGGACTGCCTATATAGATCTGAAAATGTATTTGGTAAGGTCTCACTTTTCTAGGAAGTATATAAAACTTTATAAATTAATTTGCTATTTGCACATATGTTCAATTTTACTCTGTGTATGGTATGCAGTACATTTGTCTCCACATTTGCTGCATGGGTATTACCTAGGGCAGACAGGTTCTGTAACAAAAACATAGTTGGAGATTCTGGTTACGGTAATCACTTTGGTGATCATAGGTTATGTATTCTAGAGCAATGTGTGCAAATATTAAAATATGAAATATGAAAGTTAAAAAAGATTAATATTCTTTAAATATAAAGGAGTTGCCCACATTCAGTATAAATTTCATACACAAACTTGTTGTACTGGTGGAAACAATGCAGTATTAATAGTTCCCTAATATGGAAGCTGTTTCTTCTACTGGACTATTGCTGAAAAATATTAGCAGGATTATGTTGGCAATTTTCTTTCATACTCTTAACAAATTTGTTTTTATGTGCAAAGTGTCCCCCATGATGGCCCACCTGGAGGATGCCCTTTGACCTCTGTAGGGACAGGAAGCAAAGGAGAGGTAGTAGTACCATACCCTCATCCTCCCACCATCCTGTCCTTACAGAGGGCAGGAAGAATAGGTTAGCCCCCCGTCTCCTCCAGGTAAGGAGCTTTAGCTTTCTAAAATCCACACAGACTTTCAAAATCCACATGGACTCTGCTATCAACTTCCGTGTTGGCTTTCCTACTCCTGCCATCATGAGCTATCAATGGCTGACGAGGCAGACCTGGCCTCTCTACACTCTATGGGCTAAAGTGGTGTAGAGGGATTCTTTATAGGACATTTTATTTGCCGTGTTTGCCAAGTATAGCTCCCCTCTTTCCTTTCCCTAGGGCAGTGATGGCGAACCTTTTAGAGCCTGTGTGCCCAAACTTCAACCAAAACCCACTTATTTATTGTAAAGTGCCAGCACAGCAATTTAAGCAGTAATTTATTTCTCCTTGTTCTTTGACAACTTTCAATCGTTCAGCCTCCTAAAGACACCAACACAGTTGAAAGGAGGAGGGCAAATTCCCTTATTATTGTAGGAAGATTTTGTAAGAAGATTCTTTGAGTCCGGTCTGGTGAACTTCATGCTGGGGCGATGGCCTGGGTGCCCACAGAGAGGGTTCAGAGTGCCGCCTCTGGCACCAGTGCAATAGGTTTGCCACCACTGCCCTAGGGTAAGGATCCAGAGATAAGGGGAAAGGCAAGGAGGATAGGCCTGAGAAAAGTGCTGAGCAAAGCAAAGATAAAACTGTGGATAAGCCTAGCATACACTGCAATATGTGTTTTAATAAGATACCTGACTCATACAAAAACCCTTTTGTAACCCCTGTATCGATATTATGAGTATAAATCCTCTTCTATGGATGTATTGAAAACTTTCATTGAGGATTAAGTGATGGCCTCATTGGCCATTGCAACTACCCAAACTCGCTGTGCAAAAGACTCCATACAGATAATAGTGGTAAGTAATCATTAGACAGGCTCATTGGGACAGTTCTATGTCTGCTTTTGGAGCTTTGCTGCCCATCAGATTCATTAAAATGGCTTTGGCCAAAAAGTCCCAAAAAAGATCTTCAGACTTCCATAAGACTCAGGAGAGCATTCTTCTGTCCTTCTGTGAAGACCCTAAAACACATACCGTATATACTTGAGTATAAGCCGAGGCCCCTAATTTTACCACAAAAACCTAGGAAAACCTATTGACTCGAGTATAAGCCAAGGGTGGGAAATGCATTGGTCACAGCCTCCCTATTATATAGCCTGCCGGACCCTGCCCCATAGTATATAGCCAGCACCTTCCCCCCAGTATATAGCCTGCCAGCCCATATCCCCCAGTATATAGCCAGCCCCCTACCCCACTGTGTAGCCAGCTGCGGGGGAAGCCAGAAAGGTGAGTTTTGAGATTTTTTTACTCGAGTATAAGCCAAGTTTGGGTTTTCAGCAGCGCTGCATTCAGCTTCCGGCCGGCCGTGGCCGGGTACGCCTATCCGTCCCTATACACAGTATTGTGTATGGGGGCCGGAAGGTTGTCGGGTCCGTCCGGAAGCTGAATGCAGCGCTGCTCCGGCGGCCATGTTTGTTTACATGGCGCCCGTACCGGAGCAACAGCGGCGCTGGATACGGGAGGGCACCGGAAGGTAATTACAGCTTTATTGTATTAGGCAGCCCGCTCCCGGCCACATATATTTTTTTTTCAAAACTCAGACAACCCCTTTAACATACTTAATAGACTGTGTGGTTATTTGGTAGTCTTCTGCTTTCTATGCTTACAGAGGTAAAAAGGCGGGCTCTCATGGTTGACTAGTGGAAACTGTGTTATTGGTAGGTACTATTTCTCAGTTTTCTGTTCGCTATTTTGGGGGCTGCCATTTAGAATAGAAAACATTGATAGCTAAATGCTCATAGCACCTCTACAATAGAGGCCACATGCATTAACATCAATACTGTCCACAAGGAGGACATCTTTGTTTTGGCTAAGGTTAGTAATTCAGTTAATGACTTTAATGGCATTTTTGCTATTTAAAGGGGTTTGCCTATGAAAGTGATGCCTCCATTAGTGATGCTAACATGATAAAGATATCTTTTAATCCCTTACTTTGCAATTTTACTCACTTTTTTTGCTGTTTTTACTCCTACCGCTATATTAGCTCCTGAATGTAAAAAATCAGCCCTGTGCGTGGGCACTAGTTGAGCAGACACTGAGTCCTGAGTCCACTGTGCTCTCCTATCCACCTGTCGCTGTGTGCTCACAATGTGCTTAGATTATCAGGGTACAGGGTTTGTCTACACTTTCATTTAGCTTCTAAAGATTCTACTAATATCTGACAAATAGAAAAAGAGAGATGACACAGATTAGAGTCATGAGATGGATGTAAAATCCTTAATAACAAACTCAGCTCTGCTGCCTGACCTAATCAAACACACACTCAGCCCTGATATGTCCATTTTGTAGAGCTGCTTTTCTCTTCATACTGCTGGATAGGGAGTGCCTCAGACTCTAGTGATCTCCGTCTTTTCCTCCCCCTGCAGTACAGTGTTCATATAAGAGGAATCTGGCAGACAGGAAGGCCTGCCTGACCATTGTTGTATACAAAGCCAACAAAAACACACAATAGATAGAGACAGGTTAGAATATGTGAAATACTGTATTTTTGTTAATAACATTGAATTATTTTGCCATACTGAGTATATTTAACTATTTTTTCTTTGTGCGAATAACCCTTCAGTCTATGCCCCTTTAGTGAACAGGGAATCATTACATATCACTTCCTCTGTATGTAACTGTAGATTAAAAGTCTACAGACTTTTATATGTTTTATCAATCACTTTCTAATATGGAAGATGGTGTAAGTGTACAAATATTAAAAGTAAGAAGCCTATTAAATAAATGACCAGTTCTTCTGGCTTTGACTCTTGCGTTAAAGGAAGTTGTCTATTCAGACAGATGCTTGCTGGATGATGGAACAAATGCTCCTTTTGCTTAGAAAGGCCATACAAGTAATACATGGATGGCTGGAGTCCATTAATATTGTCTGTAAGCTCTGGACATATGCTGCCTTAATGAGACAAGCACTTCAAAAGGGCACCTGTAATCTGCTTTTAAATCCTCTAAACTAAGAGAAATCATATCAGCTATCCTTTCAGAATCCCGAAACTTGTTTACCTAATAATATGTTGTATGGAAATTCCTGCAACTACGCCATCTCCTCGCCATGTGTGCGTGGAGGGGACATGAAGTGGGCACGGTCCCCAGGGCGTTCTTCCCCAAGCCGGCGCACTTGCTAGAGTCTGTAAACATTCACAGCTAAATGTTAGCATGTTTTTATGCAAAATTACACCTCGTCAGGCCTGGATTTTTTTCAAAAAGTTGCAAAAAAGTAGCAAAATGCATTTAAAGGGAACCGTCACCACGTTTTTCACAAATACAGGTAGTGACAGGTTCCTATAGAGCTCTAGTAACTATCTCACCTCCTGCTTTTAGCTAAAAATTGTTCCCCTCAGATCCCCATAAAATCAGAGTTATAATCTTGCCTGGTATCTATGCAGCTTTGGAGCGAGTCCACGGGGGGGCGTGGCCTAATGTCATGTGACCAGGGTGACATCATCAAAGGTCCTTGAGCTACTTAATATGAAAACTATACCCCATGTACATATCTGACCACATAAAACCATCACAGCAGCCTCCATGGACTTCTACTCGTCTCCATGCAGGCTGCTGTGTGATAAAATATGCTGTGATTTCATGACATATATGCTTAGTGTACAGTTCCTAATGCTACAAAAGCTATAGGACCTGCGATGATGTCACCCTGGTCACATGACATTACAGCAGCATACAGAGATAGGGATGGGGAGGAGCTGCTAGATTCAGCCTGAGGAGGCCACGCCCACCTGGACTCCATGTAGCCATGCTTAGTTACCAGATAAAACTATAAAGTTGAATATATGGGAATCTCAGGGGCATAATTTTTAGCTACAAGCAGGGTGTCAAATAGTTATTAGAGCTCTATAGGAACTTGTCACTACCTGTATTTGTGAAAATAGTGGTGACGGGTTCCCTTTAAAGTCCAAGCACATACGCCAGTAGGGGACTGGTGTGACTATGTGACATTTTATTCAACTTTTTTATTCAAAAGTTGCAAGTAGTTGTGTAGTTCTATGTTTTCGCCAGAAAAGTGAAGTGGCAGAGAAAAGTTGATAAAAATGATAAATAACTCCCTTTTAGTAGTCTTCACAAGGAGCTACAAGTCTTTTATAAGAAATAAATCGGAAGAAGTTTTGTGTTTAAGATTGAAGATTACATTCCAGCATTTCTATGAGGTTGGAAAGACTGGCAGATACAGTCGGAAAACACAGAAATTGCATGAACATCTTTCATTCTGCAGCCACGGACTTGTAGGAGTGGTGCACACTTGTAATTATAGGATCTCCTAATGGTGCTGGAAATTCTGAAAATGGAATTGACCTATGTTACATGGAAAATGATGACAGTGTCAGCAATATCAGTGTCGCTAGGGAGACGGGTGACAAACTACACATCATAACATTTTAACCTATCATTATATAAGATGTGTTTTCTAAATGGAAAAAGAAGAACCTTAAAGGTGAAAGTAACATACATGTATAACAAGCAACATTGGAGCAATGTCTATAATTGCATGAAATGGTTACATTTAGATTTGTGCAGAAGGATGTATAACATTGGGGTATTAGTAAATATCAAAAGACATGAACTGAAAACATTAAATGTACTAATGTGATGTATCCTAGAGATAATGCCTCTCACGATGTGCAAACACGTTGTATAAATAATTCAGTCCAACTTAATTTGGGAACATTTATCGCGAGGCACCCTACGTGTGAGTCTTTAGACTGTCTTTGGAGCCCTGCTGCCCATCAGATTTATTTAATGACCTGGCCCTTTTTTGTTTTTTCAGTTCCATTTTTCACTCCCCACCTTCAAAAATCTATAACTTTTTTATTTTTACACACAAAGAGCTCTGTGAGGGCTTGTTTTATGCATAACAAATTGCCTTCATAGTGAAGGTATCGATTATTGCATGCCATGTACTGGGAAGCGGGAACAAAATTCTAATACAGTGAAAATGGTGAAAAAACACATTTGCGCTATTTTCTTGTGGGCTTGGATTTTACGGCTTTCACTGTGCACCCAAAATGACAGGTCTACTTTATACTTTGGGTGAGTGCAATACATTTACAAAAATTAAAACCTCCTGTACAAAACATTTTGGGGGGATTCTGCAATCTTCTGGCGATAATAACTTTTTTGATACTTTGGTGTACGGAGCTGTGGGTGGTGTCATTCTTTTGCGACTTTTGATTAGGTTTTAAATGCTACCATTTTTCGTATGTACAACCTTTTGATCACTTTTTATTGCATTCTTTATATTTTTCAAAATGGCAAAAAAGTGCCATTTTCAACTTTGGCCGCTATTTTCCGTTACAGAGTTAAATACAGTGAAAACCCGTTATTATATTTTGCTAGATCTGGCATTTTTGGACGCGGCAATACCTAATGTGTTTTGTAATGATTTTGACTGTTTATTTATATCAGTTCTAGAGAAAGGAGGGGTGATTTGAGTTTTTAGGGGTCCGCTCTTTTTTTACTTTTTATGGCCTTTTTTTTTTTTTTTTTTTTAAATGATGCAAATGAGCCTGAGGGGCTTTGGGCTCCATAACTGTTAAGGTGATGGCACACGTGGCGTTTTGAACGTGTTTTTGGCCCGTTTTAAGCAGTCTGTAAAAAAAAAGCATGCGTTTTTTGATGGACTGCTTAAAAAAGGGGCCAAAAATGTGTTCAAAACGCCGCATGTGCCATCGCCCTAATGGAGCTCGGAGCCCATTAGGCTCATTTTCATAATTTTTAAAGCGTTCATTTCTTAACAACTAGGGCATAAGAATCTAAAAGAAGATCTTGCCAGTGGGGGAACACCTCTGTATGTAAGTGTGCTTGATTTACAATCCTTAATTGGTGATTTTAATTAATCAGTCTACAGTGTTCTTCTGCACAGCAGAAAAAGTTGCTTGCACTTTGGGGACTGGAGTGACTATAGGAATTTTTTTGCAGCTTTTTTTTTAAGTTGCAGTTTATAATTTCCGCCTTCCATAGCGTTGCACTACACTTTTATGTATTTTGACAGTAAAAAGTTGCAAAAACTGCAATGTGACTTCACTACTTTCACAAATTGATGATAAATGTCCCCATTGACTCATTTTTTATTAATTCTTTCTGTGGGGATGAGAGACAACATACATTCAGGCATTTTATTTTTAATATTTTACCCCATCGCCATCAGTGCAGTATAAAAACAGGAGCCGCCAGTGACAGGTGATGCTGTGGGATAAAGGAAGCAAGAAGACAGGTAAGTATTAGTTCTTTTTTAGTCCCCTCCCATCCATATACAACAAAATTCATATTCCTCGAGAACCCCTTCAATTATACATCCATTTATCCATAGTATCCATAATAATAATAATAATAATAATAATAAGCCAAATAATGTCTGTAATATATTAAAAGCAAAACTGTCTGCATGTATAGTAGGCAAATCATTTCTTGTGGGTAAGGTGTTAACCACAAATGGATTGCAGTTTGAATAATCTCTCTGGTAGAGAAACCAGGTCTGTGGGGAGGCCCTTTGCCTGTTTAAATGGGCCTGTTCTGACCTCTTGTTATGCCAATTAATAATAAATTCTGCCCATCCTGACCATGCCCCCATTTTCTTACCTTTACCAGCCATCTGACAATATGGAACCTAATTAGAATCATTTGTTTCAGAAGCAAAAATGCAAATAAAGCTCACTGCGGTCAGATGGGAGGATTCAGGTCATTGGGGGACATGCATCATTATTTCTGCTAGTCGAATTGTCTCATTTATGCGACTTTTGTCGTCTTTGCAACTTTTCACTTGTCGTTTTTCAAGTATGCCTTGGTTTGCATCTGCACCTTATGTATCTTAGTTTCCTAGATGTTCTGTGCAAATTTTCACTTTTGTATCACTTTTTTTGCTTATTTTTGAGACATTTTAGGAGCAAATCTGCACTTGGTCCAGGGCAGGTGCACAGGATGGATTTTTTCCATGGACCCTATTTTAACATGTAAATTGGAATTATTTCACATGCTTTAAATGTTTAAAATTTTGCCCAGTAACCTGTTTTTTGAAAATTCAGAAATTTTTGCATTTACATTTTTTTTTTCATTTATTGGTTACTTCTAAGGGTGCGGTCACACATCACATTTTTATTGCATTTTGAAACCTATTACAACAGCATAGCAGAGGTGATTAGCCTTATTACATTACTGTTAACATTTGTATTTACAAAACGCAATATAAATGCGACATTAACGAGTTATGTAAATGCAAATGTTAACAGTAATATAATTAGGCAAATCACCTCTCCTCAGCTGTTGTAATAGGTTTCAAAACGCAATCAAAATGTGACGTGGGACCACAACCTCATATGTCATCATCTCCCTGGGGTGTGACTTAAAAATGTAGCACTATACATGGTTGGTGAGGGTACAATATGCCAGCTAAAATCCATTAGACACAGCATCTACATTATGATTTATATTAATACAAATGAATACAGCGCTGTATGCTGTACAGTCATCTTTTTGTTCTGATACTCTTTCTTCATATTATTCTATCCTTGTCGGCCTACCGTATATATACTCGAGTATAAGCCGACCCAAGTATAAACCGAGGCTCCTAATTTTACCACAAAAAACTGTGAAAACCTATTAACTCAAGTATAAGTTGAGGGTGGGAAATGCATTGGTCACAGCCCCCCCCCCCCAATATATAGCCAGCAGCCCCCCAGTAGTATAGAGCCAGCCAGCTCCTAGTAGCATACAGTCAGCCTGCCCCCTGTAGTATGCAGCCAGCCTTCCCCCTGTAGTATAGAGCCCCCAGTTTAGTTCCGATTAGTGCAGGAAGAAAGGAGCGTGTTATGTACATTTGTATTTACAAAACGCGATATAAACGTGACATTAACGCATGTGTTAACATCGCTGCGTTTACTATGAGTTTTGTAAATGCAAATGTTAACAGTATTATAATTAGGCAAATCACATCTCCTCAGCTGTTGTAATAGGTTTCAAAACGCAATCAAAATGCGACATGTGACCACAACCTCATATGTCATCATCTCCCTGGGGTGTGACTAGAGTGCTTAAAAATGCAGGACACAGCCTCAAATCCAAAATTAACAGTAGTGACCATTCCTGTATATAACCCCCTCATGTAGCTTGTCTCCATGTGAATTTGAGACATTTGCAACAAAAAGTCTCAAAAAGAAGCCAAAATTTGCACCTGGCCTGCTAGGATAGGATAAACTGAACATGTATCACAAGTAAAAAGACAGAATCATACATAAGGCACAAAAAAGAGCCGCCAAATGTCTCTAAAATTCACCACAGAGAGAAAAAACTAAGGTACATGTCCTCCACTTCTTTCTAAAAGAAGATTGCCTCCGCCAGTAATACCCTTGATCAGTGTTGGAACTGATTGTGGGTGTTAACTGTTGCCACTAACATGTAAGCACCACAAAGGGGGCATTGACGTTGTGGGGTGGGACGAGCCGAACATAGACCCAAATTTCGGTACAAACCTGAAACGTCGCAGTTTGGTTCTGCTTAACCCTATTTATGACTATTTATCATAGTTGTCCTACCCAGATGACTACAGCAGATAATCTGCATATTAATTATGATTCGATAAAAGCCTTTCTGGCAAGCATATTAGCAGCACTATACATGGTGGGTGAAGGTACAATATGCCAGCTAAAATCCATTAGACACAGCATCTACATTATGATTTATATTAATACAAATGAATACAGCGCTGTATGCTGTACAGTCATCTCTTTGTTCTGATACTCTTTCTTCATATTATTCGATCCTTGCTGGCCTACCGTATATAGTCGAGTATAAGCCGACCCAAGTATAAACCGAGGCCCCTAATTTTACCACAAACAATTGTGAAAACCTATTAACTCAAGTATAAGTCAAGGGTGGGAAATGCATTGGTCACAGCCCCCCCCAACATATAACCAGCAGCCCCCCAGTTGTATACAGCCAGCCAGCTCCTAGTAGCATACAGTCAGCCTGCCCTCAGTAGTATACCGCCAGCCAGCTCCTAGTAGCATACAGCCAGCCTGCCCCCTGTAGTATACAGCCAGCCTTTCCCCTGTAGTATAGAGCTCTCATTTTAGTTCCGATTAGTACAGGAAGAAAGGAGCGTGTGATGTTGGACATTACTCAAACCATTACTCAAACTGATGGTAGATGTCCTTTAAGAAGAGTAAGATTAGAAATGAAAACTTTTTTGACATGTTTATTCTTTATTGCAGGTTATACAACACAAAAACCTGATTTGTAGGTATTTAATACCGAGTGAATATGGTTTATTGTATTGAAGTATTTATGTTGTTTCTTTGCATTTTCAGCTTGCAGGATCAGCGATTATTGGTGTTGGATTATGGCTTCTTTTTGGAGGAAATATAAAAGAATTAAGTGAAGGTGATAAAGAAGTATATGAATTCTTTTTTATTGGTGAGTACCATGAATAAAATATTAGCTTTTTCCTTACTCTGACATTATGCTACAGTTTTGCTGAGTATTAGTAAGAATATAATACTACTCTGGTGATGTTAGAACCTTTTAAGTACATAGCAATGAATAAAGTATGTATAAATATAAGTCTTCTTATGTAGTTGCATGCTGCATAAGTCCACTTAAAGGGAACCTGTCACCAGGAGACCCATTTTTAGCACCTCCCCAGTCCCCATAGATCATAGTACTTACACTGCCAAAGAGTTTCTTTTTGTATAAATAATAGGTTTTACAGAAAAAAAGATATACTATATAGTACCTTTCAATGTCAAGTGAGCTGTGACTAGGCCATCCGTCCCCTGGGAGGGGCTATATAGGAGCGGTTTCCCCCCAACCCTCGGAAAACTGTTCCACCGTTTGTCCTTTCCAAATATCTAAAAACGCCTATCACCCGACTTAGCAATGCCCCCTGCAGTATCCCCCCTGTGATCGTCATCAACCCATGTTCTGTCCACCGTCATCAACTGATCGCGGCAGACATTCTTGCGTTTACCCGTTCAGCATCCTTCAGTATGTTTACACGAACATGTGCAGATGAAGCAGATCCGGACGCGCGGTCTTCGCATTCATCTACGCATGTGCTACTCTACACCGCTGCTTGCTAGGCATTGAGTTGATGACGATGGGTGTTTCATATATTGGAAAAGAACAGAAGGAGGAGCTGTTTCCCGTGGGTCGGAGGGAGGGGGAAAGGGGGAAAACGCTCCTCTATAGCCTCTCCCAGGGGTCGAATGGCCTAGTCACAGCTCACATGGCATTGAAAGGTACTATATAACATATCTTTGTTTCTGTAAAACCTATTTTTGATACAAAAACTCTTTGGCAGTGTATGTACAGTGCTCTATGGGTACTGGGGTGGTGGTGGGGGTGGGGAGCTAAAAATGGGTCACCTGGTGATAGGTTCCCTTTAAGATAACTGTTTATCTATGCAAAATATTCAGACATAATACAACTCTTTTCCACATGTTTTATTGTCACATGTAGATTTTTTGATTGGCTGGATGCTTATACCGCGAATGTATAAAGAATCTATTCTGTCTTTCCTACGGTATTACTGTATATATCTAGTCTTGCATGTTTACAGTACATATTACTTATGAGGATCTAGACATCACTCGTTCACAAAAGTTGTGAATATGCATACTATTTCCACCTGCTAACATCATTTATATAGTCTTGGCACATAGGATACATCTCAAAACAGGGCTGAGGATGCCAGTGGAAAGGTTTGCTAGTACTTTGGATATCACTGTGTTTCTTGTTCCAGAATAATTTAGCTGCAGCGGAATAAACCTACAGTATCTGACCTGGGCGGATTGGTATCCTGTTTGACATGTTTTTTAGGTGGCACACACTGTTTTATACAGAGAATTTTGTTTGTGAAGTAAATAAATAATGTGGGCGTTGTAAGCCTTGTGATATTTAAAAGGAATATAGCATCAAAAATAACGTAATTTTATATTCAAATCTTGAGATTTGACTTTTGACTTCTATGGTTGTCACAATTAGCTGCCTTTTTTGCAGCCTACCTGTTACCTCATCTTTGGTATAGTGTCAGTAAAGGCCAATGGATTTAATGGCAGCTGTGATGTCCTCCAGGGGACCAGATAAGCAGCAATAGTAACACTATATGAACTATGAAAAGGTAGTATGATCCATAGGCACCAGCAAAAATGATGTATAAAATAATTTATGTATAAATTCATGTATTTATGTATTTAAAATCATGATGTATAAATTCAATTTATTCTTGGATTTTTAAAGAGGCTTACAAAAAAAAAACAAAGATGTTTACATGAAGAAACCTTTCATTACAGGTAATACAGAAACCTGTTTCTTCATGTTTCACTTTTTTTTTGTATGTTTTTTAAAAATGCAAGAATAAATTGAAGATTGTATGCATCTTATTTTTCTGGGACCTACTACTATTACTACTGCCTACTATTACTAGTTATACCACATAGTTCCTATTGCCTCTTGGGACCGACCAAGGACTCTTTCCTCCACGGAGCACAGCAGACTGACCATCTTACTTTAGGGTAAGCTACCATTTTTTTCTGTTGGTTAGCAACACTATATACAGGCAATAAATTTAGGCTCCACCCTTGTCAACCTCTGGGGAAGATGGCTGCACCTCTTCCAATGTAAAGAGTTTTATGGTCACAACAAGGAGTATTTTAGTCTGTCCACCATGGACCCCTGGCTGTAAGAAAAAGAAATCCTCTTTTGATTTTAGCATTTCTACCAATGGTTTAAAAGGATAGTTTTCCATTTGTATTCGACAGTATGGCAATTTTAATGTCTGTGGTCCTCTGACAGATTTGAGCAAACATCCTAAGGGATGAGTGTGAAACCAGTCTAGGATAAAGATACTTGGATAAGGCACTTGGGTACTTCAGGGGCTGGCACAGATGTATGCAGAGTGCAGACTTTCCCCCTTTTATCTCTACAATGGAGCAGGGATGACTTTTACAGTGTTCAGAGGGTCCAGTACTATAAATTATGACCTAACTTGGCACCAATGATACTGAATTAACTAAAATGGATTTCAATTTGGGAAGAAACAAATCAAAGTCACTCCTTTGTAAGGTAATATCAAACTTGTTGTACAGCTTGTGTGGCCATGGGCCCCAAAGAAGTCTTTGGCCCTGGGTTGCCACCTAAACGACCCATATTATAATCCGCTACACTGCCTGCTTATGTCTGGGTTAGTATGTTTTGTAGTCATTGTTTGGTTTACTGTATATGATGCATGGTTTGCAACTTTTTTAGCACAAAGATGGCTAAGGAAGTTAGCAAATGTCCCCCAATATATTTATCTATTCATATCTGAGGTGTCTAGCATTATTGCTTTTGCATTTTCTTTTTTCTCTTTTTAATTATATACTTGTGTAATGGATGTGCCAAATGCCTTTTGGACACAAAAGTATCACCTAAATCTTCCGTTAGTAGTGAACCCACACAAAATCTTCTTTGCATCTTAATAGCATGCTACTTGTCCTCAGTGTGCTGGACAAGTACTTTAGGTGTAGCGCAAGCAATTGGACCCTTTCACTTTTTGTAAAAGTGGCACAAATAGCATCATTAATTATTCCTCATACCAAAGTGAAACAAAGTTTATAAAACATGGTAATACAAAGGATAAACAGATATGTGTAATAAATGAAGAACCATATACATTATTGAATTGTCTAGGAAACATACTAGAACTCAGAGTCCATAAATATATCGGGGGCACGTTTACTAAGGGTCGTGTGCCAGTTTTCTGTAGGACTTTGCACATTTTTTTCTAGTGCAAACTGCTTGCATGGGTATTTAAGAAGTGTCTGCACCACATTTGTGTGGCACATGACCCTTTTGTGGCGCGGCTGCACTAGTCTTCTGCACTGAAGGGGGCGTTCCGACAAAAAGTTTGACAGAATTGTGTTGCATGCCCTATGTTAAAGGTGCACCAAAAAAAGATTGGGACACTCTGTCAGAGCAGTACAGGAAGCGTCAGATTCATAAAGAACGTGTACCAGAAATCCTGAATCTGGTGCACTCTGCACTGTACACAGACAAACTGCACTGTTCTTTATAAATGAGCCCCATTATGTTTTGACCCGGTGTAACATTCCATCCATAAATCCAGGGCCCAAATGGTTCATAGTCATGTTTCACAACTGTTAAATAAAACAGGAGTTTTCCTGACCAGCTTTATATTTTGCAATTTATTTGTGTTATGATACAGTTATCGAAACAAAATACCATCTTGATTATGAGATGTTATGCTTATTACTTTACACGATTTTTAGATAAGCAAAATATTTTAGGAGCGTTTATGTAATGAAAACAGATGAAAACCTCAAAAATAAAAAAAATATGTAACATTCTGCTTCTGTTGCTGGAAGTAGCCAAGCCTATTTTTACTAGCAGGGTTTTCCAAATGAGACATAAACTGCCTGAGATCCCAATATAGTACTCCAGGCTGTGTGTAAAGTCAGTGGTGCAGCTCTTACAGCTGTAAGGACAGAGGCCTATAAAACTTCATCATCCTTCCCATATATACACTGCTCAAAAACTAAAAGGGAACAGTGAAATGCCATATTCTAGATCTCAAGGAATTAAATATTCAGTTGCATTTCTGTATTCATTACATAGTGCACTGTATTGATAAGAGTAAATCATAAAGATATCAATTCCCTAATCATAACCATAGACCAAATCTACATACTGGAATTATGTGATTGAATGGATTTCAAGCCTTAAAGTTTATCAAAGTATTGCAATGTAATATACAATAGTTCATTGCATGGGGGATGCTGGCAGTCCTAAGCCTTTATGCAGATAGTCTCAGTCTCATTCTCCTACCCGAGAACAGCATAGAGATGTCTGCCTGTGAGTCCTATTATGTTACCATATCACCTCTCATAACTAATAGTATGCTAGAATTACATCCTACTACGCTATATTTAGTTTACTAAAGTAGGTAAATATAGTAAAGAATTTTCTGGCATAAACATTAAAACGTATCTTCCCTAAGGCTAATCTAGATGAGTGTAGAAGACCAATAAATAATCATAGAAGACCTCTTCTGGTTTTGGCATATAATGCTGCCAGACCCTAAAAACGAGGTAAACATTATAACCACCTGTTAGTCAGGGATTACTGTTAGAGATTTAAAATGAGTCTGTGATCAGAGATATACCAAGCTCCGGCAAAGCTATGCCAGTTTTGTGTAAAAACTTAGAACTTTTGTTCATTCACAGATTTAGCAAAAATTACGCAAGCCACCGGCTGCCACACCCCTCTACAGCGACTAAACCCCCTTGGAAGTGGACATGGGGTAGTCGCTGTAAGAATTGCAAATTCTTATACTCCGCAAGAATTAGCAATTCTTTTACTGATTCTACACTAGAAAAACGGCATAGAAGTAGTGATAAATCTCCCCCTAAATGTCTAAAGACACCCTGATTTGAAAGCAGCAATAGATATTTACTCAGTTTTATTTTTCCATTGTATAGTCCGTAGTTTGGAGCCTTTTTACCGATTTGGTTAGCCTTATGTGGCCATGCCATTGTATAAAACACAGTCCCAGTCTAAATATCACTGCTCGACATAATGTTAAAATAAGGACAAGCTAGTGAAGATTTATGGCACTTACTGACAGGCCTGACATTTCTAGTTAATAGGTGTTTGGTTCCCCACTGTATATATTGTGAATGCAACACCCCTGCGCAGTGTTGAAAAATCAAAACCTGCCTCTATTTAATTGTGTTTCTCTAGGCCTGACCCACGTAGGGAGACCTCCAGTGTCTGCAAATGGTAATGCAGCTGTTAACTATCTGCCTGAGAAGGAATGTATAATTCTTGTAACCAATGAGATGCCTTGTCGTTATTGCATTGTAAAGAGATTGCTGATTTGATTTGATACTTAGCTTGCCACCTCAATAGAGGAGTTCATAAAACCCCTTGTGGCTGAAAAGTTCCAGCTCAGTCAGCCCTGAGTTCTTCTCTCCAGACAGAGTACTGAGAAGCTCCATAGAAGCACATGTGTCAGTGGCACACTGCACTGACACCCTTGGCCTGCGGGGAGACCAGGCCCAAGAAGACCTACACCTTCAGGAATCTGCAGCCAACTATCCATCTCCAGCCTGAAGCTACCTATACCAGGCTGTGAGCTATTCCTGTGGAACACCATCCAACCAGTCATCTTGACCTAGTTGATGGGTTTGGTGCTTTGGCCGTTGCCAGGTTCCTGAATAAACAAAGCGTAAGTCTCCGAGTGATCCCTATGTAAGGCTAACAACACCAACGGCGCCCCCCACACCTATATTGGGGTTGCCCCAGGGAGAAACATCTGATTCTTTCAGCCTCGCCCTCCTTTGTTGTGCTTCCATCTTCCAGGCTGTGTACAAAGCCGCTGCCCCTGGTACCCAGCACTGTGACCACAGACGAGCACTAGGCCACGCTCCGCCAGCCACTCAGGTACCTAGCGCTGCCCCCAAGCCAGAAAAAGTTTAGGCTGCTACTGCTGCTGATTGTCAGCCTTCTCCCTCTACTGTGAGAGCACCATCAGTCACTGCTAAAAGCCAGCAATTTATGAATTTTTAGGACTCGACACACAGAGATGACTTCTACAGCAACCATATAAACTGTGATTTTATAAAAAGTGACAAAGCGTTAGAAATGGGTCACCGGTTTATGTTGTCTTCAGTCAGGCAAGCATAAGCCTGGTGGAATCATTGTATAATGGATACTCTGTTACATACCTTGTGTGTACTTTGAGCCATATACACAGTTATATGGCATTCTTTCAATGCTGATAAAAACCATAAAATTCATAAACCATAAACTTCATGTATTTTTTTCAGTCATTTTTTTCCGTGTTGAAGTCTTTGGGAAAGCACCTAGAGCATGCTCCATTTTGGATAAATACCATGGTCCACAAAAATATACACAAAGCGAGAAAAAAAATGTCATAAAAAGGCACTGTAGTACTTTCTATTCTGTTGCCTTGCAGCTAACATCTGGCTGCCCGTTTCTTTTGGAACATTACACTGAAATAATATTTCTTAAATACTTTTTTCCTCAATATTCTGTGTGATTATATAACAATGCCATGGTAAACCCAAATCTTCATCCATCTTGGTTATTCTCTTCTGCTTCTTTCAGCTGCTGTTGTGCTCAGTCTTTGATTTCCTTAGCACATCACTGCCCTGGATGCCAGGGTTCACTGTGCAGCTCGACAAGTAACAGTTCATTACTGAGAGCTGAAGAACTCAATGGTCATAAGTGTGTTATGTAGTGTGTTCCTTGTACCCACTGGGTATTATATTTGGGGAGGAATAACTTCTGTACCAGCCACCAGAAGACATTGTGATTTCATTCTTTAGCGTGCTGTGCAGGGGCCGCATGATAATGCATTTTACAGATAGCTCTGTTAGGACTATTTTCACTTCTTCCACATAATAAAATCTACACTTTTTGCCACATCCTGCCATGTGAGGTATGAAACAAATACATCAGTGCCAGCACTAAGTCATTTCTGGAATTTAACCTCTTCTTTATTGCTACACTGAAAACAAATCTTTATACAATAAACATTTTATAAAAGCCTACAGTATGCAGAAAATGGCGCTATACTTCTTTATTATCTACAGTAAGTAAGGAAATTATCCTTATGATTTGTAGTTCTAATACTATATATAAGATATGAAATAGTGCTGTAGGCTGTAGTATAGTCCAAAGCAACATTCACAGCTTTGCTGAAATATTAGCTCTGAAATCCAGGGTTAGAGTGGCAAATTTAAGGGTTGAAATGCTGCAGATTTTTGTAGTAGAATAAGAACATACTATATGCTGTCTAGATGCTGAATCTATAACGGAAAGTGGAAATGGTGCTACTGTGCCACAGATTTCACTCTACACTTCACCACGTCAGCTAGGCCTCATGTACACAAATGAGCCGCACACAGGGGAAAGTTTCTGACAGGGGGAGATTAGGGGGAAGCTGTACCTATGGTGAATCTGAAACCATTCAGCCGTAAGGTTATGTTCACATTACATATTTTGGACATGCTCTGTGTGTAGATGGAATAGCCGCTGGTGTTAACGCAGAATGTTTCCATAGACATACCCAGGCATCCATTTGGTCTCCATCTGATCAGAATGCCTTGAATTCAGGAAGAAAGATATGATGAAAAGTGATTTAGACCATTTGTTCATTCTGCTTTAAAAAAAATATTATATGCAGGGGCCATTAGGGGTTAAGAGGGACACATCCATCCCTGGCCTCCACTGGGGTACATTGTGGTTGTTCCTTCAGTAACTATATATGTTAGAAAAACTGAACATCAGCAGCAGCAAATCACTGGCTGCTGCAGATGTTCACTTATCCTCCCAATTTTAGGGGGGGGGGGTCTGAAGAGGAGGATGTATCCAACTTAATGAGCATACTGCAGGGTAAGCTTCTAGCATCAGTTGTAAGGATAGGTCAGGAATCCTTCCAATATACTTACAAGGAACTGCAAAAACTAGATGTGAACCCAACCTTATACCTTACCTTTGTGTTGTAGATCAGCTGAAAATATATGTATTTGTACATGTACCCATAGAATGGATTGTGAAGATTCCTTTATTTTCAATTGGGTTATTTTGATGGCAAACAAATGAATTTCTACAAACTGCACTATGTGTTAGTGGAGTGTGCAGAGTGCACAAGATTGGACAGCATGGTGGGTTAGTGGTTAGCATTACAGCCTTGCAGCACTGGGGACCTGGGTTCAAGTCTCAGGGTCAACATCTGCAAATAGTTTGTAGCAGGTCCTCCAATTTACTCCCACACTCCAAAACATACTGGTAGGCTGATTAGATTGTGATCCCCATTGGGGACAGGGACTGATTTGGCTAGCTCTGTGTAGCCATGCGTAATCTTTGTGTGCTATATAAATAACGGAATTATTATTATTAATTAAAACTGAGGCATAGTCCTCATTGATCTAAGTTGGAAGTATGCACCAACTTTTTTCGGTGCACCTTTAACATAGAGCGTGCAACACCATTCTCTCAAGTCGCAGTAATAAATGTGGTAACAATATACGACTCTGCGGAAAGTCCTTTTAGGTGCAGAGTTTTGTGGCTCATCGGGCATGGCGCATCGGCGACACAATACTGGTGCAGACACTTTTTGTAAATATATGTGCAAGCAGTTTGCATGTTCTTTTCAGTGCAACGTCAGACAGAAAACTGGCGCAAAAGATTTAATAAATATGGTCCATTATCCTAAACTGGATTGTCTGAATTCCAGCTATTTATTAAATTGACTGCTTTGTATTCATTTGAAAAACTGTTTTGGACAATTTCCTTTATAAAACCTAATATGATGAGGCCTGTGAAGGCTCTGCTAGTGTTAAATGATTACTCCCCTATGTATAACCGTACATTGAATTTCCATTTGCTCTCAGGGATACCTTACTGAAGAAAAGAGAAGGAAATAGTATTGTTTTGGCAGGAACCACTACTTGGAAGCTGCTCTGCAACTCCTCACTGACCAGAGCAGTCTTTTAAGTGGTATAGCGTAATCCATAACTCAATTTGTCTTTGGAAATTGTTTTTATGGAGAAGCAGTCACAGTATTTATACTCCCATTATAACTGTGTTATAGCTGCTGCGGTACATAGTGTCTAGTGATAATAACAGAATCATGTTCTTGACTCTTTTTTGAGCTCTTGTAGACAGGATTGTGTCTCATAGATTTAGAAGCTCCTTAAAATGGTAAAGCAGGAGCTGCAGTACCGAGCCAACAATCCGACGTTCCAGTCTGGCATATAAATGTTTAATGTATTTAAAGGAATTTATTTTCCTTTGTATGACATAAGTTACCATAATATCTCATCATGGCATATATACTAAATGTATCTGTACTGTAGGCTGCTGGAGGTATCGAACGGGCATGACCTAAGTGTTTGGTGAAAGGCTTAAAACAGGCGTAACATGGATGTGAATGTATGTGTGCATCATTGGTTATGTGAGGATGGATTTTTCTTTTTCAGTCAGCAGAGTTTCTATTCCAAAATGCAAAGCTCTTATTTTATGAGGGTCCTATGAATTTACATGGATGCAGCTTTCTCTGGATATTCTATCTACAAAGTCCTGACTTTGTTAGGGGCCTTATACATATAGACTGTTCCTACAACAATCTGGCTCAGATCATAGTATAAGTTGTTTCCCTGCTTTCAGGGATTCCCTTGCCCTTTTAGTTTTAGGCCAGTTTTCATTTATTCTGTTCAATACTTTGCATCAGTATCAGGGGTACTGAATGGGGCCCCCTTTCTGCTGAAAAAACCTATTTACATAAACATACAGTTCTTCACTCAATTCATACACCCGCACACACATATAGACCATGTACACATCACATATACAATCACATACAGTGTCATATACAGATGTACAGCATATAAACACAAATACTGTATATATACAACATATACACATTCAGCATACATGCACATACACAGCAAATAAACATCATAGTATTAATGGAAATATTTGAACATCTTCCATGTTTTGAATCTACTCCTTGTTTGAGCAAATTGGCAAGCTCTTTGCAGCGCTAACTAATCTGAGCGCTATATAAATAAAGGAATTATTATTATTACCTTACAAATACTGATGCAAAATACTGAGCAGAATGCTGTCTTGTGAAACTGGCCTAATGCCTCATCAACATGGTCGTATATGGCAGCCATGAGCTAGATGTATGTACAGCCTTATGTATGCCGTATGTATGCCTTTGAATTCTATTATGCATAGTCACGCTGCCATGGCTCACTTCTCCGCGACTGTGCTTGGAAGCTGCACCCCAAATTATAGAGGAGTACTCACCCCTCCTATTTCCAACCGGCCAAAGCGGGCCGCTAATATTCCCAGACTTTTTCAGTTGTGTGCATGAGGCCTAATCTATTGTGAATTAATTTTTTTTTTTTTTAAGTAGAAAAAAAAAATCTGTCAAAAGGTTTTGAAATAGCGCTGAAAAGTAATGAAGGCCTTTTCAGGTTGGACAATGTAAGGTTAGATACTGGATTGTTTGCAGCATGCCTCCTCCTGGATTCTTTTCTATACGGCAGCAGAACCAGCAGTGGATGGAATATTCCACATAACACTCCGTTCAGTGTAGTGGAAACTAGTTCCAGGAGACAGAATAAGGGCCCTTTTCATGCTCTATACCACACAGAATACCCTTTATCCCTGCACTACTTTTTGCTGTCTGTAGCTTGTAGAGATTCCATCACATTTTCCATCTCCAGGATGCAGCGTGAGTACATATAGGCCAAATAAAAAGAAGCAAATACCTTGCTGAGCAGCTCAGGAAGTGACGGTCTAATTACCTGAAGAGTGAATGGACGCTAGTGTCAGGAGCATAACACTGCTTACTATTAATTACATGGAATAATAATCCCTGGGAGCTTCCTGCATACTGGACTGCCAGTAAATCCTACAAAATGTATGAATTTGGAGTGCAGACAGAGACCTGGAGCCACATTCAAGACACTGACATTTCAACTCTGACATTTCAAATGTAGTATTGGAGTATAACGTAATACCAGAGTAATGTTATTCTTCCAGGCATCTGTGAGATTGATCGCTGAGATTCTCACTTCTCAGGAACAATGGGTTCCCCTTCCCTTCTTTTAAGAATTCAATGAAACATCAGAACAGATCACGCTGTTCTTCAAACTATGGCCATGTATCCTTGGACAGTCTCTACTCAAAAGAATTGAAGCTACAGAAACATTATAATTTCAGTGGAGATTGACTATAAATCTTTTGACATTTCTTAACTAAAGGAAAATATTACCTTACAGGGTAGCGGGCATAGCAGCTGCAGCGCAGCAGCCACAGGAGCCTATCTGAACACAGACTCGTGGTATAATGGGTGATGATTATGGATGATGTGAAAATCTATGGATGATGATCTTTGAAGCTCTGCTACTTTATTCATTGGGAGATAACATTTTGTCTTATTCTATCCCTTATGATATCACTGTGCTATAAAACATCTATTTCACGATCCTGTACACAAGCTAGTCGACCGGGACACATAATTCATTGTCATCTTCATGAATGAATAAGGAAGCTTGTGCATCCGAATCACGTTCGTTATGTACTATGTGTAACATTTGCAACACCCCTGCCAACGTATAGGCAAGGGGGTAGATGCGAATAAGGCCCTCTACCTATCAGGATCCATCTAGTGAGTCTGATCAACTCACCCAAGGTATAATGCAGGGAGATCTCAGGTAATCTGCAGCTGTAGTCTCTGCCTGGATAGGCAATAGTTAAGTGGGTGTAAGATATTGACCAATGAGGAGTGTGATTGGAGAGGTGATACCACCTGACCAGGAGGATAAAGCCCCTGGGCAGGGAGGAGCACAGTTCTTTTTACCAACAGCTCTTTGAGAGCACATGCTCTTTAGAGTCTGCCAGCAGTCCAGACTACATGGTCTGAGTGAAGAGAGAGACAGGGGCTCATTTATTATGGGTCCGCGGACAGCACTATCGTCGGAATATACAACAATTTCCTATGTGCGCCACAGTTAGAAGGTTTTTTTTGTGCGTGATCATATTTTGGTGCATCCACGCCGGCTTTCATGCAACAGAAATCGGGGGGTGTGGTCGTTAGACAACCCGACTGATTCGGACTGAACGCAGGGTTTAAAATTCAAATTGTGTCGCAAGACAATGCACTCACATACACCAGGAAGGAGAAGGTGAACTCCGGCGGACCTAAGTGGGGAAGCGACACATGCAGGATCTCGGGCGCACAATGTTAGTGAATCGGGCAGACTTCATCCTCGACGGACAACGCACCTCGGGATTGCACATGGACCGGGTAAGTAAATATGCCCCACAGTGTTTAGTACACCTTCAGTACTGACACAGAATCCAATCCCAGGACCAGAGTCAGGAGACTCTACTCCAGAGCTGCAGCTTCCACAGTTTGGACACAGCTCCATCTCAATTCTCCCAGCCTGCATCTGTTTCAATAAACAACCGTGAGTTAATTTGCAGAACGTTGCCTCTGTTTGATCCCTGGATACAGCTGTCTCCCACCACGGGCTTCCCCATTCATTACCCAGGGCCCTATCTTACAGACACTCAGGGGTTGCCCCAGGGAGAACCAGCACATCATCCTCCCCCTCCATATTTCTTGCACACACCACCTGCTAGAGACCTGCCAGGCTGTAAGCAAGCCCTCCGGTCCCCGTACCAAGCCCCGTTACAGCAGGCCGCAATCGCCAGCCACTCCAGTATTCTGGGACTCCACTGCCTCCAGGCCCCAAGAAAAGGCTAGGCCCCGGTGGGGGATGTTGCACATTTAAAATGTTGAAATAAATAATTTAAAGAATTATGTGTTCCGGTCGACTAGATGTGTTTCTCCTATCCTGCATATATGGACATAGTACTAGTACTCCAATCCTGGATATATGCACACAGTAGGACTTTTGATATCCTGCATATATGGGCAGAGCACAATACCATTACTCCTATCCTGTTTTCATGATCACAACGCTACTACTTCTATCCTGTATGTATGGGCACAACACTGCTACTTCTAACCATTATATACGAGGACAGCACAGATCTATTTCTCCTATCCTTTCCTATGGGCAGAGCACTGTACTATATGCCACCAATTATATATTCAGATGGAAGAGACAACAAATGTGGTTGACTACAGTCAGAGATGTCTCCCGTAAGTCACTGCATTGTTATGTACTGTCATTATATATAAGATGTGCTGAGGTCTGAGTAGAACCAATATCTACCATATATTGTGGTGGTAATATTGGTACACCTGGGATAGGAGCCCACTCAGGTGGGTTTTATTCCCCTTATGCTGAACCCATAGTTCAGCCTCGGTGTCCCCAGCTTTTACACAATGTACAGACCTCTCTGGTAAGGTTTGAAATATTATTTTCTTTTAGATTTACAACCCAAGTTAAATCATGCCTGTTTAACAATAATAAAAATTCACCTACATAATAATATGAAAATTAAATAACAAGTCACTGTTTGAGGGAAGAGAGTCAAGCTAATGGGTTTGAAAGAGAGTGACACTCCTTTCTTTGGCTTTATAGAACCATTCTTTTATTGTTATTTTGAAGGGTACCTGTCAGCAGAAACAAGTCAAGCTCACTCCATCTCAGAATGTCCCCTTTTCTCTAATTGATGTTCCTGCTTTCAGGGACATCCCTAACTGGCACTCCTAAAGTTTGTTGCGTGATGTCAATCACAGTGGAGTAAGTTTTGAGAAGGAGAGCTTGACTTAAATTCTAGCCCTTCTAGCCCTCTGACTTTATACAAGCAATCGAATCAAAACAGATTTTTGGAATGATTGCACCATGCTGGTCCATGAAAAAACATGATCATTGTCAGATGGTGAAGCCTGTATTTTACAGGCCTGTATAGGACTAGGCCTCAGTACACCTGGGGCAGATTTATCAAGCAGTCTGAGAGTCAGAATATTTCCAATTGCCCATGGCAACCAATCACAGCTCCCCTTTAAAATATTCATGAGCACTGGTGAAATGAAAGCTGAGCTGTGGTTGGTTGCCATGGGCAACTGGAAATATTCTGACTTTCAGACTGCTTGATAAATCTGCCCCAATAAGCCCATAATGAATAATGTTACTTTAGGATAAGGGGTGAAGTAAAGTTTAAACAGTCTTCAGACACTAGCATTATATAAAAATTGTCTGTAACCCCCAGTGATATGCTGTAGTCTGTGGCCAGTTGTTCAATATGCCTGAAGTTCCACTACAGATAATTAGCTTTTTTCAGTTTTAGGGTATGTAATAATAGATTTATGTGGGACCCCCCACACCCAACCAAAGAGCTGCACTAAAAGGTGGTATCCAGGACTTCCTAGGCCTGTTCTGTCATCTTCATTATTGACACGGCAGATACGCCCCATTTAAGTGAACAGGGCTGAGCCGTAATAACAAGCAAAATGTATGGCACTCTGCTGGGTGATCAGTGATCGTGGGGGTCTCCTAACGATCAGTAATATTTATGTCTCAGAAAATCTCTTTAAGAATTACACATGTTCTAGTAAAACCAAAAGTGCCTGTGTAATGTCAGGATAGGTTTTTTAGATAACATATTTACTGGTATGTATAATTTTATTCTCTGTGTCTCTTCAAGCTTTTCACTAAGAGAACTATATGAAACTTTACTTTCTAATTGTCATCATTCACTCTAGGTGTTTGCTTGAACTGTGTTCTGTTGTGTTATTTATAGCACAATATAATGTGCATTTAGTGCAATATAATGTGTAAATATGGTACATTTTCAAGCATCGAGAATGAGACTTCCTGATTTGGCTTTCATTCGGTCTTTGCTTCTGACCCCTGACATCTTATATCCCGCTGAAACTGTAATAACTTTAGTTTTCATTAACTTCATTAACTTCAGGTCATTTCAACAGAACTTTACCAAGTTATTTACAAAGGATGGTAAAACATTTCAGTATAAAAGAATTGTGGATTTTGCAGAATCCACAAGACTGTAGTAACTTTGGGGTAGTTCCTTCAGGACAGCCCCTTTCAATATCCTTTGTTATAGAGGACCTTTCATCTACCTTTCTTCTAGTCCAGCTCTTGACATCCTTTATTAGCTGCCATTCTGCTGATTCTGGAATAGTTGTAGTTTTCTTTCTAGCCCCCACTGTTCTACAACAGGGAGAGGATTTAGGAAAATATGCAAATCCCAGGGTGGGATAAGAAAACATTCCCTCTTCGCTACCTTGTAAAGCAGCTCCCTTAATATTAAGTATGACTCTTCTAGAAAACCTAACAGTTTGGTTTGGGATATATATATATATATATATATATATATATATATATATACAGGCGGTCCCCTACTTAAGGACACCCGTCTTACAGACAACCCATAGTTACAGACGGACCACTCTGCCCACGGTGACCTCTGGTGAAGGTCTCTGGATGCTTTACTAAAGTCCCAGACTGCAGTGAACAGCTGTAAAGTGTCTGTAATGAAGATTTATTGATAATCCTTGGTCCAATTACAGCAAAAATTTTGAAACCCCAATTGTCACTGGGACAAAAGAAAAAAATTTGTCTAGAACTTCAATTATAAAATATACAGTTTCGACTTACATACAAATTCAACTTAAGAACAAACCTCCGGACCCTATCTTGTATGTAACCCGGGACTGCCTTTATATGTATATATTATATATTCCATAAGTAACAGACTGTTTTCATATCATTGCATCTGCAGTGTAGGCTCACAACCCATCACCAACCTGTTATACATGACAATGTCACCACCTCTGTGGCATTAAAAGCTATTTTCTATGGTGTATCTTACAAAACATGGAAGGACATCATTGTCATCTTGTCATTTCCCTGCTTAACGGATAAGTTGCAGCTTGTGGGGCTAAATCCTAATGAAAATTTCACTGTAAGCAGGAGTGCAGTAATGACAGGTGACCCTATAGATGCTGTGTTACTACAATTTTTTGACAACTCTCCTCCTCCATAGTTGAGTGATAAATTATGTATCTCTCTCTCTGTATATAAAATATATATGTGTGATTGTCTACATAGGGATGTAGCAAATGTAGTGTAAAATGTATATATGTGTATATGTCTGTAATTTAGCTTAGCCTTATTCCCACAACAGTCAAATAGGGCAATATAAAGTGACTGCACATGGCTACACCAAATTATTTTATATATATTTCATGGAAAATGCGTGATGTCTGGTACAGTGATTAAAGCATATCCTGATGTGTTGTGATCTGTTGTTGTACTGATCACTCATGGGGGCACATTTATCATAAGTTCTATGATGTTCCACCTGTCATCCAACAGGAAGCACCGGCCTTCTGATTAATCTTCTTGCTGCGGGGATACCTCACACTGCTGCGGGCTACAACCCCTTCACACCCTACTATCCCACTTGGCGGGGAGGTGGCATAAGGGGGCAAAATACTTCCTTCTTACAGCCCATGATAAATTTGCCCCATAGGCTATACTTTTGAAGATGAGTGAAAAACATGGCTGAAACTCGGCCTCGAAAAATGGATGAAACTAGCTGTTTTTCAAAGCTAAGAATCAGCTCAGTTGGGTGAAGCTGAAATTGAAAAATGGTCATTTGCGGTCCATTTTTTTTAACCCCTTAAAGTGGAAGCTAATTATGACAATTGTGATAGATCCATTTTTCACAAACCCTAAAATTTGGCAAAAAAGTGGACAAATATGCGCCATTTTCAAAAATTCTAAATTGTATACTTTTAAGACAGATAGCATAATTAGTTTGGAAAGTATAACTATGTGTATGCTTTATGATGACAATTTTTTTTAGTGTTCTGTCTTTTTTTTATCTTAAGAGGCTTATAAATTTAAAGGAAATCTACCACATGGATGCAGTGTTTCTAACCAAGCACACTTCCTTTCTGGAGTGTGCCTTCTGAAACAGGATCCGTTCTCATTTTGCTTCTAATAGCTTAGATTTTGAGAAAAAAAATGTTTTTAAAGTTAGGGGTTCCTAGCTATGGCACAGAAGAACCTTCTGTACCTACATATAATTTGAGTTTTATGACAGGATGCTGATTTGCATAACAGTGTGTCACAAAGAGTTAAATTTATAGCAAAGAGAGAAGACACCTTAGGTACATCCTTATTACCAAGCCTTTTTTCAAGCAGGTGCCAGGGGAATGTAAGCCCTCTCTGCGAGGCTTATGATTAAATTGACTGTAATAATTATTTTACGTTGTTTGTAACTCATGCAGGGTTCAACATGTAGGTTGTACCATATGTTCAGTAAAGGTGCGTATCAGGCGTCATGTTTCTAATGTGACAAATACCTTAGTAAATATATCACCTTTGACCCAGCTTTTTAGAGACACGTATAGTAGGGACACAAGCAATCTGAGCTGGACGGATATAGAAGGAGAACGTAGACTCACAAGAGGAGGAAATTATCACAAAAAAAACCCCACAGAACAAAGAATCCTATTGGATTTTTATACTGCATACAAGACAAACTTTAAGTATGAATTCACGTCATGACCTCATCATGAGCAATTAGCTTATGGAAATATTATTACATAGATGCGCTTGGTGGAATTAATATGTGTATGTTTGTGGCAATAAGAAATGCAGACTAAATCTATATACTTACTAGGTTTATGGACCATTTAGCTACTTTAAGATTTGCTTACCTTTTGTTTGAAGTAACATATATTTTATTCTTTTTTATGCTGATAAAGGTGTTTTTAGGATTAAGTAACTTATTTCAAGTTCCCCTCCCTCTGAAGTCATGTGGTAGAGGATGGGGAGTTTTATAAGGAGAATTGTATTATAGGAAGATCCGGACTAAGGTTTCTGCCATAGCACGCTGAACTTTGACCAGTGTTTTTACTTGATGTATTGTATGCTGCAGCACCAATTAAATTTGCTTTTAAAGAAAACAGAGGGCGTTGTACTGGATTTTCTTCTTTTCTATCTGCCTGCTTCAACCTTGAGCGTTATATACACAGTCCGTTGGTTTGGCAAAGTAGGGTAAGAGAGCTGACATAGAGACTGAAGTTTATCAAAGCCCCTTATTCACCCCTCCATTAGGGGAGGGAGCAGGTGAACAGAAGTGTCAAATGGAGGTGTGATTAACTAGCAGATGAGTGTTGAAATGTGCAGGAGGAATAATAAGTTTTTAAGTTTTCAAGAAAATCGCCAAATGTAATTTTTAGTTTCAATAATTTTTATGCCTGGAATGCAGAAAAATACTGTGAAGGTACAATGCGCCAGGGTCCCCCTCGCAGGGTGCAAACTTGAAAATACAGTTTATAATAATAACCCTCATCCACAAAGCTCTGTATAATGCTGCACCTCCCTATCTTTCTTCTCTCATCTCAGTCTTTCTCCCAACCAATGCTCTTCGATCTGTCAATGATATAAGATGAATCTCTACCTTAATTCGAACCTCTCATACACGTCTCCAGGACTTTTCCTGCACCAATTCTATGAAATGACCTTCCCCGGACTATTAGACTGATACACAACTTCAAGTTTTCAAACGTGCTCTCATCTTTTTAGGCAGCCTATCACACTTGCTAACAGCATGAAATGTTAACTCTATCTTTACTAATCAACCTTATGTCCTATTCCTTTTGGTTATCCAGCAAACTCCAGATATATACCAAGCTCCAGGCTTCTCTGCAGTCACTTTCACCTTGAATTCTGTAAATAAGATGGGGGCTATTGGCTGCTTCAAGCAGCAGCATTTTTATTTATTAAATTATCTTATACTGTTCCCTTATAAAGAATGGCTGGACCATTATACAAGCTCTGATACCTACTGTTTTTTCCCCCTCATCCTCAGACTGTAAGCTCTTGTGTCTACCCCTCATCCTCACTGTGAGCTCTTGTGAGCAGGGCCCTCACTCCTATTGTTCCATATGACTGTTTCTACTCTGTAATGTAATATTATATTTTACATGTTCCCTACAGAATATGATGGAGCTATATAAATAAATATTATTATTATTATTTTTAAAATAATATGCACAGCATGTGTCCCCAAGCCAGAACTACTTTTTGAGGGATCAACTCAGGTTTTAAGTAACTTTGAATGGCCTATATGACACAAAATTCCCATAAATTACCCCATTTTAGAAACTGCACCCTGTTAATATTCTAAGCAGGTTTTGAAAGTCTGATAACTCTTTCTGTCTTGTATGGAAACTATTCAATTCTTATAGAGAGCAGATTTGGCTGTAATTGTCATCAGGTGACATAAGTGCTCCCAGGGGCGTAACTTGAGGGGGTGCAGAGGATTCGTTTGCAACCGGGCCCAAGAGGCTTTTGGGACAATAAGGTCTCACTTTCCCATATGAGAAGACTAGTACTATGAACCATACATTATAGTTGGGAGGACCTGGCACAGACTTTGCACTGGGGCCCATCAGAGTCAAGTTACGCCACTGTGCTCCTAAGGTACCAGAATAGGGAAAAACCTCAAGTGGCCTAATTTTGGAAACTACATCTCTTACAGAATTTATTGAGGGGGTATTTTTTTCACAAAAAGAGCCAAGACTGTAGGCTGGATTAGCAGTGCAATGCCAGGTGCTTGTCTGTAGCTTTAACCTTCCTCTGTAGGAGGGATAATCAGGTTCAGCCCCATGCAAAAAAAGATGGGTGCTATAGGCTTTGGAGAATGTACCAGTACCGTTTACCTGATTAGTAAATAGGATCCAAGCTTCAAATATTCTTTTTTTTCCCACAATCTCCTTAGTAAGCTCACCCTTCTCTTTATATAGAGAAGGTATTTCTACTCTTCTGTGTTACTTCCACTATCTCTTTACTGTAAAATCAAAGTGATCTCCAGAAGACACATCGTGTCCAGCTGGTAGAAAGGAGAGCTGGCGCCACGAGAATGTATTTGGTCATTTTCCAGGAAACAGGAGCTGCTAATTAAATTAACCTATTCAATACCAACTACATCTGCTAAGACTAAGATGCAACATGACTTTCTTCATAGCAGGTGGGGATCTTATCAAACTGTAATCTTGTTTTAAGATCTCTTCCTGTTTTAATAAAGGCAGTTCAGTTTTGTACCTTGTCACATGGTCAATAAAAGCCTAATCCAACGTGTCTCAACTCTTTCTTATAACATTATGTTACATGTGGCACCTTCTGCTAAAAATGAATAAATACATTGATGCTCTAAATGCTTACAGAAAGTATATCAGGCTATTTCTTAGTAAATAGTATGAACAAATAAAGTACACAGACATTATGAAATCTGAAGAAAACATCACTTATCAAGAAGACATAAAGGCAGGGCAGGCGTTAGGGGGTGGCAAACGGGGCATTTGCCTAGGGCACCCTGTCCTAAAGGGCCCCCATTCATCTGCTTGTGGGCAGAGGATGTATTGCTCTTTAATATCCCTTGGTTGAATACCCGGGTGATGCCTCCTGTCTATATATCTATCATCTATCTGTCTAGTTATCTATCTCCTATCATATGCATTTTCATATCTATATATCTTTCTACCTAACAATTTATCTATCTAGCGTTTTTTGTTTATAAAAAAAAAAGGCTTGACAAAGGCTTCATGTATTACCTGAAATAAAGTGAATAAATCCACTTGTTTTTTCGTTCACTACAGGAAGTTTTACTGAATTCTTTGTATCTAGCTTTTTGTCTATTAACCCCTTAACGCTGAAGCCACTTTTCACCTTCCTGACACGGCCCATTTTTTCAAATCTGCCCTGTGTCTCTATAAGTGGTTATAACTTTGAAACGCTTTAACATATACAAGTGATTTTAAAATTGTTTTCTCGTTAGTCGTTGTTGTTTCATGTTAGTTGAAAAATTTTGGTGGTATGCTTTGCATTTATTTATGAGAAAATCAGATATTTGGTGAAAATTTGGAAAAATTCTCGATTTTCGAACTTCAAAATGTTCTACTTTTTCCACACATTGTCATAACAGCAAAAAAACGTAATAACTAACATTCACCAAATGTCTACTTTATGTGTCCATGGTTTTTTATGCATACTCTTATATTTGTAGGATGTTAAGGGCCTTTGAACGTTAGGTGCAATTTTTCACATTTTCATAAAAAACCCAAAATCCTGCTATTGAGAGACCTGCTCAGGTTTCAAGTCACTTGAAAGGCCTAAATAAAGGTAAAACCCCATAAATTACCCCATTATAGAAATTACACCCCTCAACATATGTAAAACAACTTTTATGAAGTTTGTTAACCCTTTAATTGTTTTACAGGGGTTAAAACAAAATCGGATACAATTTTGAAAGTACATTTTTTTGGGCTAAATTTATGTGTTTTTCAAAAAATTTACAAATTCTCAGTGGATAAAATACCAAAACGCGCCACAAAATTTGATACCCAATCCCTCCCGCGTATAACAATACCCCATATGTGGTGGTGACTGCTGTACGGGCGCACGCCAGGGCATGGAGGGGAAGCTACACCATTCAGAGCAGATTATGCATTGTCACATTTTATTGGCTATACAATCTTTATTTTTTTAGCAATTCGGACATATAAGGGCTTATTTTTTGCGACATGAGATGCACTTTACAAATACTTCATTTTAATGGGTCATTAGCTTATTGATGAGATTTTATTAACTCTTGAATGTATGGGTGAAAAGAAAATTTTCAATTTTGGTTTCCTTTCTTTTTGTATTTTTGGGGGTTTTACACCGTACAATAAAAATACTATAATATCTTTATTCTACAGATCACTACGATTACGGTGATACCTCATTTATATAGTTTTTCATTTATTTTTACAATTTTACTGGAAAAAAACTAATATAGAGGAAATCTCATTTGTTTTTGCATCGCCATCTTTACGGAGATATAACGCTAATATTTTTCGGTTGACAGAGCTGGTTTAGGGCTTATTTTTTGCGTGTTGAGTTGTTCTTTTCAGTGATACCATTTTGGCGTACATAACTTTTTTTGATCACTTTTTAGAACATTTTTGTGAAGAGATTCTATGAAAAATGGACATTTTTGGCGAGTTTTTCGTGTTTTGTTTTTACGGCGTTCACCGAGCGGGTCAAGTAATGTTACTAAGTTATTGTACAGATTGTTACGGACGCGGCGATACCAAATATGTGGGGTTTTTCTGGTGATTTTGTGTTTTATTACTTTATTAGATATGTATAGGGAATGTTTGTGTTTAGGGGACTTTAACTTTATTTAATTAATTCTTTTTATTAATAAATGTTTATTTCAAGTGTTTTTAACATTTTTTTTTACTTTAACATGTTTGCTTGAAAAAGCGATCCTCTGATCGCTTGTTCAAGCTCTTCTTCATATAATACAGTGTAATACAGATGTATTACACTGTATTATGTGACACACTAAGCATGCTGCGCATGCTCAGTGTGTCACAGACGGGTCCTGCCAGGAGGCAGGACCCAGCTCCCGGAAGAAGCTGCGTATCCCCAGGGCACTGGCAGACCCCGGGGATGACAGCGGAGGATCGGACCCCCCCGGTAAACCCCACAGGGGGGTCCGATTTGGCGCATGGGACCCTTGCACGCCGCGATCACACAAGACCGCGGCGTGAAAGGGGTTAATGCTCGCGATCGGAGGAAACTCCGATCGCGGGTACTAGAGACGGGTGCCAGCTGGAAGCATGACGTAATAATACTGCAAATTGCGGGAACGCACCTCCCGCCATGCAGTATTATTACGTCAAATGTCGGGAAGGGGTTAATCTTCCATCTATCTATTTCCTATCTATTATCTATCTAGCAATGAATCAATCTATGAGTAAGTGTACCTGGTTTAACATGATGGATTTTGATTGGAGATTTGCTTTAAGAAATCTTACACCTTACATTTTTATAGGTGTTTCTGACTGCCGATATAATCATATAATATTTTAAAATATGTTTACATTTTCCCCTTAATAGGGAATATAAGAGAGTTATATAGTGCCACTACACCCCCTCCTTGCTGTTTACTATTGACTGTAGTAATGCGTACTCAATTATGCAGGGGCTAAAGGTGTTTCTATAAACCCTGTAGAACAGATAAAAAATAAGCCCTCATTTGTATATGGCATGGGACTTTTACAAATACATTTTTATAAGGAGTGCAGAATTACTCAGACTCATAGATATTATTTTAAAAAGTCTGCCCCACAAACAGTGATGACCACACTTTATATGGTTATGGTTATATGGTTAGCAATAAATACATCTTTATTTCTATACAGCCATCATATTTCATGGTGCTTTAGAGAATATGGGGTACACTTAGGAACAAAATTACAGAGCAATAACATAGGCAATTGTAAAATTTGAATCAAGAAATATTCATGGAGAAATCCTTTGGTCTGGTCATGTTTTAGTGGCTATAACCAGTAGGCTAATGGTGATACCATGTGATGACCTCCAACCACTTATGTACTGATACTGGTGTCCTGGGAACTCACAGAATCAGGTAGCTGCATCAGCCCTGGTCACAACCCATACTAAATCATATTTCAGAGGATCAGGGAAGGACATGGATGAAACCATATACATACACACTCTGAACATTGGCTTTAATCTGGGATCATGAATATATTGAATATATTTTCTACTCTGCAACATTATTCACTGGTTTATTTTTCAGATAGTTAATTGGTTTACCTCCAACAGCTTAGGCCCCTTGCCCAAGAACATATGTATTCGCCATGAGCCAGCTGTAAAAATGGCAGATAGCTCATGGCTGCCATAGACATAGCGTTACACCTGTTACACAACATGTCCTACTGCACCGTGAATGAGCAGATCCTATTCTTGCTCATATTCCGGCACAGCCGCACAGCAACCCTTCTTCTCCACATGGCCGAAAACAGGCCAATTGTTTGCAGCCCATTTTTACACATTTTTACAAGGGACCAAACAATGTAATAAGCCTATCCACATGTGTTTACCCCAAATACAATATAGGGACAATTTTGCTATGTTTTTTCAGGTACACTTTTCCTAACCTATACTGATGCTTAATTTAAAACTTTCTTAATTTTGTTCTCTCCGGGACTCCATCTCTGTAAAAGTGACTCCATCTCTATGTGACTCCATCTCTGTATTTATTTATTTCCGGTTTCTACTAAGGAGCAGAAGAGGTCATACCTTGGTCATACCCAAACCTTAACAGGTCCGCTCATCCCCAGTCAGGAGTATGTAGTTCAATGTACATGGATGCAAACATATTGGTGTATAAACTGAGGCCACATTGGAACAGAGGTATAAAACAAAAACAGCATAAACAAAAACAGTGTTTCCCCCTCCACCCTGATTCCTTAGCACTTATGCAGTAAGCATTTCCTGCTCACTTTCTGCTAATTACACATGTCCTGAGGGAGCCTGGGGGTAAGACAGTCTCTAAAGCCAGATCACATATGAGCTAGGTATAATTTTAAAAGTTGACTTTAGAAGGAAGGAGGTCATAGATAACACATATAAGAAGATTACCACGGTCACAGTGGCTGGATCTATGAGTAAGTGATCCATGCTTGATTTAGATGGATTAATCACATTCACTGATCCTTAGGCGTAAAAAATGTAAAGTCTTAACAAAGCCAGGCTGCCTACATGCATGTAAGGGAGGATCATCTAATGATCAAAAACTTTTTGTCAAACTTAGGCCTGTTACACATGAATGTGTGCAGGCCATGTAAACATGCCGTATGGTGGCAAGATCCCACAGACTTCACACAGAGCAGAGGACAGGAGCCCCTGCACTATATAGAAATATAATACAGGGACGTTCCCTCTGCCGGCCAAACAGCCGTGTCGGAAGTGTATTTACTATTACCGATCCGGCGCGTCTGTTTGTCCGGCAGAGAGAATGTCCCTGCATTTTATTTCTACATAATGCAGGGACTCCTGTCCTCTGATCTGGGATTGTGCCACCTTATGGGCTGCACATTTTCGTGTATAACCTGCCTTAAAATGATTGGTCAGATCCAGAAAATGTCACAATGACTGTGGCTCTTTCATATACAGAATCACAGAGGCATAACATCTAATGTTTTTCTGCATGAATGAAAGTCTGCCAAGACTGTAACATGGACTTTATCTTGGCTATGTCTTCATGTACTTTCAGCTTCCCAAATGTACTACTTTTATAATTGATACTAGCAGGAAAGCATCAAAGGGCATTTCTCTAAGCATTGGACATAAGGCTGGCCGTGGTGACTCCCTGATTAGTTCATATCCTTCAATTTGTAATCCCTACAAGCAAAACTTTCTGTTCTGATACAGATGAGAACTCATCCCCAAACACTACATATATTGATGGCAGTGTTGACAGGATGCTGGAAAGAATTGAAGCACACGTGCTGAGAACTAGATGTGGGGAGCAATTAGAAAAGCACAACAGTGATTTTAACATGAACTAATGCCTAGGGTGATGTAAGAGAGATGCTAAAAATGCTTCACTTCTTTTTAAAATCAGACTGTATGGAAAAACAGAGCCCTCAATTCATCACACTGCCCTTCTAGCTATAAAATTAGTGTTCACAGCTTGTGTGAATTCCACGTGGAAAAGAGTTTGAAGAATGATGTGGCTTTATATAGTTACAGAAAATACGTTAGTAATTTTCAGATTGCAGTTAGTCTGGCACCGGGGGCTTATGAAATTAAGTGAGCACAGAATGTCAGCAAGTCATTTAAAAAGAACATAGATAAATGTTTGAGTTTTAGATGGCTTATTATAGGGTTATATGTGAGGGAAAACAATCATATGCATGGGGAATAGGAAATAAAACAAGTTGGTAAAGAGTATAAACTCATTGTGGGGCTGGTATACCGATGGTGTTTAAGGTGTCCCTTTAACAGGGACCCTACTGAGATCCCCATAATGCAGTCCTAATAATCAAAAATGGAGCTGGATTCATGATTGATTAGATATAGAAGGGTAATAAGAATTAAGATGTAGGTTTCACTCAGGTGTCCAGATATGGATGCAAAATCCAGGAGTCAGAAATGCAAATCAGATGTCAAATCATAGAGATGAAAACACGGTGACAAAGGGGCATATTTATCAGGACCTCTGCGCACCGCCAGTGGCGCAGAGGCCCTGAAATAATCGCAAATGCTAGCTTATTGCTAGCTTTTGCGATTATTTTCCCCAATCCGCCACCTTCACGCCAGTGGGGCGTGAAGGGGCGTGAAGGGGGGGCGCGGGCGGACGGGAGTGGGCCGGCGCGGGGCGTTACTGTCCCCGCGCCTGCGCACTCGCTGCTGCCGGCGACTTTTCATACGTGAAAAGTCGCCGGTTGCGTTTTTTCTACGCCAGGCAGAAGCCTCTTCATGTATCGGGCTGCGAATTTGCAGCGGCGGGGCTATCATACGCTGGCGCACGAGCGCCAGCGTATGATAAATATCCCCCAAAGTCTTAACAAGTGGCAGAGCCTATGATAGGATATCTAGAGTCATGAATGCATTCAAGAAAGAGAACCACTTCTACTGCTAGTTTTTTTCTGGTTAATTGTTTCTGCTCCCCTCCATTATCAGGTCATGAATATTTATTCAAAGATAAAATAATACATTTATTTACGGATTTACTAAAGCCTGGATCAACTCTGCTTATATTTTTACTCAGTTTTTTCGCTTTTTATCTTTAAAAGAAATGTTTTTTTTTTTTTCATATAGTTTTTCTACTACTATTTCTAGTTTTACTTTCACATCTACTTCAAGTTTGTATGTGCACCACCAATATGGAGAATTCTAATTCTAGCAATACTCTTATGAATGATTCACACTTTATGAATGATCTATAATGTTTACGTCTTACTTAACCTCTCCAAACCTGATTCCAACACGCAATTAAAGGTGTATTCCCATAAAGACAAAACTATTAAATATACTAAGAATAACAAAATAACACATTGGGGCACATTTATTAGTTTTCTGTAGATTTTGCACATTCTTTTAGGTGAAAAGTGCTTTCACAGTGCTTTCAAGTGTCTGTGCCACATTTGTTTTGTGTCGCGGCTGCACTAGTCATCATGCAAAACAAATTTCTGCACTAAAGGGGGCGTTCTGGTGCTCAGTCAGACTGTGCACTACATTAATCATGCAAAATCTGACTGGAATGTGTCGCCTGCCCTATGTTAAAGGTGTACCCAAAAAAAAGTGGTGCACTCGATTCATGCAAAATGTGCACCAGAAATCCTGAATTTGGCGCAGTCTGCAGGATACACACGCAAAGTGCTCATAGTGCAGTTTGCACTGTTCTTAGTAAATGTGCCCCATTATCTAATTCAGCAAAAATACAGTATTCCACAGATATAATTCTAACTTGTCTCTATCAGTCCTGGTATTTATATTTTGGCTGTCCCCTGAACACAACCATAAACTCTGACTATAAACTCTGCCCAACCATGACTATGAGGGGGACCACTCCCTCTCCCTCCATAGCCAAAAGGGCGGACGCGCAGCAAACTTGCCAAAATAAAGGACACATACAATATTCTGCAGTGTGGCCGCCAGATTTACAGTACCATCACCAGGAGCCACTGAAATCTATGGAGGCCATGATCTGGTTGCAAATCATGCGACCAGATGATTGCCCACATAACGGTCATCTGAATGAGCCCTAAGGATAAGTAGAATCTGTATAACCAGTGTAAAGAGTTATTCTTTAGTCTCCTCTCCGTGCATGACTTCAGGACTTCAGATACATATTTAGTACAACCAGCAAGAAAGAAACTTTTTTCAGTTGTGGTGGCTTGTTACAGTGTGTAATATTTACAGATTTAAAGAATATGAAATAATTTGAAGAGGCATGAGCTTTTTTTTACATTTTTAATGGTATTATTATGACTAAGGCTCTGCATTCATGTAGTAGCTTTTCCATTTGAGAAGTTGTTTCATAACCAGGGAGATGTGGGTGTAAACATGCAAGTATTCCATTTTTTTATGCTGCCTCGTTCATATAAAATCAGCTCTCAAGTGACCGGTTGATTCTCATTTCTTCAGACTTCTGAACTGGGATACAGAAACAGAACGGTAGACATCTGTTTTCTCTACTACAGCTAATCCATAGAAGCTAAAAACTAGTTCAGCATACTAAGAACCTCCTCCTTTTCCGTCTCTGCACACTGATGACTTACTTATAACTTATGTTAGAAAAATATTCCATCCTTGTAATCCCACTGGAGCTTTTTATTTCAAGATGTCACAGTTATGTCCATCTGTACGTTGCTTATGGTAGCATATTAGACAAATTATTAGACATGATGTTTTAAGAATTTTTAGCTAGCCAGAAAAAAATATTTACTAACTTTTAAAGCTCCTTCATCAATAAAATTAGTTTGTATAAAAAAAAAAACCTGGCTCCTCTTCTCTCTGTCTGGCTATAGTTCTATGTGCAATATTTTCTACCATAAAGATCAATCTCTGCTCAGCTCTTTAACATAGCTGTGAAATATGTGTATGTTCATGGGGGAGGGGCATTCATTATGCAGGACCTGGTGTAGACTTCACATAAAGCTGAAGCCACATAGTGTAACCAGAATGCCGTGTGTCTGCGGGAGAACATTAAGACTGGCTAAGAAATAGCCCCTACTCTGTTTTATTATTGTATCTTTCAAAGTGTCACAACAAGTATTTTTAAATGTCACTAAGCATTTCACCTACTCATGGCTTATGCAATATATTCATAAACTTGGCACAATCTGTGATCTTTCAATTGTGAATATTACACAATAAATTCTACAGCAGTTAGAACACATGGGGGGTAATTTATCTTATATCTTTTTGTTTTGGCTAGTTTTTGCCTGTCTTTTTTCTATCTGCTTATTTGGTAATTTATCAATCTTACCTTTTTTTTGCATTAAATGGGGTTTTTTCACATCTCTTTTTGAGACATTTGTTACAAATGTCTCAAAACACTGCTTTCCATTTTCTAGTATGGTTGAATCTGGAGTTTTTTGCACACAAAAAATGTCACAAATTTGAGACAATTTTAAATGATAAATGTCATTTGCGACATTTAGTACATCTGGAATACAAGCTAAATGTGTCTTACTGAAGAAAAACAAATGTCCGGTGGGCATTTCAAAGTGTGCCCAAAGAGGCACACAAATTGCAATGCGCCAAAAAATGTCTCATAAAAGACAGAAAAAGCAGGAAGAAAAATAAAGATCAATGACCCCCACGATGCCTCCAATAAGTTTATGCCTCTTTTATGGTCACACTTGATCCTAAAATTCTTGGCCTAACTACAGTATATGCTCTTGCCTCTCATCTGTGATATTGAGTCTCAAAGACATTTAAAAGATATGCCAAGCATGTGCACTATGTGACAATCTTTGCTTGTCTCATCTGTATTTGGATGCTTGATATTGTCTATAGAGCAGATACAGTCGGTCTCCTACTTAAGAACACCCGACTTACAGATGACCCCTAGTTACAAACTGACCTCTGGATGTTGATAATTTACAGTTTTTTAGTTCCAGGATACAATAAACAGATGTAAGAGTTATCAAAGGTGTCTGCATTGAAGCTTTAGTGTTAATCCTGGTTCTTGTGACAATCCAACATTTTTAAAATCCAATTGTCACATACCAAAAAAAAAATTTGGTTGGGGTTACAATTATAAAATATACAGTTCCGACTTACATACAAATTCAACTTCAGAACAAACCTGCAGAACGTAACCTGCCTGTACACAAATATTTAGAGAGATAAAAACAAAAAACAAAACAACGGAGGGCAGCGCCCTGCGTGATATCGTAAGGTAAGAGATAAAAGTAAAAACAATCCCAAATGGGGTGCTCACCATCAACCACCTTGGCTAGTATGCATCCAACCCTATTTCAGGGTAGCAAAGAATCGAACACGGTCACAATGTGCTGCTCCTCTAGCCCGAAAAAGAAGAACCCCAATTTCAAGAAGGAGAGTCGGCGGTATGCAGTATATAGAGATGGGTCGGGTAGACTCAACGGGCACTAACCACCGGTATGGAGTGTCAGCCATAATAATCACTGACTAAACTCCAAAAAAGTTTAAAAATTACCTTTATTGATCAGAGATGAAATTGTAAAACCATATAGGTCAAGTTATAAAATAATATATCCTCCTAACACGTTTCGGGTCAGATGACCCTTTCTGAAAGATAAGGAATCCTATCTTTTTTCATTTCATGGCCATTGTTAAGAAATTTTTCAAAAACCTATTGGGCAGAATTTAACATGTTTGGGTGCATCATGCACCAGTCATAATATTCCCCCTGCAAGCACCCAGAATTGCGACTTTCAGGTCCCTCATATGCCAGGAAATCTGTTGAGGCTAAAGACAATCTAGTCTTACTTTGCACTTCCTATAAGTTGACTTGATTTACACAAGAAAACTGCTGACATATTTTCATACTTTTCTTACTAAGACCTCGACACGTTTGTTGTACTGGTTCTATAAGTGACTAAAAACTGTCTTAAATTTTGATAAATGTCGTGTTTTTAGAACAATTTTTGTTTCATTAAGAGACTAATAAATCAGCCCCATCGTGTCAATTATTACAAATTGTAATCTATAAATGTCATCTTTATATTGTTTTCATGGCTGTAAAGTGCTTAAAGAGCAAGAAACGTCCTGAATCATGAGAAATCGGGAATAGTAAGTGGGATTTTACTTAAAACCCCATTCAAACCAATACAGGCAGCCCCTGGGTTACGAACAAGAGAGGTTCTGTAGGTTTGGTCTTAAAGGTCATCCACCATCAGATTTACTGATGGTAGACTGTACAACCTTACATGCTTGTCCTTTACACTAGACAGTGGCAACATCATATGCAGATAAGCCACAGGCGATTCAGCCTACATCACCGAAATGCCTACATCACCGGCCTACGTCACTGGAGAGCCTCTCGGCTCCGCCATCTGATTATGTATGCACGCCCCCCTTCTCTGTATTTTGCTGTCTGGTCGGGAACGTTGATCATAATGTCAATGGCTGTCGGCACTTCCCTTATGAGTCTACAGTCTACCATCAGTAAATCAGTAACAATGAATTTGTATTTAAGTCAGAACTGCTATATTTTGTAAATGTTACTCAAGACAATATATTTTATCTTTGTAGGATTCTCATAATTTTGGATTATCAATAAAGTCCCATTGTAGACGCTTTTGATAACTCTTACAGTTAATGTAGGCATCCAGTGAACTTCACAGTTTAGAGTGGGCAGAGAGGTCTGTTTGTAACTATGGGTTGTCTGTAAGCCAGGTGTCCCTCCATCCCAGTCTGTGATTCTACAGAACTTTCTCTGTTTTTCTCTACACCTCTTGCTGCGCCTTGTAATCGGCAGTTTCAGCTCCGTGTAGCTAAGCTGTTCACCCAAGATTCTCACACAGCACAGGCATATACTTCATTTACTAATGATTTCTACCACTTATTACATGTTCCCTGCTCCTCCATGTGATGGAAGCTGCCAGGCAAGTCACCATACATCCTGTATGTGCACTGTGCAGTGTTCAGTGGAACACAAGGCATCATGGGATCTGTGGGCAAGCTAACTAGCCTCAAACTCACATTCAGAACAGAAAATGCCATAACTTTGAAAAGAAAAGGATGAGCAGCACAGAGTAGTCATTTTTCTGTTTGTTTTCAAAGGGGGAATCACATATAATAATTTGGTAAAATCACTATAACTTCACAGTTATGCTTTCAACATCTAAGAAGTAAAAGGAGGTTAAAAAATAAAGTCATGATAATTCAGAGACATTAGTTGGGAAAGTTAAAGCATTTCAAAGATCTTACCTATATTTTGCTAATTTTGTTGCAACTCATGCTAGTGTTTATGGTTAGCATAAAACATACCTAAATTGTCAGTTTTCCTGGAATTTTACTTTAAGATCCTTTTAAGAAGTCCTGAGTATATTGCAAAAATCTGATCTGAAGATCTGATGGCCTTATTTCTATTGTATAACCATGTCGGGATAAACTTCAGGAAGGAAATCTAAACAAAGCAGCTGAGCTTCGGCTCCTCATCCGAGCAAAGCCTTAAATGTGATTTGTCATTAGCTTAACATAGAAAGCTCCAAAATAGGCCTGCAATGTTTGAAAGCCATATAATTAATTGTTTCAAAGACTTTAGTAGAATTTCCCATGAAGCTCATTTTCCATGCGGGAGGCTAAAGAATATTTTTATCGCCTTGTATTTCTACTACATTTATAGAGGCTCAAATTACATAGAAACTGCAGTATTGACCCGTAATAGATTGGAGATGCCTATATGGTGATTAAGTTTAATATTACTCAGAGCTGTATTTACCAATAAAAAGCTCATACACCCATCAGGTTTTATTGCCCTTATTCAGAAGAGCTGAAATCTATAGAAGAATAAGGTAAAGTAATGTTATTATTTTTTCAATCCATATTGGCATTAAAGGGCTATTATACATTCAGAAATTGTTTTCCATTTCTTTTAAATAAACCTGTGAGGGGATTTCTGATGCTCCGTATGAAATAAAGTTTTTATGATTTAGTAAAAAATTGAGCAAGAACAAATGTCCACTGAGGGTATTCTAGGATTTGAAATGCACACATTAACGTCTGTCTTTCACATTCAATTTGTATCTGTTTTGTATCCATGTGGCAGGAAAATTGCATTTGTGTGGCTTTTTTTACTGTCCATAAAAAAATGGATGAATTTTGCTACAAACTTTATGCCTCTAAAGAATGTATCCTAGCAACCATCCATTTTTTAAGGCTGATTTGCATCTGTTTGGTATCAATTTTGCATCCGTGTGTCTGTTTTAGAGGGAACCTGTTAGATAAACTAACCCACACTAACTAAACATAATTTTGAAAACAGCTATTATACAGCAGTACAACTATCCCTATTCCATTCCTTCTTACGCTTGTTAAGTTCCACAGTGATTTGAAAAGTTGACTCACCATCTATGCAGATGACCCCATATGAGTCTGATCATCATTTACTTTCAGCTGTCTGGCATATTGGTGTTCTTCCCGCTTAGCCACAACTCCGGCTTCCTGATAGAAACGCTGGCTATGTGACTTGCTGAAGAGAATTCCCGAAGGAGGAAGAATGAGAGAATTGAAAGAGACACTGATTCGCTAAAGAGATATCAAGTCCATTCATTCCTCCTCCCTCAGGAATTCTCTTCAGTGATACATCTCTCTCATTCGCCCTCTTGATGTATACGGCAGGGTCCTGCACAGCGTTTTTCTTGTGAAATTTTTTTTTACTTGTGAAAATTCACCGGCTGCAGCAAGTGCCCAGGCATGGGGACAGTCACGCCCCGCACAAGCCCACTCTCCGTGGGTTGCGCCCACGCTCATCTGACTGCGCCCCACCCCCCTTCACACCCCTTCACAGCCCACTGCCATCTGCTGGCACAAAAGTAAAAAATAGACTAACATTTATACATACCACTTTTATGTGGTTATTAATTAAAAACTGACAGGTGGATTAAAAATGGATGTCAAACGATAATACTGACCTAAAGGATAAAAAGGCTTTTGTTTTTCAGACTGCGAAGTAAAAGCCACAGATACAAAGGCCACTAGAAAATAGTGCAACTGTTTCTGTTTTTGTCAATTCCACTGCATTTGGAATTCTTTTCCAGCTTCCCAGTAAGCTGCACATGATAATAAATGGCACTAGAAAGTACATTTTGTGCTGCAGATAACAAGCCCTCATAGAAAAGCTCTGTAAATGGGAAAATAAGAAAATATGTTTGTTTGTTTTTTCATACGAGAAGCGAGAAACGAAAACGAAAAAACTGAAATTGATCTAGGAAGCGTATTTTTCTTTAAAGTTTCGAACAACTTTGAAGTGTAACTACAGGCATAAAATGAGTTCAGCCTAAAGGTTCTGTGTCAGACAAAACCAATAATGGCCCATTCATAGTTGTTTTCTGTAAATCCAGGCTATGCAGAATCCTAAGCTGACATGACAAGGGAGTAACATTGTTGTGAGCCGCTTGGAAGTCAAAACAGCAACGCTGATAATTTCATGACTTGATGACAATTATAACTGGTTGGTTCTGTTGTGAGCCACCCTGGGGGTTGTATTGGAACTATTTTATCTACCAGACAATGTAAATATGTTCATACACAGCGTGTTCACCAATATAGGAAGTCATAAACAGCCGGAGATATAGAAAACCCAGAAAGAGGGATCAAAGAGACAAAGTGGCAGGCTACAAGTGTTTGATTATTATTAAATCACAGAGAAATGGTGTGTAAGTGACCTCAGGCCACAAACATTAAAGTAATTATCAGCTTTTCTGCAATCAAAGCTGAAGGTATTGTAAAATTTGAGTGGTGTTCCCAAAATATTAAAATAGGACTTTGGTTCAGATGGCAGAATTGTGAGCTCAGTTTCTAATGCAGGCTTTTATTGCATATCCCATTCGCTTTAGCTGTGGTCCAGCTGCAAGTTATCTTGGGGACATGGCTTAATGGAAAACGGCCTTCCCAGAACTGGGTTTAGGATTAAACAAAGGGATATAGCCAAAATTTGTCCCAGATTTCTCACCCATTGTAAATAAGTTGGCAAATTCTAATTTGTGTAAAAAAATCAGGTTCATATCACCTTTAATTTAGTTTGCACCACAATATTTGCAACCAAATTGGATAGAATGCAGCCTAGTGCTTAACTGGGTCACAGTCACTTGGTACAGGTGGAATAGGCCTCTTCCATGCCGGGCAGGTGTCCAATAAGTGGATTGCAAGGAAAAGGGAGATGCCGAGGGTTGATTGAAACAGTTCTCCCTGGGGAACTCTTGATGTATGTATGTGTGAGGTTCCCCAGGTAGATACCCTCAACATGATGTAAAGGCCGTTCCACAATTACAGAGAGGCTCCCTTTCCATAAGCACAGATCAAAATACACTCTGCTGTGTGTCTTCAGCCATTCCGACAGTAAACACAGAAGTGGTGTCACAAATTATCTGACTGTACCTTTTATTAAAACAATAGTAAATGTAGGTACAGAAGGTTAATTATTGGTAATTCAGAAGCATGTAATAGGTACAAGGGCTGAAATGTAGATGTATAGCAATGCCTAGAAGTATAGAGATGAATAGATGTTTATACTGGGAGACAATGTCCCTATGTAAAATCCTATGTAAAAATATAAAACAATTACAGTATATAAGTCTGCTGGTATCTTGTATTTGCCCTGAGCCATTCAAGATAAATGAGCATCATAGTTTGAAAAACGCCTAAAGCAATGGAAAAACTTGTTGCACATTCCAGATTCTAAATGTTGTGGAACATCTCAAAATAGTTTGAATGAACCTTAAAATGGTTTTAGATTGGTATTGGAATAATGCATCAGTAATTTGTAAGTGTATTGCTGTCTTTATTTCACAGGTCAAAGGATCCAAGCTCATGGTGCAATAACCATTTCACTGCACAAATACACAGCCTTGCAGCGCATTATACTGTCACAGTATACCTAGGGGTCTTTTTGTATAGTTTTTCTGTTCTATGATGTATACATTTAAATTGCTATTCTGTGACATTCCTTAATGCATTATCCGTCTAATCTGTAAAGTTCCTCCATCAGTCTGATTTTGACTGGCAAAATGAATTTATATTCTACATAAACAAACACCAGACTTCAAACAACCAACTTATTCAAAATAAAAATGAATTTTTATTAATTCTCATACAGAATATGGGGGAAGGAACAACATTTAAAAACAAGCAAAGTGTATTGGAGGAAATCACCAGAAACATCTGCATAACACCTATGTTATAGGTACAGAATTTCATCTATATACAAGTTTCTAATTCAGTATAAACAACGTATTAGAAAGTAAATTCATACAGATTTATATTATGGTTCATCAAAGCGAGCCACAAGGTATAAATACCATTATAAGGGCTAAAGTGCAATAGTAAGTCATAGACACTCAGAGACAAAGACGTTCAGAGACAGTCACTCAAAGAGACAGTCAATGACAGAGATGGTCAGTGACTGTCAGAGAGAGAACTAGTTACATATAAAATAATAATTAATAATAAAACATTTTTGTTAAGGCATTTGATTTTGTTGTAGCTAAGAGCAGTGCCGGGATCGGCAGCTAGTTACAAACTGACAGATATAGTGGTGATTTCTCATGCTTACCTATTTAGAAACCTGAACAAGTGACTGATTGTTGGCAAACAGGAAAAGTATATCTTAAATAGTGCTGTACACAATACTGTGTTTACTTGTAAGACCTGCTAGACTGCCTTTAATATGTCTTAAATTTACTACTGGTTTATTGGGTGAATGGAGATCTTTAATTCTGTGTGTAACTGTTCATGTTGCAGACACATTCTGCAGCTGTGAATAGATGTATGAGCCACCAATAGCTAAAATAGCATCTACTTCAGACACAAAGTAACTGGCAGAGCCCTGGGACATCCCCTGGGACAGATTACACTTCTGACCGGGTCTGCAGAAACACGACACATACAGCTGTCCTCTACATAAATGTCATGTCACCACAAAAAATTCAGCTGCAATTGACATCATAGATGGACCTCAACTATGAAAGACAATGGCCCACATTAAAAGCCCCTTTGACAGTTTTCTGTCTGACTTAACATGCTCTTTTTAGTGCAAACTGTTTGCATATGTATTTAAGAAGTGCCTGTGACACATCCCAATGCAACACAAATTTCTGCAATGAAATGGGTATTCCAGTGCACAGTCGGACCATGCCCTACTTTTATCATGCAGTGTCCGACAGGTCAACAACATAAAAGCATGGATCCATCCTGCCTTGTATCAACGGTTAAGGCTGGTGGTGGTGGTGTCATGGTGTGGGGAATATTTTCTTGGCACTCTTTGGGCCCCTTGGTACCAATTGAGCATTGTTGCAACGCCACAGCCTACCTGAGTATTGTTGCTGACCATGTCCATGACCACAATGTACCCAACATCTGATGGCTACTTTCAGCAGGATAATGCACCATGTCATAAAGCTGGAATCATCTCAGACTGGTTTCTTGAACATGACAATAAGTTCACTGTACTCAAATGGCCTCCACAGTCACCAGATCTCAATCCAATAGAGCATCTTTGGGATGTGGTGGAACGGGAGATTCGCATCATGGATGTGCAGCCGAAAATCTGCGGCAACTGTGTGATGCCATCATGTCAATATGGACCACAATCTCTGAGGAATGCTTCCAGCACCTTGTTGAATCTATGCCACGAAGAATTGAGGCAGTTCTGCAGGCAAAAGGGGGTCCAACCCGTTACTAGCATGGTGTACCTAATAAAGTGGCCGGTGAGTGTACATATATGACCAGAAAGAAAATTTTGTACATTATTTTGCACAATACATATGATAGAGACCGAATGTATCCAATAAAGGTACAATTTAACTGCTATATTACCATTGGGTCTTTGAAATCGGGCATAATGTCTTCATCAGAAAGTGGTAACGATGCGGAGGGAATATTTTTGCACCTCATCAATTTTTAAAGAGGAGTAATATAGCAGTTAAATTGTACCTTTATTTGATACATTCGGTCTCTATAATATGTATTGTGCAAAATAATGTACGAAATTTTCTTTCTGTTCATATATGTATATATATAATGAATACCTAAGGGAGTACATATATTGCTGTGGATGTATCTTCTTCTTTTTCTGTTTTAAGATTGGTGTTTATTATTAGTTTTTAATGTTTCTCAGGGTTAACTTGGGTAGACACCGGATGTACGTGGTTCACCTAATAAGCCCTGCACTCACAACTAGTCTCAGTGTCATGAATAACGCATAGGCCGTTTTTCCACTCACAAAGCAAGGTGCTGCTGCATGGATGTTTTTATTGCATGACGCTGGAATTTTGAAATCAATAAAAGAATTGAAATTGCACACCCTTCGGTGCTGGAGTGAACTTTACTTGTTTTGGTATATGTATTTTTAAGACAAGTCTTAGATTAGTAGATTGGTGAAAAGAACATACAGTATTTTAATAATGAAAAATACTACAACAATCTACATAGCAAAACTTATTGAAATAAGTAATAAAAGTTCAAAAATTGTCATCAACTTGTAATTTAAAAGGTTAAATTTGTTTCACAAATACCAACCCATAGACATGGTTTCTCTGCCCCATATACAGTTATTAGTGCATTTTGGGTCTGTACCGTATAATCTTGTATCAAAATGGGCAGGAGACCACTTTTTACTGGTTGGAAAATGTATAAGTTTCTTTCAGAGGAACACATGGTTTTGGGGATTGCTATTACAAGGCAAATGTTTAGCATTTAGGATGGCCAAAATAGTTTTAGACACATGTCATTGTGCAGTAAATGGGTTAGTGCCGACACAGCCATTTAAATATAGCTGTAGTCATTTATAGAGTTAATTGCGGGGGTTGTTGTGTCTAAGCTGAACAGACGCCGCCATTTATTCTTTGGGATAACTTTTTGGAAAGAGTGCTAGGCTTGTTGATTTGGTGATGAGCAGTAGATAAACTAGCTAACATCCCTTTAGCAACTTAGGTAGGGACAGGAGACTGCTGTGATGAGGGACAGCTGGAAATCTGAAATAAAAACTTTTTTTAGGCCACTGTGAAGAAGGTGCTGTTGCAGTATAGTTTGAAATTGCATCAAAATCTTAAAGGTGCTGTTTCATTATAGTTTGCCATTCCCTCAAAATCTTAAAGATTCTGTTGATATATAATTTGCCATTCCATCCATCAAAATTTTTCCATCTTACCGACATCTGACATATCTGTACATGACACGTCGCCTGCAGGTGTATGGAGTGGGCTTGAAGGCTTAGCTCACACCATAGAAGGTGGGTGGTGGGTGTTTGCTGTCACATTATAGTTTGCCATTCCATAAAAACTTTAAAGGGGCTGTTGCTGTGAAGTTTGCAGTAACTGCATCATCCAGTGTTAAGTTAAAATACCATTGTTAATATTTATATATACAGAAGCGTATAACACTCACTGGCACTGGTTCTCCCTATACCAAACTTTTTGATGCTGCAGGTTAAAAACATACCTCCCTACTCAAGTACAAAACATGTGCATTAAAACCAAAGAATAACATTTTAACTGCGCTCCAGAAAATTATGCCACAAATAACATCTACCTTGTATCATCCTTGTAGCGGTATTCACCGGGATTACCTGAAGTAATTTTCCTTCGGATAACTCAATTAACTTCCTCCGTATCCAGTTGTGATGCTGGATTTTCCTCTCAGTGAAAAAATTCCAATAGGTATCTCTTTCTGGGTGCCAGTATTGCCCCCGCCGGTGGCTATTTCCAGACAGCAACAAAAAAAATTAAGTAGAGATGCGGTATCTACTATCAGTGACGTCACTATGGATCGCCGTTTAGGACAAAAAACATCTGACGCGTTTCGGAAGAAGATCGTCTTCCTTCATCAGAGATGCCGTCTCCTGTCCTACTGAATCAATATATAGCCTTGAGTGGAACAGGGTGCTACAACTTTTTGTTGGTATAAAGAGAAAGCAAATGTCCCTATTTCGCTATTCAGTCAGTTTGGGATCAATATATTTAGGTTATAGATCCACTTGCTTTCCGCTAGGGAATTGTATGACACCAAAAGTTAAGAATGGTAAAAAAGGGACAACACAGAGAGAATCCCAACCCCAAATATCGGGTTTTTCCCGATGTAAAAATTGCCGGGCCTGTAGAACAATGAAATTAAATAATCCTGTCCATGAAATAAGGGTTAATGAAAGTGAAGAAGTATTTACAATAAGGTATCATATAAACTGCTACACAAAGGGTGTAATTTATGGATTAAAATGCCCATGCAACAAACTGTATGTTGGTATAACCAAAAACACCATGACATGCAAAATAAGAGAGCACTTACAGAATATTGAGAAGAAAGTAAAGGGGCATCCCCTATCCTGAAATTTTGCAGAGAAGTATGCAGGTAGGATAACTGGAGTGACAATATCTGGCATAGAAAAGGTTAAACCGGATTGTAGAGGGGGGATTATAAGTGGATCTATAACCTAAATACACTGCTCCAGAACGGACTGAATAGCAAAATAGAGACATTTGCCTTGAGATAGGGAATCCTCTATACCAACAAAAAGTTGTAGCGCTCTGAGAACTACAAGAATCATAGTAGATGTTATTTGTGGCATAATTGTCTGGAGCACGGTTACATTTTTTTTCTTTGATATTATTTATATTTACCTATATTGTAAGTAGACAATCTCTCCAAATTAAACATATCAAAAACGGATTTGATACTAAATCACAATTTTATTGGTACAGTTAAAATGTATCATATTCACTAGGACATTAAAAATTGTAAACAGTGGTGGACACAAAAGTGGTAACATTCATGGTTTAAAAATAATGTATACAGAGTTAGCCAGTACATATTTCATACACTAAATCAATGTCATTATAGTAACGAACAGTATATAGCCCTTAAGGTAAGATAGTTAGATACCAACCAGGCTGCATGATAAAAACAGAACCTAGGAGGACTATGCCACCACAGCACCCTGATGCACATTTCGCTGTCGCTTCTTCAAGGATGATGTCTGGACTTATGATGATGTCAGATTTGCCATTTACTGTTTGTTACTATGATGCACTTGATTTAGTGTATGCAATATCTACTGACTATGTCGATATACATTATTTTGAACATTTTTTGTCCACCACCTTTTTAAATGGCTGATTTTAAGTCCTAGTGACTATGATACATTTTATCTGTACTGATAAAATTGAAATTAAGTATCAAACAGTTTTTTATATGTTTAATTTGGATAGACTAATAGTCATAGGCATAGTCTAATAATAGTAAAAATATAGTTATGTGTTTTGGACTTTGTGAAGCATAGATTTCTCATTATTATTGTTGCATCTAAAGTGTCAAAAAGTAATGCAGGCTTTTTAAAATGAGGAAGGCAAGAATTAAGGGTCCGGGGCATAGCCATGGTGGTGCTTTTGCTGCTGTTGGTAATGATGGAGCTATTGCTATAAAGTTCATCTGGTAGAAACAGGCCACACAATTGTTGAGACATTGGTTAATTACATGGAAGACAGTTCATCAACTTCCATCGGATTATCTTTTCCATGTTTCACCTCTTTTGAAAGTTCAGAGCCCTCCTCCTCACACCCCTTCAAAACAGCAGTCATGGAGCAGTCATTGTGGATGTGGAGAGAGGACAGAAGAGTTTTACAATGATGATGAAACCTAACTGCCAAACGGAGACGGAGGAATTTGATGAGGGAGAAGAAGCAAGGGGTGATGATTAAGTCCTGGACTCAGACAGAACATGTGTCCAATAAAAAGCTGTGCTCCCAGTCCATAAAGCACGGCTAAAACCTTAACATTCTGATCACCTTATGTATGACTAGACACAGGCTGCAGAGAATGAAACACCAAAATAGCCAGCAGGCACCTGAGGATCCCTCTACTGCTTCAGGTGGCTTAGCCTGTACCACCGCCTCCTGATGGACCAGGCCATCTGTCTCCCCGCAAAAGGATATAATTGGAGATGAGCGAGCACTAAAATGCTCGAGTGCTCGTTATTCGAGACGAACTTTTCCTGATGCTCGAGTGCTCGTCTCGAATAACGAGCCCCATTGAAGTCAATGGGAGACTCGAGCATTTTTCAAAGGGACCATGGTTCGGGAATAAAATGTGTTAATTAATTGAAAAAGAATGTCTTCTGATAAGTTAGCAGATGTATGCAAACATCTGCAATCTATTCTTCACTGTTCCGCGCGTATATTATCTCCCGACAAGTTAGCAGATGTGAAGAACAGTGAAGAATAGAATAAAAACAGTGAACACAGGATCATTTAAGTGAAAAACGCAGTGAAGAATAGATTGCAGATGTTCGGCACATCTGCTTACTTGTCGGGAGATACGCTGTCCCGGGATCCGCTGCTCTTCTTCCACTGAAGTCTCCCCAATGTCTCCGTGCCGCTGCCCGATGTCACCATGCCCCGATGTCACCGTGCCCCGATGTCTCCGTACCCACGCCTGCGCACTTGCTGCCGCCTGCGACTTTTCATACGTGTATAGTCGCCGGCCGCGTTGCAGCGGTGGGGCTATCGCTCGTGCGCCAGCGTATGATAAATATGCCCCATTTTCTCTAAACAGCCCCGCTTAGTTGCATCTCCTCCATCTTATACAAAATCTAGCCCCACATATACAGCCATCCCTGCTTAGTTGTTATACTGTTCTCCATATACAGCAGCCCACTAGTTTTATTAAAATCCTGCTCCTGAATATAATCCATCAGCCCTGTTGAATTACTATTTGGCCCCAATATATAGCCCACCCACTCAGTTAAATTATATACAGCCTCCCATATATCCCCCCCCCCCCCAGTTTAATTATAGATTCCCCCAAATCTGTTTTATTATATTCAGAAGCCCCCACACCCATGTCAATTATATACAGTCTCCTAAATAGCCACCTCCAATTTATTTTATTATATCTAGTCCATATATATTTCACCAAGCTCTTCTGTCAGCCGCAGCTCTGGGCAGAGAGACAGACGGTGTGACGTCATCACCCGCCGCTTGTGTGCCTATGTCACTCTGCATATAAATCGCACATGTGTCTTAAATAGACAGGTACGATTTATCTGGTTGGCCTTTGGGGCGGCAACGGGCGCCCGAATCTAACACATTAGAGCAGCAAATTTTACTGCTCCCCAAAGGGCTCTGCATTATGCCTCCTGAGGCGAGATTTTCATATTGTCTCATGGCAGATGCGACCCTGATGGGACCACTGTCTCAAACATTAGAGTTATTAACACACTATGCCAACATGGATTATAAACTTGCCGTAATAAATGAATACAGTACAATTATGTAAGTTCGGGTGCTGCAGAATCAATGACAAGTCGGTGAAACCGCTGCAAAAACATGTGCCTCCTACAGATCTTACCGTGGAGGTTGCTACTGCTTTGATGTAGATGAAATCCACAGGAGGAACCTGCAGCAAATCTGTGACATATAAAACTTGTTGCACGTGTATTCTTTGTGTTAGTAGAAGCAATACTGATGATAGCAGAAGTAGTTATAATGTTATATGAGTATGTATGTAAAAAAAAATCGTACCAGGATTTTGTATCAGCCAACTCGAGATGTCCTTTGATAAACCACGTGTCACTCGGTATACGCAGTGCAAAAATTAACAGAAACAACATCAGGTACTATCTCTTCTCCAAAATGGATATAGCTGTTAAGTGACAATATGAATAAACACTTTGGGGCACATTTACTTCCCTGTTCCCTGCGCAATCCCCGATCCCGACTGTCTGATGAGGATGAACTCTGCCGCAATTCATGTAGATCGTGTGCAACATCCCCCACCGGGGCCTAGCCTTTTCTTGGGGCCTGGAGACAGCCGGGGCCCGGAATACCGGAGTGGCTGGCAGTTGCGGCCTAGGCACGCTAGTATCACGGTGCTTGGTATGGGGACCGGAGGGCTGTCCTACAGCCTGGCAGGTCTCCAGCAGGTGGTGTTGGCAAGAAATGATGAGGGAGAGTCTATTATAGTGGCTCTCTCTGGGGCAACCCTTTGGGGTCTGGAGTCCCTGTGTAGTGGATAGGGTGCCCGTGATGGTGACAGCCGTAGTAGCAGGGATCAGACGGAGGCAGACGTTGTCTAAAAACAACTTACAGTTCTTTATTGGAACCAACAGGAACAGTGGATAACGTGCCCAAACTAATCTTAACAATGGTAGCAGGCTGGGGATGCACTTGGAGAGAGAGAACCACAGGGATTGATCACCAGCCTGGATGCAGGGGCAGGCTGGGAGATAGCTGTGTCCTAGTAGGATGCTTCAGCTTGTCCTGGGTTACTTCAGATATCACCCTTGAAGGTAGGATGATACCCCTTTTTCTCTCACTAAACTCCTCAGAGCTGCTCAGGTAATCAGCTGGCTCTTCTCTGTCTGACTAGACTGGTCTAATCTGGTTTACTGGCTGCACTGTCTCCCTCAGAGACCAACTGCACTAGTCTCACTAGTCTAACTGTACTAGTCTGTCTGACTAACTAGTCTCACTTAGAGACTGACTAGATTCACTCTGATCTCTAGTCTAACCAGGGGCGTAACTAGCAGAGGCTGGGCCCCATAGCAGACCATTGAATGGGGCCCCCTTCCCCTACATTTATACAATCAATCATTTTTACACTCATAGACCTGTCTATGCATTCATACATTAATACACACATACATTATATACAGCATACACACAGATATACAGCATATACAACATATACACATATATATAGCATATATGCACACACGCATCTAGTATATACAGCATACATACAACACATATACACAAATATACAGCATATATTCACACTCATCTAGTATATATAGCATATACACAGATATACAGCATATATACACACGCATCTAGTGTATACAACACATAAACACATATATACACACACATCCAGTATATACACAACATACACACATATATACACACACACATCCAGTATATACACAACATACACACATATACACACACACATCCAGTATATACACAACATACACACATATACACACACATCCAGTATATACACAACATACACACATATATACACACACATCCAGTATATACACAACATACACACATATACAGACACATCCAGTATATACACAACATACACACACATCCAGTATATACACAACATACGCACATATACACACACACACATCCAGTATATACACAACATATACACACACACATCCAGTATATACACAACATACACACATATATACACACACATCCAATATATACACAACATACACATATATATACACACACATCCAGTATATACACAACATACACACATATATACACACACATCCAGTATATACACAACATACACACATATATACACACACATCCAGTATATACACAGCATACACACATATATACACACACATCCAGTATATATACAACATACACAAGTATACAGCATATACCCACACAAACACATATGCATGCATTTACATGTGTTTACTCACCCACCTTCAGCTCAGCTCGGATGTCACTCGGTCGGGAAGGATGGACAGGTCTGTCAGACGCGTGGGCCGGAGCAGGCAGCAGGTGAGGCATTCGCAGGCCGGGTCAGACTAGGCAGCGGACGAGGCGCACGGGCCGGGCCAGACTAGGCTGCAGGCGTCGCGCACGGGCCCGGGCCAGACTAGGCAGCGGGCGAGGCGCGCGGGCCGGGCCAGACTAGGCAGCGGGCAAGGCGCGCGCGGGGCAAGGCAGCATGTGAAGTGGGTGGGGCCGGCCGGACGACCTTCTGAAGCAGCAACCAGGGGCGGTACAGGGACGAGCAGGGAATTATACTTTGCTAATGATGTGCCCCCGCGCCCATCCCACTATCTCTCCGCCTACCTCATATGAGGCCTGCAGTCAGGGGCGGTAATGGGATGGGCATGTCATTAATACAGTATAATTCTACAGCTCATTAAATCACCATTTTGGCAACCTGCCAGAGGCAGGAAGCAACTTAATAAAAGTAAACTTTCCCCGTCCATCACGGGCCCCCCTGCGCCCGGGCCCAGTAGCAAGCGCTACGGCTGCTACGGCTGTTGTTACGCCACTGAGTCTAACTGTTCTTGTCAGACTAATCTGACTGGATTAACTCCAGTCTTCTTCTGACTGACTCCTGTCAGACTCACTTCACTAGCTGAAATGACCGTTGGCACTCTCCAACCGTCACTTCTCCTCAGCTCCTGGTCAGGTGGTGGTTACTCCTGCAATTACATCCCAGCTTACAATACAATATTATAACAGCTGTGATTGACTGATGGAATGACATCACATTAAACAGGCAGGCTCTACCACTGCAGTGTTCCCCGTGTTATGTAGTGACCTGCTGTGGGGTTAATAAGACCCTACACAGGCTGCAAGCTACATATTGGGACGTATTCGCAACAACCCCTCTGCCTTGTATCGGCAGGGGTGTTGCATAAGTGCATGGCTTGCGGCACAAATTTAAATGTTAAATCCCGTGCGTAGTCCAAATCCGTCGGATCGTCCAACAGCCCGCCCCCCAAATTGTGTAGTGTGAAAGCCGGTGCGATTGTGACACAAAACGATCGCGTGCGACACAATCCCGGCGCGATCCCCGAAAAGTCGGGGAAACCGATGAAAATGTGGCGCGGGACCCTTAGTAAATAAGCCCCTTTGTGTTTGTTTCTATATGCAAATGTGTTACATAATTACAAAATATATACTTACTAATAACTATATTTACTTAATACACTTACATATAATATATTTATATATAATTATTAAAGTATTAAGCGTATAGATGTTATATACAAAGCTGTAACAAAGTTATAGAGGAACATAGATGCCACCTGTAGACACTGGTCCATAGAAGAAGTAAATTAAGTCATGGAAAATACACACATCTGTTACACAATGTAAACGTTGCCATGTGCAAACTCATTGAAAGAGTGAATTGCGCAACTCAAAGAAGCTTTGTTGAAAAAAAAAATGGTACGAAAAGAACAGATGGTAGAAATGCTGTCTATAATGAAGAGAGCTAGAGAACTCCCCTGAGGCACAGGGCAAGCGACACTAAAGCTATTGAGCAAGTGTATTTCACAAATGATGTATTCAGAATTCTGACTTCTACAAAAACAACATAAACAAGGCTTAGGAAGAATAAAAAGCAACTATTATATAACATACAACTAAATCATAAAAAATAGCATAAGAATTAAAAGGATCAAAGGAAGAGTTGAAAAGATGTCTGACACAAAATATGTCCATGGATACAATGAAGTGCTTTATAAAGGGCAGTTAAAGGGGTTTTCCCACAAAAGAAAATTCTCAAATCTCCATCCCCTAGTGATTTTTACACAATAAATATCATTTTAACCCCTCACTTTACAATTTTACTTAATGTTATGTTCAGCTCCTATTACTCCCTAGGCTGCTCAGTGCAAAATTCCAGAGTGTGGGCAGGGACTCTCTAAGCAGACACATTATAATCCTTCTAGTTCTGTGTGGTGACAATGTGACAATTACATTATCAGGGTACAGGTGTATACAGGCAGTCCCCGGGTTACATACAAGATAGGGTCTGTAGGTTTGTTGTTAAGTCGAGTTTGTATGTAAGTCGGAACTGAATATTTTATCATTGTAATCCCAGCCAAAACTTTTTTGGTCTCTGTGACAATTGGATTTTAAAAATGTTGGGTTGTCATAAGAATCAATATTAACACTAAAGCTTCATTACAGGCACATTTGATAACTGTTACTGCTGATCATTGTAGCCTAGGACTAAAGTACAATAAATTACCAATATCCAGAGGTCCGTTTGTAACTAGGGGTCGTATGTAAGTCGAGTGTTCTTAAGTAGGGGACCGCCTGTATACACTTTCATCTGGCTTCTGACACACACTGACACATAGAAGAAGAGATGCGACAGATCAGAGATGATGAAATGCATGAGATGCCTATTACACAGAGGTATTACAGAGGCTGACAGACTTTTACACTGTCAGCACTTCTACATTTTGTTTTCACAGATATGTACCTACCTCCCCCTTCCCCAGAATCACTTATCACCTTGTAGTTTGCAGCTTATCTCTACTCGTGATGTACTGGCAGGAAGTGAACTTCGTGCTGTCCTGCAGGGTGGGGGGGCCACAGAGCAGAGAGACAGAAATCTCTGCTCCACACTGTCACACAGGAATCCAAGATGGCTTCCCCAACCCTAAGTGAGAAGTTACAAGGTCATGTCTAGGAGCAACTGAAATTGTGTACACCAGGACTGGTTAGACTTATATCTGTGAATTTTTTTTTATTTTTAATTTTAGCTAATAACATTGAATTAGAGAATGTGTTGTTTTGTTATCCTGAGTACATATAAGAAACTTGTCTTTGTGGGAATACCCCTTTAAGCCCCTTTTTATCAAATAAGCATCAAAAGTATATAATGGGAAATGGGCAAATATGTTTTAACAATGCACTGCCTACTAGATACAGTTAACTGTGGGCATAATTTGGAAACAACTACAATACAGTTCTGTGCTTATAAAGTGCATACATACACGCACGCACCGTCCACTTATTAGGTACACCTGTCCAACTGCTCGTGCACTAACACTTCAATTTTCAGCATCCACTCCATGCGCAACTCATGTAGTTTAGGCTGTAGACATGGTCAAGAACATCTCCTGGCAGTTCAAACCGAGCATCATTATGGGGAAGAAGGTGATTTGAGTGCCTTTGAACGTGGCATGGTTGTTGGTGCCAGAAGGGCGGTCTGAGATTTTCAGAAACTGCTGATCTACTTGGGATTTTCACGCACAACCATCTCTAGGTTTACAGAGAATGGTCCGAAAAAGAAATATCCAGTGAGCGGCAGTTCTGGGGCGGAAAGCCTTTGATGCCAGAGGTCAGAGGAGAATGGGCAGACTTGTTACGAGCTGATGAGAAAGCAACATGCTCAAATCGCCACCGTTACAACCAAGGTAGGCAAAGACATCTCTGAACCACAGTACGTCGAACTATGGTGCAGATGGGCTACAGCAGCAAGAACCACACCGGTGCCACTCCTTTCAGCTAAGAACAGGAAACTGTGGCTACAATTGCACAAGCTCATCGAATTGGACATAGAAAGATTGGAAAAACGTTGCCTGGTCTGATGAGTCTTCGATTTCGCTGCGACGATTCGGATTGGAGGTCAGAAGAATTTGGCGTCAACAACATTGAAAGCATGGATCCATCCTGCCTGTACAAGGTTGAGGTGTGGTGGTGTTGCATGTGGGAATATTTTCTTGGCACTCTTTGGGCCCCTTGGTACCAATGAGCATCGTTTGCAACCCACAGCCTACTGATTATTGTTGCTGAACCATGTCTCCCTTTATGACCCATGTACCCAACAATCTGTGGCTACTTTCAGCAGATAATGCGCCATGTCATACAGCTGGAATCATCTCACTGGTTTTCCTTTGAACATGACATAAGTTCACTGTACTCAAATGGCCCATCCACAGTCACCAGACCTCAATCCAATAGAGCATCTTGGGATGTTGGGGAACGGGAGATCCGCATCATGATGTGCACCGACAAATCATCGCGGTAACTGTGTGATGCCATCATGTCAAATGGACCAAATCTCTGAGGAATGCTTCCAGCACCTGTTGAATCTATGCCACGAGATATTGAGGCAGTTCTGAAGGCAAACGTGGGGTCCAACACCTACTAGCATGGTGTACCTAATAAAATTGCGAGGCGTTGAGTGTTATAGAATCACTCAATGTTCATGTACATTCACTTATGAGAAAATAATAATATTATACTATGTGACAAGTTCATATTGACTGGGTGAGAAATTTAAGGTGTTTGTGTATCAAGCAACTACAATGTTGCTTAGGTAAGGTCAAACTGGAAGCTGTTTTTTCACATGTGTTGGTCTCATAGAAGCCCTGGTCAGGACCCTACTGCAGGATGAGACCGAAGAGTTGGATCACTGCTCCAGACCAAGCTTCCCACATTGCAATGGTGTTCTAAAATGCATCAGGTGCGCCAATCCCTTAAAGAAGGGTGATTAGCAGTCAGAAGTGAACTCTCTAACCTGAGACACAGACGTGGACTGTTGTGAGAGCCACACGTGAGTGACACAGGTTTACTGAAGTGTTTTTCATGCTCATGGAGAAGCCTCCAGTAGCTAGTGAGGGCTTGCCAATTTGTATAGTAAGCCCGACAGCAAGGATTTTGTTTGAGTTTTTGTTTGATCCTGTTGTTTTTCTGAATGAATGCACAGTTTACTGTGAATCCTGCGTCCATGAGAGCTTTTGTCCATTGCTGACCCCCACATTTGAGATGAACCCGTCCAATATACTATCTTAAAAACCTACTAATGCCCATTACTACCTAACCTTAGGACAACTCGGTCTGATTTCCCTTCCTGCACCAAAGTGAAATACGAGACAAAGACAGGACAGCCACTGAGAGTAGCTTGACAAATATGAGTCAAAACAGGACAGCACAGCACAAATCAATAGTGCAAAATGAAAAGTCCAGGATAAAAGTATCCAATAGCAGAAAAATCAAGATAAACACTAGCATAACTCACAATATGCATCAAGCAGGAAGTATGAATGCAATTCTTTTATAGAGTGTCAAGCCGCCCACTTCAAAGAGTAATGTTTCAGTCTTGACCTCCAGATAAGGGTAGATAATAGGGAAGAAATGTGAATGTTGACATGGGCACAGATTTATCCCCACAATTTTATGGAGCCCCGCAGATACTATTATTCCCACCGGAGATTGGAAAGTCTCGGTGATATACATTTTGAGGAGACACAAAATATAGATCTTTGCCAAGACCCTGACTGTTTTCTTCAAAGACCGTAGCCCTTCCAAAAACCCTGCCCATTAGACGAGTTCTAGCTGGTAACCCATAAAGGCACTTTGACCTGGCTATACCTGGCATACTGCTATGGTATATTGAGGCCCATTTGGGCCATCATTAAGACCTATCCAATAAGAAATACACAGCACCGATTTGGCAGAATACAAAATTTATCTACAGAGTGTTTTCTAGGTCTAAAATCTGGAGAGAGAGACTCATGAGCACGGAGCAATTATGGCACCAAGGAAATAATAATAATAACATTATTAGTTATATAACGCCATCATATTCCGTTAAGCCTTTACAAATCCTAGGAACACCATGCAAAAAAATACTTACGTTACAGATTTCAACAGTCAGATGAACCTATCAGAGTGAGCTCGCAAGAGCTTCGTCTATAATATGAGGGTGACACAAGATGGTTATTCGAGCTTGTATAAGGTCGTCATTCTATATAAGGAACAAAATAAAATAATTTTATAAAATGTGCTCTGCTTGACCAGCCGCTATCTTATTAACAAGGTCAAAGGTCTATGTGAACTGGGAAACCTTTTATATGACAAAACTCAAACACAACTCTGAATAACTTGAGTCAGCCACTGTAATACCTGAGGGTTGTGAAAACTTGATTCTCCCTCCTCAAATAAATGGTTAATCAATAAAGTTCACAGCGTCCCCGGAATCTATCAACTCCCTGCCCAGAAACAAATTATACCCACAACAACCTTTTTTTTTACAATGACAATGATTGCTTTTTGTTCTGTCAGTGTAGAGAGACCTCCTATAAGGACTGGAGGAAACAGGACCATGAGCCCATGAGGCTAAAGCCTGTCCAGAGGCGGCCCCCTGCCTAATTGCCCCTACTCTACTCTCTATCGGTAGGTGAATAACTGGTTACTTTCCTTCCTTAGCAGTGTATAAAACACCACCCTTGAGCTACAACGCCCCTATGTGGAGGGAAAACGATACATATAGGTTTCTTTGTAACTTTCAAACTGATTATCCTATTGAAGTGGTAATTTAAAACTACTAGAATCCCCATAACCTAAAGCCTCCCAGCTATGAATTGGAATGCATCCCACGATATGGTTGTGGGTTTTGCAAAGCAAAATTCATGTGTTAGAGTTTTTTAGCATTATTGGCTTTATAACACTTTCCACCGGAGGCTCAAAACAATTTCATGAGGCCCCGCTCAATCTCAGCAATTGAATTGAAGTCACGCATCACACCTGGCAACATGCCAATTAAAGGAACTATCTCGCTATAACACCTAGGAAATGCAAACTGGCCATAGACAAAGAAACTATATGGTTGTTTATAATGCTCCTTCTGGGTTCTCTGGCCTGAAATCAAAAGATCCAATGAAAATGGATTGTTTCCACTTGTTTTCAACCCTCAAAAGACTTGACGTTTGTTTACAGCTTCAGAGACAGAGGGAAAGCTAGGAAGTAAGGCCTGAGACTACCTCAACACGCAATTTTATTGATCTATTTAGTAATTTAAGTAGATTTATCAAAACAGAATGGGTCCCCCTCCCACTTAAAAAAATGTCATATTTGTATCACTCCACACATTATTTCAATCACACCAAAATCGTCTGATACGGCCCACCCCCGGTTGTTCGCATGAAAATCCGATTGCATGCACCAACACCCAACCCTTTTAAAATCCCTGTGCCAACGGTGTCAAAACGGAATCGCTGGGAGTCCGATAAATTGTGTGTGGTGCATGGCAGGCCTTATAAAATAAGCCCCATATTAATATACAGGTTCACATACTCATTCTTTAGTGAGTAAGGGCCAGATGCGGGCCCCATAACAGCTGGCTTAATGGCTGCTATCATGTATTTCCGCCGCCTGCTCTTACATACTACAACCTAATTGTAACAAATGAAGTATGATCAATGTCTAGGTGATGCTGAGTAGTATTTATATCTATCTGGGTCAATGACTTTTACAATTTTGTAAAATCATAACCTCCCGGCTCCGTTTCCTGACTTCGCCCTTTGCTGCCTGCCCTGACCGTTCTGCTATGTCTCCTAAATCTGATCCCTTCCGGCCAGTGTCCTGACCTTCTGCCTGAGTACACCTGTCCTGCCTTCTGATTCTGTATCTTGCCTTGGCCAGCATGCAGAAAAGTCGCCCCTGTGGATGACACCTGGTGGTACCCACGCTTAGCAGTCCCGTGCGGCGACGGGAATTTAAAATGCGCATGGAAAAAACTATAAAGTGGCCCCCATTTTAGGGCGTAGCAAAACAAGTGGGTGTGGATCAGATAATGTGGTGGGGTTATACAGACAAATTTTGGTATGGCCTTAATATGCAACACAGAAACATCTTTGTGCTAGTAGTGAATCTTGAGCAAAAATGTGACCTGACCATGTGACATAAATATCAACCACACGACCCGATAAGTCCTTAATTACTTGCCTATGCCATACTGACAATTCAGAGAAGAATATAGTCATGACTGCCTCCTATGTACAGGATAATGCGCACAATACACATTTAGAAAACCATCATTTCAATCCTCCTTCCTAATACAACATAAACCTACTAAATAACCTTCTCCCTACAACACCATAAATGCCTAAGTACATATATAACTACTACCTGCCCCCTATGTACAAGAATCATAACTACGTATATATACTGCCCCCTATGTTACAAGGAATAATAACTACATAACTGCTATGTACGTACCCTAGTACCGCAGTAAATATTAACTACTATAATACGTATTGCCCCCTCATGTCAAGGATAGAACTACTATAATACTGCCCCCTATTAAAGAATATCTACTTTAACTGCTACTATTACAAAATATAACTAGTATACTAACTGTCCCTTGATGTACGGATATAACTACCGTACTACATCATACGCCCCCTATGTACAAAGAATATAACTACTAAAGATCTGCCCCCTATGGTACAAAATATAACTAACTATACACTATAATCTGCCCCCTATGTAACAGAATAAACTACTAATATACTGCCCCCTATTACAAGAATTATACTACTATAGAATCTGTCCCCTATGTACCAGAGATAAAAAAACATACACGCTTACCTACAATACTGTCCCCCTATGTACAAGACTATGAACTACTATAATACTGCCCCTTATGTACAGAAGAGACTACTATAATACTGCCCCCCTACACCGTATTATAACTACTCTACGACTGCCCTCTATGTAGAATATAACTAACTATATCTGCCCCTATGACAGCATTATACTACTATAATACTGCCCCCCTCTGAACAGGAATTATAACTACTATAATAACTAACATATATACACAGAAGGCGAAACATGCACAAACCATATGTATCATTGCTACAGAAAACACATGAGGTCCTCACCTTTCCATCCAGTGAACTATCCTCAGATTTGTACTCGTTCCTCCTGTTCTCCATAGTTAACCATCGACCCGGTCGCTCTTCCTCCAGGTCCAGCATTCCTGCATAGTTTTACACACAGACGTCTTATTTTCTGCACTTCACCAGTGTCCCTTAAACGCTACCAACCAAACTGTGCCCCACCTACTGAAATAGAGCCCCCTGAAATATTACAGCACCCACCAAATAGTTCTCCATATGTACCATCTGTAACGGAAGGATATTTTTTTCTTCTTCTCTCCTTTAACCCCCATACCCCCCCGCCCCCCCACAGTATTGATAGAGCTCCTACTATTCCCAGGCGTATAATAATGCCCCCCAGCCTTCCCCAATCTAAAAGTAAATTAATGCCCCCTGTCTACCCCACATATATTAATGGCCCCGCTACCCAGCGATATATGAGTGTAGTGCCCCACCACCCGACATAAAGTAAAATGGCCCAGCCTACCCCAGACATAAATTTATGGCCCCAGCCTACCCGCAGAACATATAATTAATGGCCCCACCCTGCCCCAGACTAAAATTAATGCCCCCGTCTGCCAGACATAGATTAATGGCCCCAACCTACCCCACCTATAATTTTATTCCCCCAGCCTATCCAGAACCGTATAACTAATGGCCCCAGCCTACCAGACATAATAATTCATTGCCCCATCCATCCCCAGACATATAAAATGGCCAGCCACCCCAGACTACATTAATGCCCCTGCCGCCAGCCCCAATATAGAATACTCCCTCCCCCCCCCCCCCCGCCCCAACATATAATTTATGCCCCCCTCCCAGCCGCAGATATAGAATAATCCATCCCAGCCCCCCTCTCAGACATATAATTAATATGCCCCGCCAGCCCCAGATCGATAACTAATGCCCCCCTAACCATATACATAATGCACCCCCTGCCAGCCCAGATATCTAGAAATAATGCCTGCCCCCTGCAGCCCCAGATAGATAGAAAATACCCCCTTGCCACACAAATAGATAGAATAATGCCCACTGCCGACCCCGATAGAATAATAATGGCCCCTGCCAGCCCAAGAGGATAGAATAATTCCGCCTGTCAACCCCATATAGATATAATGCTTGCCCCTGTCAGCCCCGATAGATAATAATTGCCCTGCACCCCCGATAGATAGAATAGCCCCTCCGACCCCCATATAGATAGAATAATGCCCCTACCACCCCATATAGATAGAATATGCCCCTGCCAGCCCCAGATAAATAGATAATGCCCCCTGCCAGCATAGAATAGATTGAATATACCCCTGCCAGCCCCCATATAGATAGAATAAGCCACTGCCAGCCCCATAATTAAGAATATACCCCTGCCACCCCGATTATATAGAATAACTGCCCCTGCCATCTCCAGATAGATCGAATATGCCCTGCCACCCCAGATAGAAGAATAATGCCCCCTGCCAGCCCCAGATATAGAATATAATTGCCCTGCCCGCCCCAAGCTAGATATAATAATCCCCCTGCCATGCCCCAGATAGATAGAATAATGCCCCTGGCCAGCCCCAGATACATAAATAATCCCCCTGCACCCCAGGATAGATAGAATAAATGCCCCCTGCTGCCCGGCCACCCCAGATAGATAATACTGCCCGGCAGCCCCAGAAGATATAATAATGAATAATGCCCACTGCCCGCCCCATATAGAAGGATAATGCCCCCTGCCAGCCCCAGATCGTAGAATAATGCCCCCGGCCAGCCCAAGGAAAAATAGATAAATATCCCCTGCCAGCCCCAGATAGATAGACTTATGCCCACTGCCAGCCCCAGTAGATAGAATATGCCCCTGCCCACCCCAGATGAGATAGACAATTCTCCTGCCATCCCCAGATGATCGAATAATGTCCCTCAGCCCCGAATAGATAGACTAATGCCCCCTGCAGCCCAGATAGATAGAATACTGCCCCTGCAGCCCCAGATGATAAATAATGCCCCTGCCCGCCCCAATAGATAGAAAAATGCCCTGCCAGCCCCAGATAGATAGAATATGCCCTTACCAGCCCCATATGATAGAAATACTGCTCCTGCAGCCCATATAGATAGAATAATGCCCCCCTGCCAGCCCAGTAGATAAGAATATGCCCCCTGCCAGCCTATATAGATAGAATATGCCCCTGGCCATCCCCCAGATAGATAGAATAATACCCCTGCCAGCCCCAAAGAAAGAATAATGCCCCCCTGCCAGCCCCAGATCGATAGAATAATGCCCCCTGCCAGCCCCATATATATAGAATAATGCACCCTACCGCCCCCAGATCAATAGAATACTGCCCCTCCCTGCCCTAGATAGATAGAATAATCCCCGGCCGCCCCAGAGAGATAGAATAATGCCCCCCCTGCCAGCCCTAGATAGATAGAATAATGCCCCCTGCCAGCCCCAGATAGATAGAATAATGCCCCTCCAAGCCCATATGATAGAATAATGCCCCAGGCCGCCCTAATAGATAAATAATGCCCCTTCCAGCCCCATATAGATAGCATAATACCCCTGCCAGCCCCAGATATGCATATGCCCCCTGCCAGCCCAGATAGATAGAATAATGCCCCTGCCAAGCCCATATAAGATGAATAATACTCCCTGCCAGCCCCAATAGATAGAATATCTCCCTGCCGCCCCCGATATACTAGAAAATGCCCCCCGTCCACCCCAGATAATAGAAATACTCCCCGCCTAACCAGCCCCAGATAGATAGAATAATGGCCCTGCCGCCAGCCCCAGATAATAAATACAGGCCCCTGCCAGCCCCAGATGATCATAATGCCACCCCTGCCTTCCCCTTATAGATAGAATAATGTCCCTGCCAGCCCAGATTAATAGAATAATGCCCCCTGCCCATCCCCATATATATAAATTATGCCCCCTGCCACCAGCCCTAATATATAAATATCCCTGCTAGCCCAGATAGTAGAATGAGCCCCCATTCTATAATTAAAAAAACATAATACTCACCTCTTGGCTCAGGTTTCTTCCTTTCCCTCGTTCTTCGGTGCTTTTTGGGAGCGCGGAAGTGACGTCACTGCTCCTCTCCCTTACCCAAGCCACTTAGCTTCACGGGAGGCCGGACAGCTTACGTGGTAGTGTCAGCCTCCCCTCCTGCCCCTCTACCAGTCGCGCAATTACGTCTTTGCGGCGACCTGTGTACTGCTGCCCGTTATACCGAGACGCGAGCACGGTGCTGACTCTCTTTGTACTATCAATAGTACTAGGCATCAATAGTACATGCAGGTACTAACAGTAAATCCAAAATTGTATGGAGGGATGGCGGGCGGCCCGGACAGCTCCGGACGGCCCCAGACCGGCCCCAGACCAACCGGGGCACTGGGGAAATTCCCGGTGGGTACAATGGCCAGTCCGCCCCTGAGCAAGTCCAACCTGCTTTGCGGCGGGCTCTGGTGAAAATCGTGTGCCACTTATATTCCCCTCCCAGGTGTCGACTTACATCAATGTCCGCGGTGGTCCATTGGGTCCATGTCCCCCAACGGTCGTGTGAATTCAGCCTGAGTGAGTCCAATTAAGCTTTCACTATTCAATGGTTACTGCATTGCCCTGCCTCCTTGTTCCTGATTGACAGGTCTCACTAGGACAGTCTGATTTGTGGAACAATTAGAGAGAGAGCTCTATTACATCATTGGCTACTTCATGTCTATCGACAGTTTGACATAATCGGAAGGTCCTTACACATTGCACAGTCAACCGGTCTGTGTGTATCTGATCACATGAAGCCTAAATACAACAGCAGCACTCCATGGAGGATTGTTGAGGAGTAGAAGTCCATCTAATATAATGCCATGATAATCGCCATTGATTACCAGTGTGCTGATTAAGTCCTGACCTGTCGTTCCAGTGATGGTTCTCTCAAATATGTCACCACCTTGTGCCCAGCAAGCCTACCTGCGCCCCGGAGGCTACCGTACGAGCCTTGCACTCTGGCCCCCCATTAATGAAATGTCCACAGCAGAGTCCCCCTTTACAGAAATGTTCACAGCACAGTCCCCCTTTACAGAAATTTCCACAATAGATCCCCCTTTTAAGGAAATGTCCACAGCAGACCCCCAGTTTAATGAAACATCCACAACAGAGCCCCCTTTACAGAAATGTTCACAGCAGAGCCCCCCTTTACAGAAATTTCCACAGCAGAACCAGTGGCGTAACTAGGAATGAGTGGGCCCCATAGCAAACTTTTGTATGGGGCCCTGCCTTCCCAACCACAGCACCGCCTCTGCCTGTTTTGCACCTATATAAGGGTCCATATATAATTCCTGTATGTCAGCCCTGCCACACAGAACACAGAAATCCTTGTATTATTTTTTTATATAATACAAGGATTTTCATCTTCTGCAAGGTCTGGGTCTATGGGACATACAGGGATGTATTCACAGGATGAACAAGTCCAGGGACCGTATCACAGCCTCCCCTCACTAATATCAAGTCCAGCAGTGGCCTCCCTTCACTAAAAACATGTCCCAGTAGCGTCTTCCCCTCAATAATAATAACATGCCCCAGTGCCTCCCTCACATACATGCCAGCAGTGGCTTCCCTCACTATAACAGGTACAGCAGCCCCCCCCCCCCCCCCGCAGTGGCCACCCTTCACTAATAACATGCCCAGCAGTGGCCTCCCCTTATTAATAACATGTCCAGCAGCGGCCTACCTTCACTAATAACATGTCCAGCGGCAGCCTCCATTCACTAATAACATGTCCAGCAGTGGCCTCCCCTCACTATCAGCATGTCCCGCATGGCCTCCCTTCACTAATAACATGTCCACAGTGGCTTCCCCCACATTACATGTCCGTAGGGACCACCCCTCCACTAATAACATTGTCCACAGACATGCGGCGTTCCTTCGCTAATAACATGGCAAGAACGCCCTCTCTTCACTAATAACATGCCACAGCACAGCCTCCCTTTACTAATAACATGGGCCACATCATCCGATCCTCCTCACATAACATGACCAGTCAGTGGCCTCCCTTCACTACAACATGCCAGCAGTGGCCTCACCCTCACTATTAACATTTCAGCATGGGCCTCCCCTCACTATTAACATGTCCAGCAGGGACCTCCCCTCACTAATAACATGTCCCAGCAGCGGCTTCCCTTCACTAATAACATGGCAAGAAGCGGCCTCTCTTCACTAATAACATGCCCAGCAGCAGCCTCCCTTTACTAATAACATGCCCAGCATCATCCTCCCTTCACTAATAACATGACCTGCAGTGGCCTTCCCTCACTAATAACATGTCCAGCAGTGGCCTCCCTTTACTAATAACACGTCCAGCAGTGGCCTCCCTTCACTAATAAGATGTCCAGCAGTGGCCTCCCCTCACTAATAGAATTTCCAGCAGCAGCCTCCCCTGGCTAATAACATGTCCAGCAGCGGCCTCTCTTCACTAATAACATGTCCAGCAGCGGCCTCTCTTCACTAATAACATGCACAGCAGCAGCCTCCCTTTACTAATAACATGCCCAGCATCATCCTCCCTTCACTAATAAGATGTCCAGCAGTGGCCCCCCCACACTAATAACATTTCCAGCAGCAGCCTCCCCTCATTAAAAAAACATGTCCAGCAGCAGCCTCCCCTGGCTAATAACATGTCCAGCAGCGGCCTCTCTTCACTAATAACATGTCCAGCAGCGGCCTCCCTTCACTAATAAGATGTCCAGCAGTGGCCTCCCCTCACTAATAACATGTCCAGCAGCAGCCTCTCCTCATTAAAAACATGTCCAGCAGCAGCCTCCCCTGGATAATAACATGTCCAGCAGTGGCCTCTCTTCACTAATAACATGTCCAGCAGCGGCCTCCCCTCACAAATAACATGTCCAGCAGCGGCCTCACCTCACTAATAACATGTCCAGCACTGGCCTCCCTTCACTAATTACGTGTCCAGCAGTGACCTCCCTTCACTAATAACATGTCCTAGCAGCGACCTTTCCTCACTAATAACATGTCCCAGCAGCGGCCTCCCCTCAGTAATAGCATGTCCCAACAGCGGCCTCTCTTACAAATAATAAACTTATACAATTACTCTACAGCTATCTGTATAGGGTATATACTTACCAGTAGAAGTGGAGATGTCTCTTCTCTGTCTCTCCTCTTCAATGTGGCGGCTCCTCCAGCTCATCATGTGACCAGGGCGGGCAATTCAAACAGTGGGCGGACAGCAGGCCCTGGCAGGACTGGTAAGTTCCGGGGGCAAGGACATAGAAATCGGCATGCATACATGATGCATGATGCTGTGGACGTAGGATGGCAATTGGTTCGAGTGCATGCCTTGCAGCCTGCGCATGGGTCAGCAGGGCCTGTGAGCACAGCACAAATTAATAAAAGTTTCCAGAGGTCATCAGAGGTCAACCAGTTCTCTCCCCCCAAATTATGAAAATCAAACAAAACTGGTGCCAATCAATTCTGCTACATTTGTGCAGGTTTGTGCATCTTTTGTTTTTAAGATATTAACTAAAGTACAAAAGGTCAGCCAGCCCCCCCCCACACACACACACACACACATTAATCGAATCAAACAAGTGGTGTCAAACGTTTGTGCTACATTTGTGCTGGTTTGTGCAGCAGAAATTTTCATTTGTGCCACTATAGTTTTTAAAGGTGTTTATATAAGTTAAGGTGTTTAGGATGAACTGCTAAAAAACAAACCTAGCGACACTTCTCTAGTGTGATCACCAGAGGGTGCTAGCAAACACATTGGGGCAGATTTATCAAGCAGTCTGAATGTCAGAATATTTCCAGTTGCCCATGGCAACCAATCACAGCTCAGCTTTCATTTGACCAGTGATCATGAATATTTTAAAGAGGAGCTGTGATTGGTTGCCATGGGCAATTGGAAATATTCTGACTTTCAGACACTTGATAAATCTGCCCCATTGTACTTTAGAAGGAATGAACTCTGATAACCTGGATTGCCCGTTGAGACCCCTCTTCCACCGCCTGCCCTGACCTCCTTCTCTCTCCCAGACCCTGAACCATTGCCGCCTGCCTTGACCATCTGCCTGTCCGTGGCTGATCTTACCACCGTTGTGGGCCAGCAGTCCCAGCAGATTGCTTTGCAAGGAGAACAGCTTTGACAAGTTACTGCCATGCTGCAGCAGTTGATTGCCCCTCAACATCAGCGTTAGACTTCTATTACTCCTCTCTGGGACAGAGATGATCCGGTCACGGCTACTCTATTCCTGGCAGAATTCCGATCCATATTTGAAGAACCCGCATGAGCCTCCTCAGCTGAGACCACATTGCTGAACCTGCATCAGGGGGATTCTTCCGTTGGTGAACATGCAGTTCAGTTCCGCACCCTGGCCTCTCTTGGAACGATGCAGCTCTGATTGTGACCTTCATAAAGGGACTTTCAGGTCAAGTCAAAGACGCATTGGCTGCATGTGACCTTCCGTCTACTCTGAGTGGACTTATCACTCTTGCCACTCGGACTGACGTCCGGTTTAAGGAGTGCTCTGAGGAGTTAAGTCACGAGCATCCGCAAGTCCAGGTTTGACATTTGCCCCACTTGGCATTGGCTTTCAAAAATGTGCACATGAACCCATGCAGGTGGACAGAACCCAACTCTCTCTCCAGGAACGTTCCAGACAACGTCAGGAGGACCTCTGCCTGTATTGTGCCACATTTCATTGAGGCTTGTCTGGGAAACGCCAGCACCTGGGGTTCCTTGTAGAAGCATCCCTATGTGAGAACAAAGCTTCTCCACGCCTGAATGTTCCCATGCTCCTCAGCTTTGGCACCCATAGTCAGATTCAGGTCTCTGCTTTCTCGGACTCTGGTTTGTGGATGCCGCTCTGGTCTCCTGGCATCACATCCCTGTGGTCCTCCTCGAGAAGCCTCTGAGGCTTCTCCAAGAAGCAAGTAGAGTCTTTACCCCTACAACTGCCCTGTGGATCTCCTGCTGGGTGCCTCACCTCCCCGGGGCCGGGTGTATCATCTCTCCATTCCCGAGACCGCTACTATGATGGAGCATATCCAAGAGAACCTCCAGAGGGAGTTAATACGTAAGTCCTCCTCTCCGGCTGGTGCAGGCTTCTTTTTTGTGACCAAGAAGGATGGGTCACTCCAAGCTTTCATTGACTATTGCGGTCTTAACAAGGTCACGGTTAAGAACTGTTATCCATTGCCGTTGAACACGGACCTCTTAGACTGGCTGCATGGCTCCAAGGGTTTTCTCCAAGCTGGATCTCCATGGAGCCTACAACCTCATCCGGATCCGCAAGGGTGACGAGTGGAAGACTGCTTTTAACACTCGTGATGGACATTTCGAGTACATGGTGATACTGTTCGAACTGTGTAACGTGCCAGCTGTATTTCAAGAATTTGTCAATGACATCTTCAGTGATCTGCTGTATACTTGATATCTTGATGACATTCTGGTATTCTTCCCGGACCTTGAGTCCCAGCAGTCCCACGTACGGCATTGTGACGCTCAACAAGAAGGGTGCTAACCTCCGCCTATGGTCTTCTGCGGCTGAAGAAGCCTTCTCAAGGTTGAAATCCACCTTTGCCTCAGCCCCAGTTCTCACTAGGCCTGATACAGAAAAGCCTTTTCATCTGGAAATTGATGTGTCCTCTGTGAGTGCAGGGGCGGTGCTCACCCAGAAAGGACCTAAAGGATGAACTCTCACTTGCGTTTTTTCCTCCACAGAGAGGACTTATGGCCATCAAACTTGCCCTGGAAGAATGGCGATATCTTCTGGAGGGAGCTCACCATCCAGTCTGCGTATATACAGACCATAAAAATCTTCTGAATCTTCAGACAACCCAACGTCTCAACCTTAGGCAAGCCCGTTGGTCACTCTTCTTTTCACGTTTCAACCTCTAATGTCATAAGAGAGGAACCAGTTCCTCGGCACATTATTTCTTCCAAACAACTGGTTGTTGCTGCTCCGGTGGATCTTTGTCAACTACCTCCTGGCAAGACCTATGGCAGACTGGCTCCATGGAAGAAAATTTTGACATGGGGACATTGCTCATGTGTGGCTGGGCGCTCTGTCGCCCTCGTGTCCCAATTCTACTGGTGGCCAGTATAAGTCGTTGAGTGTCAAGCCTGCTAGTCTGCTTCTGCTGTTGCCAATACCCAGCTGCCCGTGGTCTCACATGGGTATGGAGTTCATCACGGACCTTCCACCTTCCTCAGGCAATACCACCTTCTGGGTGTAAACCGACCATTTTTTCCAAAATGTCCCATTTTGTCCCTCGTTCAGGTCTGCCGTCTTCTCCAAGACTAGCCAGTCTCTTCTTCCATCACATCTTCCGGCTCCATGGACTTCCCCAGCAAATTGTTTCCGATCGAGGGGTTCGTCTCCAAATTGCTGTTCTCTATGTAACCAGCTACAAGTAAAGTTGGACTTATCTTTTGCCTATCCCCCACAGTCTAATGGTCATGTGGAAAGAGTTAACCAGACTCTGGGCTGCTATCTTCGCCATTTTGTTTTGGCCCGTCAAGACGACTGGTCCACTCTATTGCCATGGGCAGAGTTAACTCCCTACCTCTGCTTCTGCCGGCTCAGCACCTTTCTTCATCAACTATGGACTGCATCCACGCCCTCCTCTTCCTCTACCTGTGTCCTCAGACGTCCATGCGGTTTAAGAATTGGTACAGGATCTAAAGTCCATTTGGGAGCAGACACGCCTTTCGCTGCTAAAGGCTTCTGCTTGGACCAAGCTCCAGGTGGATAAGAACCGCAGGTCTCCTCCTGTCTTCTCTACAGGTGACAAAATCTGGTTGTCCTCTAAGTATGAGGACAACTTGGTCCTCATTTCTTGGGTCCCTTCAAGGTGCTCACTTGCATCAATCCTGTGGCCTACAAGTTGCGCCTTCCTCCCACCATGCGCATCCTGAAATTCTTCCATGTCTCATTACTCAAGCCTGTTACCTTGAACTGCTTCTCCAAGTACCTCATCCTGCTCATGAGGCAGAATCCACCGACGTTGTTGAGGTAGATATGAAAACGGTGAGAGGTAAGTGGTTCTTCTTGGTTGACTGGAAGGGGTTCGGGCAGGAAGAGAGATCCTGGGAACCAGAGAATAACATTCTGTACAGTTTGACACCAATTTTATTAGATTTGAACAAGGAGGGGGCGAACTTCACTCAGGTGCCCTCCCCCATGCTAAAAGATGCTACCTTACACACGAGTAGTCAGTCAGTAACACAGACATTTGTTACATCTAGTATCTAGTACCTTACAGGTGATGATATGCTCCATCAGGAAGCGGTATTTTATATGCTTTTTCTCGGCCATGGTTAATATCTGCTGAATTCACAGTCAAATGTCAGCTCCATGCAGCACAACTGCCCACGGCGATCCTCAAAAAAACACAGTCACTTACCGTATAATTGATTTTGTTCCTAAATACATATTATCCACTATTCCCTACACAAAACATCCTAGTCCCCCAAATTAAATATAGTATGTACAGCACCCAGAATTATATATAACACACGCCCTGAACTATAGCACCCAGCTAATTTATATACATCCCCCTCCATTTTATTTATAAACAGTTCCCCTAATTTATTTATAACAGCCCCTGTATACATACTTTACATAAATTAAGTTATATACAGTACTCCATATAAGGCTACCTAGTTTAATTAAAATCCAGCCCCAATATACAGATCCCCATAAACACTATACAGAGCCACACCTCCCCAGCCAACACAGCCTCCCCCAAGCATACACAGCTAACCCCCCAGTATGCACACTCTCCCCAACATGCACAGCCACCCTCCCCCAGTGTGCACTCAAATATGCACAACCTCCCAATATGCATAACCATCGCAGTATGCACAGCCCTCAGTAAACAAAGTCCCCCAGTATATACAGCGCTCCCCTTCCTCTCTAGTATACACAGCCCTAGTATACTTGAAGAATAATAAATCACTTACTAACCTCCAGTATTGCTCCCAGCTGCTGCTGGGAGCCGCAGCCGCAGCCGCTGATGTCCCCATCACTTCTCCCGCCGAATGCTCTGTGCTTGGACACAAGCGGCGTGATGTCGTCACACCAAACTGGCCTGCTCCGCCATATATATTAATCACGTCTGTGTTCGTAAAGAAACAGATGCAATTAATATCATTGTGGGTGATTTGGGCTGCAATGGGTGCTCGATTCAACCACATTACACAGACCCAGGCACGGGTATCTGCCGCCTTAGGCGGGATTCTCATCAGGGGCATCACCCTGGTCACAAGACATTAAGTGCTGACTGCTAAGAAGAGGCAAGGGACATGGGGAGGAGTAGATCGGAGGGTCTGAGCAGGACTTTCCCGCTCTGATGCCAGGTGATATAACATTAAAGTTGATTTATTGGGATGTAAGGGAAACCATTTTTAGCTAAAATAAGGGTGTCAGTTAGTTAATGGGGCTCTATGGGAACCTGCCACTGGCTGTATTTGTGAAACTTAATATGGTTATAATTTTAGAATGCTTTAACTTATCAAAGTGATTTTGAAATGTTTTTTTTTCTTCATATGTTGTACTTCAAGTAGGTTGATATTGTTCAATTGGTTGATTATTGTCTTTAAGAAGATTTTAAATATAAAATATTAAAACCTCCCTATATATCACTCCAATTTAAAATCTGCACCCCACAAACTATCAGAAACAGCATTTAGGAAGTTTGTTAACCCTTTGAGATCTTCATAGTAATTAAGACAAAATGGAGGTGAAATTTTGAAAGGTCCGGTTTTGTGAGTAATATGATTGTCAAGGAAATATTAATCTTGAATGTGTAAGATTTGTTTAACTAAAGGGCAATTACTAAATTTGTTGAACTATATGACAATTCGCAGCTATTGAAGCCTCCAGGCAACGTTTACAACATCAAAGAGATCTTTACAGCTTGATAAGCTTGATTTTTTTTTAAACTTTTTTTGTTGTTCACTGTATACCCTAAGTAACATGTTATATTTATTCTATGGTTCAGTACGATTATGGCGATACCAAATTTCTATATTTTGCATATTTTTTATTAATTTTGTAGAATAAAACCTGGGGAAAAATGTATGCCAGTGGCATAAATCTTTTAATTTTTGGTCTATAGTGTTGATAGAGAGCTTAATTTTTTTGAGGGACATGTACTTTACAACAATACCATTTTTTATCGATATGTTTCTTTAATAATTTTTTATTCCATTTTATGTGGGACAAGATCGGTAAAATAATTTAATAATGGGTTTAATAATGGTTTTTTATTGTATGGGTCATTACAGCGATTCCCCAGATGTGGCGTTTGTATAGTACGTTTTTTTGGTTTAATATGTAAGTAGGGCTTTGGGGGCTGTTTTTTTAATTTACATTTTTTTAGAACTGACCACGGAATTTAAAGGATTAACACCTGCGATTGGATGTGTTACAGGGATTGTCAGTAGATTACTGCTGAAAACCAGTGTTTCCCGATGGCGGTTAACTCTGGTGTAGAGGTGAACTATCAACGGGTCCATGATGTACCATTATGGCATAGAGCGCGGTCTGCGGCTCTCCATGCCGTAATAGTATGTTATGGAGAGGGAACAGGTTCATTATGATGCGTTTTGTAGCAGTAGTTGGGCCCCGCAAAATCAATTTCACTGGTGGGCCCTCACTGGCATGAGATCATACAAAGAAATAGTGACATGTGTGAGCGGCTGAAAAGACTGCCAGCGCACTGCCAATTCACTGTGCACAAGAGCTTATTTTGAGAAATAGATTTGCATAAAAGGATTTTCAAATGCAGCAATTTTTACAAAAAAAATATGTGGATTATTATATCTGATCATTTTTCAAGCTAAAAACAATGAAGCAATTTTATTATCTTACCTGTAAAATCAGTAGAATTCATTGCATCTCCAAGATCATTACCTGACAACTACAGTGATATTCACCATTTCCATCCCTGATTTCACAGAATACAAACAAAAGTAACATTACAAAGTAACTTTTATATTTGTTACAGTAAAACCCTTTGAGCCCCTGTCATGGTATGGAGGAATCCCAGTGATGGATTTGGCTACAAGACAGATTTCTTTTGTAAACTTGGTGACATTTAGAGCCATTTATTAGCTATGATTCTCGTCATGTGATATATTTCATTTATTTATCTCCAGCAATGAAGACGTCTCCTGACTCGATCACCTCTATAGCATGAATGAGAAGCCGCCACCGCTGGGCTCCCTCTCTGGCCACTGGCGGCACTGCAGGCAGAACATGCTAAACATGAGCATGGAGGATCAGAGACACAGTCGCTCGGCTCCCCCCTCCCCTTCAGTCAGCTCAATGTCGGAGCGTTCCGAAGATGACGTCACGAAGCCTCGAATCCCGTGTCGCTCCGCTTCCGAAGGAAAGGAAAAGCAACAAGAAGGAAGAGCAATGGCGACACTGGATCGCAAAGTGCCCAGTCCGGAGGCTTTTCTGGGCAAACCGTGGTCCACCTGGATCGACGCAGCTAAAATACACTGCTCCGACAGTAAGAACACGGCCCCATCCAATTGCTGTGTAGCCGATCAGTCAGCCCGCACAGTCTGCCTTTCTAGAGGCGTCTAGATTGATATATAGAAAATAAAAGTGAGAGACCGGTCCCTGGTGCCCCCCGCGCTACTCCCTGTAGTCCTCCTCACAGAGACAATCCCCACATACAGCAAAAGACATGTAGACTGAGAGTGTGTGGCTCTAGTGTGTGTCTATTAGAGAGAGGCCCATCCTTTAGTGCTGTCTCTGCTCCTCTATCCATGGGGCTTCCTATGCCAGCCTGTGTAATCTATGAATATGCCCATACAGTGTGCCAGGCATGGATGGGCCAGGCTCTACAGCCTCCTAGACATTGCTGTTTACATTCGCTGACATGCACGTCTTGACTTTGCTTTTCTTTCTCTCACAGATGTAGATTTAGAAGAGACTGGAAAAGACGGTGGAAAAAGCAGGGAGGTTATGAGGCTTAATAGAGAAGGTAAGTCTTGTACGGGTACAGTGACGCTCTATGGAACCCTTCTGGGCCAAGGTGATATGGCTCCATGCACCGGTCATGTCTCATGCATACAGGGGGCTCTATAGAGTGACGTCAATGTGGTTATACGTGCAGACCTCTTCCATATTGAATATTGGGCCCTGAGAGCTCTTTCCAGGGAACTTGTATGGACAGCGGAGGGGTAGATGGTGGTCTTACAGGCTGATGTATGGGGTGTCCATGTAGTCACCTGTATTGGCCGGTACGTTCTTTGCAGTCAGTGTATATTGTATGTTTCTACTGCTGCCTAACTTTCAACTTTTGTATTCTGGTCTTATGATAGCTTTAGCCTTCCTTCTTCACCCCAACGTCAACCCCTTGACCCATGGCCTACAAAATGCGCTTTTGTAACCTATAGCTTATTGCCGTAGTCTTGGAATTAATAATTCCACCATTGTCTATTGTGTACTTTTTCTTTTGATATCTTTGTGTTTCATGTCTTGACAATTAAGACATTCTACCTTCTAGGAAGGTGTTATTGACTAAAACATACAGTGATTTATTCACCCTTTTATAGGACTACACGTATTTTGTGTTCTTGTGAACTTATTCTATGTGACTTTCGATGACCATATGATCTTACATTAGAGAAGCCATGTAACTGCTGTTTGTAAACTAAGCTTTAGTCTCATTGGCAGTGCCAGGCAGACATTATAGGTGCTGTGGGGCACTATAATACGTTATAAACATAGTACTCCTTTATTCTGTGCTGTTGTCATTTTGAGAAAGGTTGCCTAGTGATATTATTTTCTGTAATTTTTTTTATATTTTTTTTTTTACTTTGCAACGTAAACAGCAGAGGAATGAAGAGAGCACTTTGTGTCATTGCTGTCAGACTCTACTGTCTGCACACTTACAGTGATCACTTGGTGTAACAATGTCAGGTATGGCTGACGTTCTCAAACATGGAAATGCTGCATTTCAGAGTGACACACCAATTTAGTTGTATAATAGCAAGTGTTTCATGTCGGCTCCTGTAGACTAGCCATTTGTGAAATTTTATATGAGAAAAGGATGAAGTTGTAGGGATATTTTTTTTATGGTGTGTAGTTTGTTTTTGACATGCGAATTAAAAAAAAAATCATGATTTGTTATTTAGAAATTACAATTAATGGCATATATTATTCAATGTGTAATATTTTTGTATGATTAAGTCTTTCCTTGCTTTGGAGTGTCTAATGTGTCCAGTTTCTGCGGTGTATATTGTATATACATCAGTCTACTGGAAAATTGGTGCTCACATCTTATCTGACAAAGAGACTTTCAGTGTTACTATACCCATAATCCAACTTGTGTACATATCGCCAGATGTTAGACTCATTTGCCTGATGATATAAACATATGTGACACTTCTTTTGGTGATGCGTAATGGTAGATATTTCTGACCAGGGTTAGGGCTGTTTTACACAGTCCATGATCAACCTGTGATCATTACCATGCAGAGTTCTGCGTAGTGGGTTGACCACATTGCCAGGGAGTGGATTCATTGCATCATATTGAAGAGTCCCTTCTTCCCCACTAAACAGCAGCAATATAGTATAGCTGATTATATTGTCGGTGATGCTGTACAGTGGGTAAGAAGGGTCTCTTTGCATCATGTAGTAATATGATGCAAGGAATCCTATACCCAACAGTGGGGTCAGCCCATTACCCAGAACTCTTGATTATGGACTGCTAAGCAGGAAAGAAGGGACTCTTTGCATCATGTATATTAATATGATAAAAGGAATCCGGTCCCCAGCAGTGACTCTGCATGGTCATGGGCTGATCACGGACTGTGTGAAACAACTCGTAGGTGAGCAAACAGCAGCGGGCTGGAGAGGAGAAGTGAGTGCTGTTCTCCCCTCGCGATAGCGATGCACACACCCGGCATTACGTAGAGGGAAAGATAGAGCATGGTCTATCCTTTATCCGTGCGTGGTTTGATATGGTTCCACATTTGTGTGGTCACTGTACCGCCGCTGGGAATCGTAGCCGTCTATGTAGACGTATATATTCCCAGCAACAGCAGTGTGAAAGGGGCCTTACCTTTTGACACTTTGTATCAATTGATTTTAACTGTCAAGCCACACATGCAGTCCAAAGCAATACATTGAGTCGTTTGCAAATTTCTGCACTGCAGCTGTCAACTAATGGTTAAAATCAATCAGAATAGCTTTATTTTGCACAGTTCTTATAAATCAGTTTTGAGACTTATTGAAAGGTATCCTTTTTTTACTTCTGTTTGTTTTTAAATGGAGACAGTCCTTGTCTTCTAAAAGCTTTGAATGTTTTGATTCTTATAAATTTATTATAGGCCAAATAATTTTCTGGATTCTGTATAATTCCACCTCCACACTCCCAGTGAGACGTGGCATATAAAAAAGGCATGGTGTCAGCGCCAGCATGTTATGATGCTTAGAAAAGTCCTCACTGGAAATATGCTCAATATACTATTTCTGTTGAATGGAAAATTATGTTTTTGTTTTTTACCTTTTTTTAATAGAGGGGCTCTTTACTCATTCATCACTATGAGGACCTTAAATTGCAGGTACTATATATCAAATTGCAAAAACAGCAACTCCACATTATCAAATTGTTGAAATAGCTGTCTTTGCAGAGAGAAGCACTGCAAAGCCGACTCCAGTAACCTTACTCAGACCCATCTTCCAGTGCACTGCTTGTCCATTCCCATTCCTGTATAACAGCAGCTCTTACAATGAACAGCATGGCGTTAATGCAGAGACTCGTATATATTTCATTCACACTTTCTAGTATTCATATGTATCGTCTTTACACTATGTATACAGCTGTGCATGGACGCACACATGTAATTCCAGTGATACATTTTGGTGAGGCATTGTTCACACTTGCATTTAAATATTACAGATAGTAGATCTGTTGTATATCTTATGCCTTAAAGGGAACCTATCACCCCCTTCTGATGAAATTTGGGCTATTACAAGTTCCCAGAGAGCCCTTATACCATAAGGGCACTTTTGTTTCAGCTAAAAAAAAATCGCTTCACCAGGCAGGGAATCTAGAGAGTCAAATTTGGCGTGTCCTCTACGGGGGAGTTGAGATGCTCTCATCTCCTCATTATTATCACGCCCCCCCCCCTTCCACGTCATCCGGCTGCATGTGCATTTGCCTCTGCCGGCTGTCACGCAGTGAGCATCAGGGCAGGTCCGTGTCCTTCACCAGGTCACTGCGCATGCGTGGCTTCCTGCTTAGCATTGCTAAGTCTAGATGGAGGTAACTCTGTAGGGAGTTATGTAACGCTCCACTGCTAAACAAAGCTAAGCAGGAAGCCGTGCATGCACAGTAAGTGGGCAGAGGATACAAATAGCGTAGTAGGGGAGGTATGAGGAGATGAGGAAGAGCGCCACGACTCTCCACACCCAGTTCAACTCGCTGGATACCACGTAGGGAATCAAAGTGCATTTTATCAATTTTAGAGAAATGATTTTTTTTACTTTAGCTGAAACAATGATGCCCTTGTGGTATAACGGCTCTATGGGAACCTGTCATGGCTCCCATTTTGTCAAAAGGTGGTGACAGGTTCCCTTTAACCGCTTAACACTCTGCGCCATACATGTACAGCGCAGATCTGTTAAGCATATATGAAGAGGGCTCACTGGGTATATTACAGCAAACGCCCACCGCTAATACGATTCTATTAGCACCGCTAATACGTTGCCAATCGCGGGTATTAACCCTTTAAATGCCACCTGTGATTGGCATGTGGGCGCCGTCATCTTTGTTGGGATCGGTTCCTATGACAGCCTCAGGTCTTTGTAAGACCTGAGACTGTATAGCTTCAGGAGATTCGTTACGATATGCTTTTGGCACATTGTAATGAATGCATTGTAGCAACGCCATATACTGCACTGCGGTAGTAGTGCAGTATATGGTAGATACGATCAGACCATATAGGATTAAAGTACCATAGAGGATCTAAAAAAAATAGTAAAAAAAATAATTACCCGTATATACTCGAGTTTAAGTCGACCTAAATATAAGCCGAGAGCCCTAATTTTACCACCAAAAACTGGGAAAACTTATTGTCTAGAGTATAAGCCGAGGGTGGAAAATGCATTGGTCACAGCCACCCAGTATATAGCCAGCAAGTCCCATGTAGCCTATAGCCTGCCAGCCCCGTGTAGCCTATAGCCTGCCAGCCCCGTGTAGCCTATAGCCTGCCAGCCTTAAGGCCAAAAGAGGTCCCGTAGGGGTTAAAAAAGGTGAATTTGGTAAACACTATGAAAAAATTAGCTATTTTGAAACTTCAAAAATTTTGTTTTTTCAAACTAATAATTTGTTTACCTAAATTAGTTACTAACATTTACCTCATTTATCTCAACTTTGTGTTGGTTTCATTTTAGAAGCGTCCTTTTTTAGAATCAATTATTTTAGAGACCATTTCATTTCTATAGCAGTTTTGGAAGGTTTGTTAATAGAAACCACATATCGCATATAGCAAAGCGCGGAAGGGAAGGAGCCATTGAGCTTTTGTACGGCAGAATAGTTTTCAGATGCCAGGACGTGTTTGTAGAGTCCCTGGGGCCACGTTCATACCTGGCATTTTTGTTGCCTTTTGAAACACAATCCAAAGGCTCCACATGTGATCTCATGTTGAGGTAAGATTGCATTTACTTTGTGTTTACTTAACGTGTTGGAAACACAATGTTAACAAAATATATTATCATGAGTAGAGCCTTTGGATTACGTTTCCAAACGTAATCAAAATGCCTTGTGTGAACGTGGCCTTAGGTACCACAAAACCTTATCCCAGAGAATTTTTGTAAAATCTCTAAACTTAGGCCATGGTAACACGTACCGCTTGGCGGCTGTTCATAACGCAACGCTAGCGCACAGGGGCAGTCCTCAGCCCGAACGCACGTGCGTTTCCAGAGAAACGCATGCGATCGGCTTATCAATCGCATGCGTTTCCCTGGAAATGCATGTGCGTTCGGGCCGAGGACCCCCCGATCGCATCGGCGGTTCTATGGAAACACCTGTGATCGGGAACGAGCCGCCGGTGTTTTGCGTTAATTTAATGCGTGCGTTTTTTATATGGACTGCTTAAAAACGTCCCAAAAACAGCATAAAAACGCCATGGGTTCAAAACGCATCCGTTTTTGACAGGTTTGACCAATTATCTTACTTAAAATGGGTCAAAAACGCGTTCAAAACGCCTCGTGTGCCATCACCCTAGGGCCCCTTAGTGACCGCCTATACGGATTTCTCTGTCGGTCACTAAGGGGTTAAATCATCTGCTTTCCCTAGAACTGATATAAAAATAAACAAATAAAATCATAAACATGTTTGGACATTTTGGGATGCCTATCTATATAAATATAATAATGATTATTTCTGGCATTGAACCCCGTAACGGAAAATAGTTTCCAAATGTCCGAAATGCCACTTTTTCCCCATTTCGCAACATATAAAAAAAAATATAAAAAGTGATAAAAAGGTTGTACAGTCCCAAAAATCGTAGCAAAGAAACCATCTTCCTATCCCCCAAAAATTGACATCTCGATCAGCTCCACACACATATGTAAAAGTTATTTGCACCAGAATTTTTTTTATACAGAAGGTTTTTTTTAAAATATATTAAAATAAAATCTATATAAATTTGGTATCCCATTGATCAAACCAAGAAAATGGTGCAAATGCGTTTTTTTTTAACAATTTCATCACATGCGTTAACTGTTGTGTATTGTAAACACAAATGTTAACTGCTGTTTAATTAGGCAAACCTCTCTCCAGCTGGTGGAATGTGTTTTTGAAACGCATGCGTTCAATGTGATGTGTGACTGCACCTTTAAGGTGAAATCTAAGAGACAACTTAAAGGGATGTTCCCATTTCAGAAAATTATTGTTTGTATTATAAAAAGTTATGAAAGTTTCCAATATAATTTCTGCATCAATTCCTCTCGGTTTTCTAGATCTCTGCTTGCTGTCCTTCTATGTTTACTTCCAGTGGACAGAAATCTGACCATAGTCACAGCTCGTTATATCACACAGCTCTGATTACTCTCTATAATATGATGAACCATGCACCAGTGTGACTATGGTCAGATTTCTGTCCGCTGGAAGTAAACATAGAAACTTTCTCTAGAAGGACAGCAAGCACAGATCTAGAAAAGGCTGAAAAATTGAAACAGAAAGTATATTGGAAAATTGTATAAGTTTTTATAATGCAAACAACTACATTAATTTGCTGAAATGGGAATTGTGTCATTCCTTCAGTGGATCTGCACCCACTATATTACAATAACTATACAGTGTAAGCCACGTTATGTTTAATGTAAATAGAGATTTCTTTAATAACCTTATACTTATCACATAGGTTTATCGGGATGTTTTAGATCGGGATGTCAGGGGACATTTGTCAGCTGAGGGAGTTGTGGGGGTACAGTAAGCTGGATGCTGGGGCATCGTCCTGTCAGATGAGAGGCCACAGCTATAAGTGCTGCTGTGGTACCCGGCTGTCAGGACGTGAAGTTGCTGTAACAAGTGCCGGGTTCTGAGCGGCTGTGACGGCTGCGGTGTCACCGCGCGGCTCCACAACATGTGTTCTAGGCGCTGTACGGTCACATTCACTTGGCAGCTGCTTCTTCCTCTCGCTGTAAGTGGCTTTCACTTGTGTTTGTTGATCTCCATGAGAAATCTGGTCAGTCATTTCCCTCCCTGCAGGCCATGTGGCCTGTATTTGTATTGTGAGGTGCCAGTGCAGGAGCTGCTGCTGAGCTACGTAATCGCCCGAGAAGAGGGGAAGTGGCTTTTGTCATGTGCGAGTTTCCTCCTCCGAGTGCTGCACACAATACCAGGCCTGCACACAAGGAGAGCGGCTTCATCCCTGCGCTGCGGGCTGCACCTGGGCCACACGGAGTAGGCCATTGCTCATGACTGGCTGCGTACTCTCGTATCGCCATAGTTCCCTGTTAACTGCTTCATGGCTGGCGACATGTTAGTGTGCTGTATCTGCAGGAGCGTAGTCTGTACTGATTGTTGTAGATGACGTAGTACAGGAACTGCACATGTATTCTGTGTATCTATGGCGTTACATGTTTTATGTATCTCTAGCTTAATCAGCAATGTATGTCAAACTTCTTTTCTCCAAGCTAGAAGCCAAACCTGCAGATTTTTCCTGTTTTATTGTATGCAGATACCCTGTGCTCCACTGACCACAACCATAGCCCACGCAGCTTTGACAAGTTTCTTACATTGTCCTTATGTGAGAATGCTACCTCTGTAATCCAGTAATCTCTACAGTACCAAGTGGCCTGCTTTTAGGCTGATGCCACATATGGCGTTTTTGGTCCGTTTTAAGCATGCGTTTTCAGTTAGTTTAAAAACGCATGCGTTTTTGGCTGTTTTTGTTAGTTTTTTTCCCCCAATTATCCTAATAGATAAACACGTTGTACCCAGCCAAACGGACTGAAAACGCATACTTAAAAAAGGACCAAAAACACCATGTGTAGCATCACCCTTAGTGGGACTGTCCTTATTTGTATCCCAAATCCTTCTCCCCCTTTTTGCTTCTGAACTGCTGAATGTTGTAACATTTTACAATTCTCATTCTTACAGATAAGGCTCAGGTCATGTGCCCATGTTTTGTGCCTATGCTACTCTCTTAGGGCGCTGTCACATGGGACGTTTTGGCTGCGTTTGCGCGAATGCAGCCAAAACGTCCCGTATGACAGCGCCCTCACTCAAACAATAGAATTCTAACGGATCGAATACATCTGCTGCTTTCACTCACTTCTATTGGCTTCCATTGGTGTCAGTTACAGTCCGTTTACACCACAAATTTCATTAACGCATGCAGTTTCAAATGCATCAGAGCTGTTGAGGGTGCGGTCACACGTTGCAGTTAAAACTGCATCGCAATCAGCTTTGAGGTGGTTTTAGGTGCAGTTTTGTCAATTGAACAGGTGAAAGACATGAACTGAACGAGTGAATTTGATTTTGAGGGTGCGGTCACACGTCGCGTTTACTGCATGCGTTTAAAAACGCATTGCTACAGCTGAAGGGATATTTCCCTAATTAAACAGCTGTTAACGCTTGCGCTTGCGTTAACAATGCGTTAACAACCGCATGCGTTAACCGCGATGTTAACACATGCGTTAACAATGCGTTAACGCTTGCGTTTTGTAAACGCAAGCGTTAACAGCGATTTAATTAGGGAAATATCCCTTCAGCTGTAGCAATGCGTTTTTAAACGCATGCAGTAAACGCGACGTGTGACCGCACCCTGAAGGGGAAACCTTCAAACGTTCAGTTCATGTCTTTCACCTGTTCAATTGACAAAACTGCACCTAAAACCACCTCAAAGCTGATTGCGATGCAGTTTTAACTGCAACGTGTGAACGCACCCTGAGAAGAGGAGATGTGCCTAATTACATTGCTGTTAGCATTGCATTTACAAAACTTACGCTTTAATGCAATGTTAGCCCCTCAGGGTGATGGCACACGTGGTGTTTTGAACGCGCATGCGTTTTTTTAACGGACTGCTTAAAAACAGCCCAAAAACGGGTGCAAAACGCCACATATGCCGCCGGCCTAAGTGACGCGGCCTGAAAAGGCTCTGACTATTTTTAGCGATTTTTCGTAAGCGCCAGTTTAAGGGACATAACTTTTTTGGGGGGGCTACCTTAAAAGTTTTCGCAATGTTTTTTTCGAGACACTTAGGGTGAAGACACACGTGGCGTTTTTAGTCCGTTTTTGGGCCATTTTTAGTGTGTTTTCACCCTTAGAGCTAGTTAGAAAGGTAATACAAGTTTAAACATATTGTTTTCATTTTTATTTGGGGTTAAAAGTGGGAAAAAATGCATTTTTTTGGTAATTTTATAGTACTTTTTTAAAATTTTCAAATAAACTCAAAATGAAGATGATTAATGAATTCCCTGTTTTGTTTAGGTCGTTTTGATATATAGTATATATAGTCTTGGGCAAATGGGGCGACTGGGCTGTGTTTTTTGTATGGTAGCCAGGGATTTTTTTTAATTATATGGCGAAATGTCATTGTATTTTTTTGAATATTTATTAATGTTTTTTGTGTGTGTTTTTACTTTATTTGCCCCCCTGTGATGTCATAATCAAGTTGTGCAGAAAAGAAAGAAAGAAAAGAGCACTAATAGGATAACTCTGTCTGGTAATGATAATTGTTGTGGTGTTGTAACTGCTCACCTGTTGCAGTTATTCTGAGGGCATAATCACTTTGTAGATGCTGCAAACAAAGGGTTTGTTGCCATCGCGGGTCAAATAAAATAGTGTTGAGATCTATATATCTCCGAAGTATTTATTTCCATAAAGTAATATAGCAGGTGCCGTGGTACGTGGAGCACTCCAGAACATTTTCACTTTTTTTTTTTCCCTTTTACAAGTTTTCCCTTGTAACTGAGGCATCTATGAGAGCCCAAGTTATGGTGATGTCACACATTGCGTTTTTAGGCCGTTTTTTGGGCCGTTTTTAGTTAGTGCGTTTTCACAAAAAAAAAATGCATGCGTTTTTGTCAGTTTTTAATTGCGCAAATTGCAAAACTGAAAACGCACTAACTATAAACGCCCCAAAACTGCCTAAAAACGGCATGTGTGACATCACCCTTAGGGTGGAGATAAACGTGGCGTTTTTAGGACGTTTTTGGGCCATTTTTAGTTAGTGCATTTTCAGATCATTAAAAAACGCATCCTTTTTTTTAAAAACGCATGCGTTTTTGTCCGTTTTTAATTGCGCAAAATCATTTATTTAGAGATGGTAGATATGTCCTAGTAAGAACAACTTTGTTCTTCAGGACTTTTTATTATAACTATATTCCATGATCGCGAAAATGTAAAGTTATAAAAGTTATGCATCAGCCTGGGGCGGTCAGCACCACAGAGCCTAGTATTTTAATGTATGCATACCTCCCTTCGCTCTAGCGGCTCTGCCCTTCACCTATCTATGCACAATGTGTGTGTGTGTAGCGGGGGGGGGGGGGGGGGGGGTGTTTGTAAATCCAACGAAGCTCCCTGAAGTGCTTGGGTGACACGGCCTGAGCGTCCCAGGCCGTGGATAATTTTAAAACTATATTTTCACGGATATAGACTTATTATAAAAGAAGGAACAATGTTCTTTAAAGAGGACCTGTCATTAAGAAATTTGGCACTAGGAGCTGCTTACTATAGTAAGCCTCTTCCCCGGACCGTCCCGCTCGCGCCATAGGGTGGCGGTGACTGCAGTGCTTCATGCGGCAGTCACCACCCCTAAACCAGCCCCCTCATGAATACACCAGACAGCTTTGCGGGCGGTCTGGAGTTTCTAGTGTACTCCACAGCGGTGTTAGATAGCGTTATCGGAGGTTTCCGGTAACGCTATCATTCTAACTCTGCGGCGTTTGTTTTAGCACTAGGAGCTGCTTACTTTAGCTGCTTTACTTCACTGTCTCACAATTGACACCCTAATATTTTTTGAGACCTTTGCTCATTACTTTGTTTAGTATTGGTGCCAAAGCTGTAATGGGTCAACATGATTCACAGGATCTGTTTAAAATAAATCAGAAATGTGTGTATTGGAATTTGCTATACACATAAGATGTGTTCATCATTACTAGGAGTAGATCTTTGGCTGGGGCTCACTAGCTCTAGTACAACTGAAAGAATGTGCACTAATATTGTTGTGTGATACTATAAGCCAGTGATGGCGAACCTATGGCATGGGTGCCAGCGGTGGCACTCAGAGCCCTCTCTATGGGCACCCGAGCCATCAACCCAGCACAGAGTTCGCCAGACAGGACTCAAGGCCTCTTGCAGTCCCAGAGAGCCCAGGACCCTAGAAGACAGCTACAATGATAATCCAAACGTCTTCTTCTTTCTACTGTATTGGTGTCCTCAGGTGCCTATATACTTTAAACCTGTGAAAAAGCAGGGAGTAATAAGTTACTGCTTAAATTGAGCTATTGGCACTTTGCGAAAAATATGTGGGTTTTGGTTGTAGTTTTGGCACTCGGTGTCTAAAAGGTTTGCCATCACTGCTATAAGCTTTTTCCTTAATGGGGAAGTTAAAAGGCTGTATTTTTAGTCTTGTATCTACACAAGTTTTATTACATTTTATATGCTGAATGTTAATTTTTGTTGGGCTTCATTCTTGCATTGGTTTACCATAGCTGCTCTTCAGCAAATACAGATGTTTGATACACATTAATAGTGGGCTTGTAAAGTTTCCAAGGCACAATCATTGATGTTTTTGGGACTACACCTCCATAGGGAACACTACAAACATTTTTTATCTCCATTTCTAAAGGGATTTTACTTTTCTGCAATTGTTAAAATAACACTATGGCCAGAAAGACTGGTATATTGACAATGTAGATTGTAAAGGCGATCAGGAAATAATGCACAGTATCAACTAGAGGAATAAATGCAGCAAATATTAAGGTCTATGGGTATTTTCATATGCTGTTTTTTTTTTTTCTTCTCAACCTTTTTTTTTGTACTAAATGTTTTACATAACAATGTGGTATAAAAGAAAATTAATCTGAAAGTTAAAGCACAATAAAATAATATAGTAATTCAGATGTTACTAAAAAAAACGCAGCTAGAAAGACTGTATGATTTGAGGTTGGTATGATATTATTTGAATTGTTTGCTTTCTTGAAAGATATTCCAGGTAAATTCTAATTTTCGGCAGTTTGGCGAACTTTTACCCTTTTTGCCTGAACATACCCCTTTTTGCTTCTTCATAGAGTAGATCAGTCTTTATACAAGATTGACAGGAACACCATTTAGAAATGTTTATTTTCATGACATACCATATATACTCGTGTATAAGCTGACCCAAGTATAAGCCTGGGGCCCCAAATTTTACCACCAAAAACTGCAACTCGAGTATAAGCAGAGGGTGGGAAATGCATTGGTCACAGCCTCCCAGTATATAACCGGCCAGCCCCCTGTAGTATGCGGCCGGCCAGCCCCCTGTAGTATGCGGCCGGCCAGCCCCAAGTTTGACCAGCAAAGCAAAAAGAAAACTTACATACTCACCTTTGGGTGGTCCTGATGCTTGTCACAGCTCCTCTTCTGTCTTCTCCACGATGCTCCGGTCCCCGTGGCTAATGACGTCATCAGCGCCCACCTCATAGAGTGCATGGCCGCGGCTCTGCCGGCTGTTACAACACACAGAAGAGGAGCCGCGAGGACCAGAGGATCGCGGAGAAGACAGAAGAGAAGCTGTCGGGGGCCGCCGAAAGGTGAGTATGTAAGTTTTTTTTTTTTTTTTTTTTTAAATTTTCTCGTGTAAAGGCCGAGGTGAGGTTTTTCAGCACATTTTTGTGCTGAAAAACCGTCTTGTACACGAATATATACGGTAATATAGTTCACACATACATAGACACTCCACAATGTTACCAAGATCACATTTTTATTCATTTATGCATTCCCTGACTATGCTTTTTCACTTATTTTTCTTGCCATTTATCAATCTGCCGGTGAAGTCTAGTATTAGAGAGTACATTACAGGCAGTCCCCAGGTTACGTACAAGATAGGTTCTGTAGGTTTGTTGTTAAGTTGAATTTTTATGTAAGTCGGAACTGTATATTTTATCATTGTAGCTCCAGACAAATTTTTTTGGTCTCTGTGACAATTGGATTTTAAAACTTTTGTGTTGTCATAACAAGGATTAACAATAAATCTTAATTGCAGACACCTGTGATAACTATTGTAGCCTAGGACTAAAGTACATTAAATTGCCAAAATCCAGAGGCCCGTTTGTACCTAGGGGTTGTCTGTAAGTCGGGTGTTTTTAAGTAGGGGGCCGCCTGTACTGTCCTATGCTTATTTCAGTACCATAATTGCTACTTATGTTGGTCAGTGAATTCTGTAATGGTTCTGGTTGTCTGGGTTGTTTAATTTTATAAAAAAAAATTTTCTCTTCTGTTTTAGAAAGAAGACATGGTTCAATGTGCAAACCTTCCCCATCACCGGCCTCTCCCTCCAACACCAGAGCATCACTTGTACAAATGAAAACAAAAACCTGTATCAGCAGCCATAACCCAGTCAACAGTAATTCAAAGCCATTCAAAGCGCCCAAAGACAATCTACTTACCTCCAACAACAAGCAACATGCGGTGTTCTCTTCAAAAGTGTCAAGAGACAAACCATGGTATGTAAAAAGAGGGATGCAAAGGTTTTCTTCAGAAATTGTGCTCTAATGAGGTGTACGTTTGATACTTCTTAGGGGCAGTTGTACAGCTAAAGCATAAGTGATCAGTATTTTCAACCCTTAAAGGGGTTGTACGGCTGCAGACATTGCCCCCCACTTTCTAGATAACATATAAACACTGACTACACTAATTCAATGTTATTAACGATTCTTGGGGGGTTTACAGATAATTAAATTGCAAGTTAGAAGGTCATCAGTGTTTTCTACTTACCCATCTCCAGGGATACGACAGGTAAACATTCTGCAGCGCTGGCCGCGCATGCGTGGTCCGCACTCAGCGCTCCTTTTTCCCATTTTTTTTGTCCATTTTTTTCCCTGCCTTCCAAAAGACATAAACTTTTTATACATGCAGTCCCCGGGTTACGTACACGATAGGTTCTGTAGGTTTGTTCTTAAGTTGAATTTGTATGGAAGTCGGAACTGTATACTTTATAATTGTGACCCCAGACAGATTTTTTTTTGGTCTCTGTGACAATTGGATTTTATAAATGTAGGGTTGTCATAAGAACCAGGATTAACAATAAAGCTTCCTTACAGACACATTTAATAACTGTTACAGCTGTTTATTTTAACCCAAGACTAAAGTACAGGAAATTACCAACATCAAGAGGTCCGTTTGTAACTAGGGGTCGTCTGTAAGTCGGGTGTTCTTAAGTAGGGGACCGCCTGTATACAGTAGCTGTACAGTACACTGCCATATGAGGGCTTTTTATCTGTGGAATACATTTTATAAATTCCTAGAGTCTAATATTCCAAGCAATGTATTGGGAAGCTGGAAAAAAATAATGACATATTCTCATGGATCTCGTGCTTTCACTGCAGTCCAATTGACACCCCTCATTATTCTTTGGGTCAGATTGATCACAAAGATACCAAATTTATATAGTTTTTGTTATGTTTTAAAAAGTTGTATAAGCATATTCTGATACTCAAAATGGGTGAAGAGATAACTCAAAACCGCATCTCAAGCAAATAGGTACATAAAGAACAAAGAAAAAGAGGATGCGTACAAGTAATCAAGTAATTTTATTGAGCAACCAAAAATAGAATATTAAATATACACAAATCGTGGTAAAAATACCCACTGTGCATGGACGAGTGTACATGATAAAGCCAATATAAAATGTGTGCTCCATGTACAAAAGCAAGGTAACAGGTATAAAAATTGAAATTGTGTGAGGGGAAAGACCTTGTAAGCGTATAAATGGTAAATATTATAAAGGGATGAATGCCAAACAGTACATGAGAGGTGACCCAACACAATTTCAGTAACACACTTATGGATGGAAGCAACACATAGACAATAAAACTTTGCTATAAAGCTTAGTACATAAAAGATGTTACCAGTGATCGTCCAGCACAGAGAAAACCGCCCCACACGAATCGCCTAACTTGTAGGCGATCAGGGGTATATCATATTCTGATACTCATAATGACGATCACATCCATGTTTCACTGTGGCATTTAAGCAGTTAACAGTCTTAGCCACTAAGGCAGTGGGGCTTGGACTTCCTGTGACCTCCCGTATCCTGCTGGCTTTCAGCAAATTGACACCTGCAGGCCTCTCCAACCACTGCTGTGGGAGTGGTTATGATGGAGGGACATCTTGAGTTCTTCTTCTTGGGGTCACGTGACCTGCAGCGAACATCAAACTTTAACAGGATAAGTATAATATGGGTGACCCTATTAGGGATCCTATACATACCTTTTTAAAGTTTGCTATGGGTGGCCAACCCTTTAAGCTCCTTTTTTTTTTTACATTGTGACTTACGTCGCTTTATATGGTTATAATTTTGAACACTGTCACTTATCAAACGATTCTGAGATTTGTTTTTTTTTCCCCATATGTTGTACTTGATATAGTGGGAAAAGTTGGCTGATAAGTTTTGCGTTTATTTACTAAAAAAGAAAAAATTATGAATTTTTTGAAAAATCTACCATTTTCGAAATCATTGCGTTTTCAGACAGATAGATTTATCACCATAAATAAGTTGCTGAATAACATTTCCCATATGTCTACTTTACATTTTCATAATTTTTGAAATGTCTGGATAATTTATTTTGATGTCACACGGCTTACAAATCGAATATCGATTTTCCGTATTTTCAGAATTGACTACTTTTTTGTGGATAAATGCCTTTTTGAATGAAATTTTAATAATCAACCCATTTTCAAATCTGCACCCCTCAAACTATCAGAAACAGCTTTTATTCATCTGCTGCTTATTAGTCTACTATATAAGAGTGAGTATATGCACTGTATCATCATCATTGTCCTATGTTTGAGAAAGGGCGGAATGCCCGAAACGCGTCACAACTGGACATTTAAGGTTTCACTTGTCTTTTATTAATTTATGGTTTTATTTAGCTTGTATCCCTACAAGTATATTAAAGTTTCTTGTATTCTTGGCTAAAACTGCTGTATTTGAATTTTTGGGTAGTATACAGTCCGCGCCCCACGATAGCCCTGTTGTTTTTCCTTTTAATTATTTTCTGCCTACCGGACCCCCAGTGGTGCCAAGGCTGTGGGAGCTGCTTTGACGTTAACACCCCCTACAAATACACTTAGCCTAGTGGACCGTTCAAATTGGCTCCAAAGGAGTTCAGATCGACTATCATAATTTTATGAGCCTTATTTCAAGAACCAAGCAGACGAGCACCCCTGATCTCTCCTTACATTCTAGTCGGATTACCAAACGATGTCACCCGAGGCGCCGCCCTCTGTTGTTCCTTTTTTTTCCTTATCTTATTCTTACCAGTGAAACATGGCAGATTTTAAAAAGTGGGCTTGGGATAAGAAATTTTTCAAAATCTTTCTACAAATTTGTCGGCCATCCAGATGGCGGGGCCCATCAGCAGCATTGTTCGGTGCCGTGGTCAGGTTTGACCAGGGCAGTAACAGGCGGGTGTCAGCTGTATTATACATGATCTCTCTCCATACACCCTCAGCAGCACCAGGACGATATAATATTTCCTGGTGCGCGAAGACGTTAAGATCATTTTCTGTAATCATAGTCATATGGTCCCTTAGAAACGGAAAACAGCTGTCCTTGGGTATGACAACCGTTGCTGTTATGCTAATGTGCCAACTAATAGCACGTGGACAATACAACTAGACAACTACGCCAGATTTATCATCCAGCATCATAACCTGGTGCAGCATAAGACTGTCAAGTCTAACTGTAGTCTAGTCTGTCTTCCCTTATGACACTTTTAATAAATCTGCCCCATTGTTTTTGCATACGAAATGGCCTGGAGTTACTGCATGTACCACAGCCATCCTGCGGTAAGAAACACTGAATCCAGGTGGTCAGGCGCCTCTTTAGCATATTTGTGGCCCCCACTGCCATGGGGCGTGTGTGGTCGTATCCAAGGACAGTCATCTTGTTAATAAGGGACAACATGGCTAGATTTATGGGAAATTATCTTAATACAGGTACATCTTTTTAATATGCAATTGAAGAATAATGTACCATATATACTCTAGTATAAACCAAGATTTTCAGCACAATGTTTGTGGTGAAAATTCCCCACTCGCTTATACTCGGTTATATAAAAAATAAACTCAGTACTCACCATTCCGACGGCCCGGGCAGCTCTGCTTCCATCTTCATGTTCGCGGCAGGTGCGCGACAGCTCAGTCTGCAGCACCTCTTCTTTCTTCAGGTCGGCGCCAGGACTGCAATTTCTCTGTGCGCACGGCCCAGCCGGTGCACAACTGTTATGTCAGCCACTGTGGTTTTAGGGCTGGCAGGCTGCATACAACGCAGGGGGCTGTCAGGCTGCATGCAACGCAGGGGGCTGTCAGGCTGCATGCAACGCAGGGGGCTGTCAGGCTGCATGCAACGCAGGGGGCTGTCAGGCTGCATGCAACGCACACGTATAGAATACGTGTGCCTTTATATGGCCCTGAAGAAGGGTGCAATCCGCCCCGAAACGCGTAGTCCAACCTTTGCTGTTATTCTGTCCTGCCCCATTGAAATAAATCAAGTGTCCGATTGAGAAGCACGTCTTGTCAATGCAGGGGGCTGGCAGGCTATACAATGCAGGGGGCTGGCAGGCTATACAATGCAGGGGGCTGGCAGGCTATACAATGCAGGGGGCTGGCAGGCTGTGTACTACTGGGGGCTAGCTGTACACTACAGGGGGCTGGCAGGCTATATACAACAGAGGGCCTTTCTCAATTATTGGGTCTTGAGTTTGACTACTTCCGATAAATTCATACCTATATAGCAGTCACTTTATTTTAAGGTAAACCTACTATTGGCAGATTTAATACAGTGGAATATTCTCTTTCTTTCAAAGAATTGTCTTTTTTCTTTTTTCAAATGCATTATCTTCGTATCCATCCCACGACTGGTGATATAAAAACTGGTATGGATTTGTTTGGAAGGTTTTCTTATCTTCATTTTGAGGTTTTTGGCAAGAAATGGATTAATTAGTATTTGAAGCTGAGATCAGATTTGGAAATGATATTGTTCATGAAAATAAATATGTAATATAATTTTGATATCAGTTGAGGTTTTATCGATTTTATTTTTTTTAATGTTTTTCTCTGTTGAAACTGTTTCATAGTTTAGTATTTTACCAATAGAACATAGTCCTGTTATTCGACTTCCTGTCGGTCATCTGCCTTCTGATCTTTGCCTTGTATTTGTTTTGGAATTGCCTAGTTACATGTAAGCCAATTTGTTAATAAGATGTTTGGCACTTCTTACTATACCGGATCATATTACTAGCCATTCAGTAGTGTAAACTGCTAGGTGGCTGCATGGATCACTTGTTACAGTATGTATTCGAATCGCCAACCTCCTCTCCCAGTTACAGTGTATTTTATACACTAATGCAACTAATCTAGCAATGGGCCCAACTCTGTAACATCTGTAACAGGACAGGCACAGCTGTCATGTATACTTGGTTTGTGCTTATGATATATTGTTATCATTATATAACTCAAGCTTGCTTTTTCAGCAGTTATTTTACTTTTTGTGTTCATTTATCAAGTCTTTTCAGCACATTAAAAAAAATAAATTGTATTAATATTTGGCACTACCCAGAAACAATCTTCCACTGTAAATCCAGTCTTCCCCGTGATAGATTAGATGAACTGTTGCTCAATTTTCCTTTAAGTTGTGTATAGTGTTTTCCATTTTCTGTAATATTTATATTTTGTACTGTCACATTAAGCGATGTCACATTATTTCCCCAGTTCAGTAAAAGCCTGTTATTATTATTATTATTATTAATTATTATAATATATATTTTTTTTTTTTTTTGTAGACAAAGAGTAGTATTACATCTGTACTAATGCTTAATAATGCTTATTAATACTTAATATTTAGGCATACATATGTTAGTGCACTTCCATCACATGTGATTGGACTATTATATGCATGAAAAATTCCAAAATGTCTGTAAATCTCGTGCAAGTGTTACTGTGTCTCCTGCATACAGGTATAATGAAATGGTAAAATATGTGTTCTAGGAGCTTTTTGTCAGCCTGCACGTTACTTTTCAGTGTTTGCAACATCCGTGTGGTTTTAAACTGATCAGTAGTGGGACACTGCTTTTGTGTGTAATGCTGTTGGTTGTTAGAGTCTCAACTGTCTTTTCAATTCTAACCTTCCTACTAGACTCCAGTAGTGATCATATAGAAACTGTATTGTAATGCTGTCAGATATGGTTTGTATAATATAGCTGTCTTCCATCTTCAGACTAGGTGTGCTAAGTAATGGAAGAGGAATGTCTTGAAAACAATGGTGACCTGTGGATCATGTGAACATTTGTTTTCCACCGGTCCTGTTCCAGTAGTGAGCCTTGAGAAATCCCAAATCTTGTGAAATCAGATGTGCCATTGTTAAATGAACTCTGCCACTAACACCACTGCAGCAGCATCATCATCAGCATCCTCCCTAGCAAAACAGCCAGTGGTTACAAAGCCTATTCCTCCTTCACCAGAAAAGATCCTTAATGGGAAGGAATATCATCATTAGACAAAAAGCTCAAAATGGTACCAAAAGTAGTAACAAGCCTTACAAAAGAATTGGTGGTGAGTACAGCCCTCATACCTCTATTAATTTCTCTAGAACTCTGCTCCATGGGTAGCTATGATTAATGGTATAATATACCTTCTCACTAGAGCAGCAAAGACAACACCTGGAATAGAAGTTTTAACTAACATTTGTGACATAAACCATTCATTAAACTTGAGGAGGACACACTATTTCAATGAACTGCTGAAATTCATTTAAAGATGTCATTTGTGTTGGACTGCTCTCATTCATTGGAGCCAGGGATAGGCAGTATGAGGTTTCCCACAAATTATTGTCCTACAATTTTTAAAACTTCTTACTTTGACTTGAGACTTTAACTCAAGGGAGAATAGTCAGATGGTTGGTCTATTTGGTCTTGCAAAGCACCTCATCTGCAGCTACTAGTGAAGCAAGCGTAGTGCACCCAACTTCACTGCGCAAGTGCCGTAGTATGGCTCATGTGCAGTGAAGACTTATATTATCTCGGCTTATCTTGCCGCAGCGCTAGAGGAGGCGCTGGCGTGGGATCCGAGGACACGAGTCTGATGTGCGTCATTGGACTCTTGTCTAAGTAAGTACCTTTTTTTTTTTTTTTTTTGTTTTATTCAAGCAAATTTACAGGCAATTACTACTGTGGGCTGGCGGCTGTATACTGTGGGGGTGGGCCGTACACTGCTGGGAGCTGGCCGTACACTGCTGGGAGCTGGCCGTACACTGCTGGGAGCTGGCCGTACACTGCTGGGAGCTGGCCGTACACTGCTGGGAGCGGCCGTCAGCTGGGAGCTGGCCGTACACTGCTGGAGCTGGCCGTACACTGCTGGAGCTGGCCGTCACTGCTGGAGCTGGCCGTCCGTGTTACTCTGGGAGCTGGCCGTCCGTACTGCTGGGGCTGGGCCGTGTACTGCTGGGGCTGGCCGTCCGTGTACTGCTGGGGGCTGGCCGTCCGTGACTGCTGGGGCTGGCCGTCCGTGTACTGCTGGGGCTGGCCGTCCGTGTACTGCTGGGGGCTGGCCGTCGTGTACTGCTGGGGGCTGGCCGTCCGTGTACTGCTGGGGGCTGGCCGCCGTGTTACTGCTGGGGCTGGCCGGCCGTGTACTGCTGGGGCTGCCGGCCGTGTACTTCTGGGGGCTGGCTATTAATAATAATATATAATCTTTATATAGCACCATCATATCCATAGCGCTTAACAAATCATATGGGACATGTACAAATAAATAAGACCGTACAGAGTACAAACAGTCATAGGGAACAATAGTCCTCGCTTTCCCCTTTCCTTTTCGTCTATTACCCTTTCCCTCTTTTCTTTTATCTTCTTGCATCTTTCAACTTTCCTTTTTCGCCGATCCTCTTTACCCTTTAGTTCTTTCCCCCTTACCCTTTCTTCCTTCCTTTTTTCCCTTTTCCTTCTTTCCAGCTTTCCATTGTTACCTTTCCTTATTTTTTCTTACCCTTTAGTTTCTTTCCCCCTAACTCTCCCCCCCCCCTTTCTTTCTTTGCCATTTCTTCCTTACCCCTTTTTCTTTTCCTCTTATCACCCTTCCTTTGTTTTCTTTCTTTCCACTTGCCTTCTGCTTTCCTCCTCCTTTCCTTCATCTATATTTTAGTCTGTCCGAAACATGACCACAATATTAGATCAGCGCAAAAAAAGGCCAGATTTGTTTCCGTCAATTATGACGGAATGAAGATATGTAATTTTCCCTTTTGTGTCTGAAATAAAAGGGCGACCTGGGACTTACTTTGTAATTGGCTGCATACCTGATTATGATCAACATGTAGAAATATCATTTATCTTTTGTCAAGCAAGAGGAGAATTTGACCCAAATAAGCATTGTGGTGTGCTGGATCCTGAGACAAAAGCCGTGTACAGTCTCTCACTTGCAAGGTAGTTTCCCTAACGGTACACAAAGCATGAGTGCATATACACATCTACACCTCATTCATCACCACCTTCTATAGCACATTTTGATACACATCTACATTTCATACATACGAAAGTAGTAGGTTCTGCATTCAAAGTTTTTTTTACACTTGTTTCTGTTTAATTTGCTTCACTGATATATAAGACAGGAAAGACTAATTTATCTCTGTAATCATAAATCGTAGCTTTTCAGTAATGTAGATATGTACGTTTTTAGATGAATCTGACAAGCTGCATTTGCATTTTCTTATTAGACGCATACACTTAACCACAGACGAGCAGTTCTGTTCGTAAGAAACCATTTGACATTCTCTTAGCTGAACATAAGGCTCCGATCAAGGATAAAGAGGTATTAAAGGACAAAGAACACCCACAGAATGCACGAGAAACGCTCAAAACCAGCCTGCACCAGCGCAAGTAGCACCATCAGGTCATCTGCCAGCTCTGCTCTATCACAAAAGTGGCATCACCTGCAAAATCCCGGCCTCCCAATTCTGTCTTCCTCTAGGTAAGCTGACGTGGGGGGCCCACAGGATCTCCGCCATTAATTATGCTTGACTTGCCTTTTCTTTTAGAATTGTGACATATTTTATTTTCAGTTTTTACACATCTTCAAATATTTCTTTTTTTAAATGTTTTCATTATTTGAATTGGTTATAAATAAACATTGATCCATGTGTCATTGTTTTTAAGACATTGAGGGTACAGCCACTTGACTGTTCTAATTAAAAGCTTTTTTTTCTTCTTTTTACAAACATTGCAAATCTACCTATATTTGGTTGTATTAATTTATAACACAGTTCAATATCTAAAATAGATATATAAAACTCCATATAAAAAGTTGTTAACTATTTCATTAAACCTTTTGACATGTGGATATCTCCCCCACCCTCCACGCCATCTCTCCTCCCTCTCCTTGCTCTATCACCAGATTCTAATACCTCTTCTTATTAAAACCTTCTGCATAAATCCTTGAGTTCCAGACAGGAAAATTCCTATTTACAATCCTACTCCACTTCTGATTCCACTTATCCACATCATCTCTCTGGAGTTTACTGTTCTTCTCCACCACTGAAAATATATAAATTCTTTCAATTTTTCCTTACTTGTAACATTTTTGGCATGTGTGTATACATCCACTTTATCACCAAAACTTTTTCACTGCCAATATCAGTGAATTGTCTAGTTCTGATTTTTTGCCGGCTAGCTTTTCTCATAATATCAAAACTCCTCTACACAATCTCAATTTAACAGTTTGGACATATTCTATATCTTTTAAAACGAGTTTCCATAAATTCCTTACAACAGGACAATACCTAAGCAAGTCAACTCTAGTGGCTTCCATACTTTGGGCATTCATCTTTATAATACAATATTGTTACTTAGTATCTTTTGTCAAATTCTCCAATAACCCCTTGGTCAGTATCTTCTCCACTGCATCTCTCATCAATATCACCTGTCTTTTTTTTTGGTACAATCTATCTACCCCTTTAGCATCTTATTGTGACTTCTTCAGTTATCAAGCTCAATTTTTAGATCGTCATTTCAATTTTTAGCTAGTCTATAACCTTCAAATGCATTGTCCTACACTCATCCTAATACTGGCAAGTATGGGGTTCCCAGACATACAAGTAAGTACTTTCTAAGCTTTCTTGTTTGGCCTTGCTATCCATTCCATATATTTTGTATGCTTCACTATTGATCGTAATAATGAAGATAGTGACCTTTCTAGTTTCCATTCAATCTTCAGTTGGTTGAATGTTTTTAGTTTCTTATTTCTATTGTCTACTAGATCTACAACTCTGTCATATACCTTTTACCCTCAAACTGCAATTCTTTCCATTTATTTCTACCCATCCATTCCTGTAATGGTTTAGAACTCTAACATTTCACTGGCAAGTGAAATCTCCACTGTCACTAATTTTTCATACTACCCTTGTAATCCGCAAAAGTATAATCCCTTCCGAGATTATTCATATTCTGATTTTCTGTGCAAAGTTAACCCCAATGACATCGTGTGTACAACTCTCTTCCACTTCCTTGATTTATTAATGGCTCCGCCCATTAAACCCTTGGGCCTAGCAATTTAAGTGACATTATTCCCTACTACCTCTTAAATTGGGGAAAGAAAGTCCTCCAATGATTGAGTTTTTTGAATTAATTTATTAATATTCTAGCTTTTTATTTCACACTACATTTCTGAAACATTGTATTTAATGTTTTGTTGTCATGTTCAATAAAGGAGGAGTTATAAGCATGACATACATATTGTGTCAAAACACCATCTTTACTACAAACGTCAAGTGTAGATCCATTCCATTACATATTTAACCCTTCCCGACATTGACATAATAGTACTCTTGCATCGCGGGAGGTGCGTTCCCTCAAATGCCAGTACTATTACGTCATCTTCTTGCCCGGCTCCTGAATGCAAAACAAATGAGATTTCCTCATATTAGTTTTTTTCCAGTAAAATTGTAAAAATAAGTGAAAAACTATATAAATGAGTTTATATGATCTGTAGAATAAAGATAAGTATAATTTTTTAGTGTACGGTGTACGACCCCCAAAATATACAAAAGAAAGGAAACCAAAATTGACAATTTTCTTTTCACCCATACATTCAAGAGTTAATAAAACCTCATCAATTAGCTAATGACCCACTAAAATGAGTATTTGTAAAGTGCATCTCATGTCCGCAAAAAATAAGCCCTTATGTCCAAATTGCCCAAAAAATAAAAGATGTGTATAGCCAATAAAAAGTGACATGCATAATCTGCTCTGAATGGCGCAGCTTCCTCTTCGATGCCCTGGCGTGTGCCCATACAGCAGGTTACCACCATATATGGGGAGTTTAACGGAAGGATGGGTATCAATTTGATGTTTCCACTGAAAATTTGTACATTTTTTGAAAAACACATTCATTTAGCCAAAAAAATTTCCCTTTCAAAATGCATCCGATTTTGTTTAACCCCTGTAAAACAATTAAAGGGTTAACAAAACTTCATAAAAGTTGTTTTTACGTACGTTGAGGGGGTGTAGTGTTTCTATAATGGGGTAATTTATGGGGTTTTACTTTTACTTTAGGTCTCTCAAAGTGATTTGAAACCAGAGCAGGTCCCTCAATAGCAAGGATTTTTGCGTTTTTTATGAAAATGTGAAAAATCACACTAACGTTCAAAGCCCCATAAACAGCCTACAAAATAAGAGTAAGCATAAAAAACCATGTCCAAATAAGGACGACATTCGGTGAATGTTAGTTATTAATAGGTATTTTTGCTGTTATGACTATGTAGGAAAAAGTAGAACATTTGAAGTTGAAAATCAAGATTTTTCCAAGTTTTGACCAAATATCTGATTTTCTCATAAATAAGGCAAAACTACCACCAAAATTTTCAACTAACATGAAGTACAATGTGTCACGAGAAACTATTTTAAAATTACTTACTGGCTATGTTTAAAGCGTTCCGGAGTTATAACCACTTATAGTGACACGGGCAGATTTGAAAAATGGACCGTTCGGAAAGGTGAAAAGTGGCTTCAGCGTTAAGGGGTTAAAGAGTAAATCCCCGTGCTATTTCTCCCCAATTTTTCTCTAAATAACAAAAGCTATTTCACTATATTGAACTCCTTTTGGTTCACTCAGTGTTTTCTATCCAGAATTTCTATCTAATAACAGCACTTCGGTTTTTTGATTTGTTTATTTTATATCCTGAAATTGTTTCAATACAGCTCCAGAAATTTTAAAATCATGTATATTTCTCGCAATATCTCCTTAAAATAACAGCAGATCATCTGCAGATAAAGCCATCTTTAACTGCTTTCACCCATTTTTATTCCCTTTTAACTATTTATTGGTGAGTTTTGCTGCCAAAGGTTCTATAGTAATATTACATACTAACGGTGAAAGTGGACAAACCGTCAGAAACAATCCCATTTAACCTCATTCTAACCTTTTTGGCCAGGGCAAGGCACCACTGTCAAAACTTTTTCTGTATCCACTGAACATTAACGGTGCATGCTTCCTTTTCGAGTGGCCTTGCCCTGGTCAATCAACATGACAGAACTGTTCTTACATTCTTAGCTCCATTCCTACTTCATAAAGCCATTCTGGGAAAGATGGGCATCCATATTCACATATTTAGTTGTAGCTCAGTCCCATTAAGTCACATTTGCAAAGTTTTTCTGCCAGTTTTCTTCCGTCTGCATCTGCAGACCTTGTCTATCACCTAGAAACTAATTGTGAAATTGGTGTTCTTTTAAAGTGGAAAACCTCACCTTTAACTGATATCAGGATTGTGTTTTTAGGTGACCAGAAAATTGGATATTCCACGCTTAACCCCTTAATGCTATAAAGGGGGTATGAAGAGGGCTCACGGGCTGAGCCTCTTCATACAGAGATGGGCTTTGACTGATATCGCAGCAAAGTCGCCGGCGGCACTGAAAGCATGGCATGGGCGCCACCATGTTTCCACTGATCGTCGCTCCCCGAACGTCATTGGGGGGGGCAGCGGCGATCGGTTGCCATGGTAGCCTCGGGTCTCGTAACGACCGAGGCTAAATGGCTTCTGCGTATCCATTACAATGAGCCAGTGGCTCGTTGTATGTATACTGTGCAGAAATGCAATATACAGGCGTCCCCAGGTTACGTACAAGATAGGTTCTGAGGTTGTTCTTAAGTTGAATATGTATGTAGTCGGAACTGTAACTTTATAATTGTAGCTCCAGGCAGAAAAATTTGGGTCTCTATGACTGTTGGATTTAAAAATGCTGGTTTGTCATAAGAACCGGGATTAACAATAAATCTTAATTACAGACACATTTGATAACTTTAAGCTCTTTACTGTAGCCTAGGGTTAAAAGTTACAGTAAATTACCAAAATCCAGAGGTCCGTTGTAACTAGGGGTAGTCTGTAATCGGGTGTTCTTAAGTAGGGGACCACTGATACTGCGATACAGTTGTATTGCAGTATATATTAGGAACAATCTGACCATCTAGGGTTAATGCACTGTAGATGGTCTAAGAAATAGTGAAAAAAAAGAAAGAAAAAAAAAAAAGTTTTATAAAATGTAAAAAATTAATAAAATATTAAAAGTTCAAATCACCCCCCTTTCCCTAGAACTGATATAAAACATAAAAAACAGTAAAAATCACAAACACATTAGGTATCGCCGCATCCTAAAATGCCCCGTATCTATCAAAAATAAAACGGTTATTGACAGCGGTGACCTCAGAGACGGGAAATGGCCCAAATGTCCGAAACGCGACTTTTACACCTTTTACATGAAAAAAAATGATCAAAATGTCGCACAGTCCTCAAATTGTAGCAATGAAAACGTCGGCTTATTTCCTAAAATTTTACACCACACACAGCTCCGACACCAAAGTATGAGAAAAGTTTATGCGTCAGAAGATGCAAAATAGTTTTTTTTTCTTTTTGTACACATTCGTTTAATTTTGAAAATGTATTAAACGCAATAAACCTGTATAAATTTGGTAATCACGCCCGCGATCGCAACCGAACAAAGATAAGTAGGGTTTTTCAATTTTTCCACATTTGGAATTTTTTTTGGCTTCCAACACATGGCAAGGGAATAATAAATAACATCACGGGAAAGTAAAATTTGTTATGCAAAAAATAAGCCTCACACAGCTCTGTACACGTAAAAATGAAAAAGTTATGGATTATGAAGATTGGGAGCGAGAAATGAGTGAAATACCCTGCGTCCTGAAGGGGTTATAGGAAATACTATCATCAAAATACTATGGATCCATACAAGGACCTGCAGTAATTTCTATATTTGGCATCCTTCATTTAAAAATTAAATGATGCTGATGAGCCAGAAGGGCTTGGGGGGCATTAACAGGCTGTTACAACTGTGCAGGAGCACCTTCCCCCTCCACAGTGTGAGTTAATCATGGCAGAGGGATGAGGAATGCCCAGGGAGCAGTTACATTTTTTTATTGTTACTATAACAGTGTATATCTGCGGTTCTGTTTCACTAGAAGTACAATCCTGATAAATTAAAAGGTTAAAAGTTTTTGATACTTTTATTGCGTGTATACATACGTGCTATCTGCACGGTGCATGTTCATTAATAAGTGCGCATCATAATATAGTGGGTCGTGCACTCCGCAGCTTCTGTTTATATGTTTCCTTATCTGTAGACCATCTTCTGCAAATAGCCTAAACAGCTCAAGTTCATCAAACCACAGTGGCTTGTGTGCCAGAGACCACGGTAAATCGGGCAGGGGATTTGACCAGTCGGCTTTCCAGTGATGAAGGGGAAATTGAACTGTTGAAGAAACAGAAAAAACTAGACTGTTACTACTCTGGACACCCCTAAACCTCTAGCGGTATGTATACCCTGCTCTTATCCTGTAATAACTCCACATTCCTTATAAGGTTTACCATTGTGTTTATGATTTCCAGATTAACCCTAGAATATAAACAAAAATATATGAAGCTTAGAGTGGTTTTACTTCAACTTGCTTATCTTTTCACAAGTTTATATGCATTTAATGGACCGTGGGTGTCGGGGTCTAATTAAATGTCATCTGATGTAGGCGGAGCACCTCTGGCTCATTACATAATTTTTAAATCTCTTTTTTTTTTACATATGCGGCCATTCCTGATATAAGAAACGAGCTGCCAGCACAGATTGTCAACACGAGTAAGCATTATTAGGAATCTACCATCATCAAATAAGGCTGGATTCACACTACCGTTGCCGCCGTACCGTAGCACTGCTCACCCCCGCCCCTCCATAGGGATACATGGCGCCGGCACAGTATGCCGTAAAAAAGCAAGACATGTCCTATTTTTTCACAGGTACGGAGCGGACGGTGTCCGGTCCCGGCCGTACATACGTCCCCCATGGCAGTGTGAATGAGGCCTAAGACAGATTTTTTTTTTTTTTTATCCTTTCAGATCTATTCATTAACCAGTCCTAACATGAACTCGGCCTCACTAGTTACTAAAATCATATCTCTTAAATGTATCGTAACGTGCACAGCAATGTACAGATCGTGCTTATGCTTGCGGCCTGCCGGCTGTCACTCACTGTGTATATGTTGTTTGGTCGGAGGACTTATGCGAAGACAGAAAATGTTTGATTTAACATATTGTGGGGACAGTTTGTAGGCGTCACCAGATCATGAATTTAAGATTGACTCTCTTCAGAGCATACTGTTTTTCTTTTAGAAGGGAGGATTCCCCCCCCCTTCTTCCCAGTTTCACCACGACAAGCTACAGTGGATATTGTCAGGAGAAAGCGTAGTGCTTTTATGACTGTGTAGTATTATATGTGTTTTAAGGTGTCAGTATATGGTAATATAAATAGTATATAATAGTACATATATAAAGGCTCATGTTTTGATGTCCGTGTGCTCCTTTTTTTTTTGCGAATGACAAACGGACCACTGTTTTCTATGGGTTGTTCACATGTCCATTTTATTCATGGATGTGCATATTCAGGAATGTGAGAATTGCAGCCGCAGACACTGATAAAGATTCATTGTGAATCGACGTCGCGCTTATCAGTTTGGATGGACTTGTAAATAAATCCTTTTGAATTTTGACCTTTGGTTGCTGTGGCTACCCTCCTTCAGAGTGAGCAACGCAACTCACCATAATCACATATAAGTAAAATGGATCCCGAAAAATGGACGGCACAAAAATGATACTGTAATGCAGAGTTTTATTTCTTCAAATGTGTTGGGAACCAACGGGCAGGGATACTCACCTTCAGCGCCCCATCCTGTGCGCGCCTCTTCTTCTGTCTTCTCCATATGACCATATGATGTGAACGCTGAGGAAGTCTAGTATTAGCGGCAGCCGAGCGCATGGCTGTGTCTTGCCGACGGTACAGCGGCTAGAAGGCCTTGGAGATGTAAAGATCATACATAGTCACATCATGATATACACTGAATACGTGGTCCCTGCTCTGCGCTCAATCTCGAAGAGTTTCTCAAAGGATTCCCTGCCCGTTGTCTGTAAATCTGTGTATTCATTCAGTAATCAATGTCCTACAAAACCTGGTATTGAACCATTCTGGTTTCCCGTGTTATTCGATTCATACATGCAACACCTACTTGAATACCACAAACCAAACTCTCCAAACACTGTCCTATCTTTGTATGCCTCAACATTCCTTTTGAAGTCTTTATTTCTTCTATAAATGGCATCCAACAACCAAAATGTCCATTGAAAATGTAATTGTGAAGTCTTTGTGCTCCTGATCACTCACTTCAAGAACATAAAGCTGAGAATATTGTCGCTAGATCAGTTGTACAATCAGTGACTATATTATTTATTGCACTGAATTTCAGTTTTGCTCATTTGGAAGCCGTTTGATGGGAGAGGCTACTATTTGTTGATAGACGTGGGGATCGGTTTCGGTTTGCATTATAATTCCATGGTGGGAAACACTTGAATTCGCAAATGTGGAAGTAAGTACAGGGCTTCTAGTCGAAATGTGAGTTTCAGCTTAATTTGCTGACAACTTTCCCTCTCTCTGTGTGTGTCTTTGAAGTTGTTGCTGTTTTCAAAATATTGGGAAAGATTTGAGCTGCTGAATAGAACTTCTATTAATCTATATTCTATATAACCTCGGTGAGCTTCAGCAATATGGAAATTCAGTCCAGATTTTAGAGCAAAAAGCAGATATGAAGCATAGATAATGACCAGAACTTTCTTGATAGCTGATATTCAAAGTTTACTTATACTAATGATCATGCAAGGTTTTTGAAAGTTTAGCGAGCATGTGTTATGTGAATAAGATTCAGTGTTTAGATGATAAATCTGGTGTATAAGACTGTCTCGTTGTACATTGCAGCTCATATTACTAGGCATAGCTTATGCAGAGAGCTAAGCTAAAATTATGCGCTCATTATCTTAATGGCAAAAATACCACCCCATTTCATAGGGCATGGCCCTTGTCATACTAGTCATGAAAGTGCAGGAAAAACTGTCTAAAACCCTTGATAAAGGTGGTGCAAATCAACAGATAAATACTCCATTTGGTTTATGGCAGTCAAATTTTTATGTGATACCTATATGAATGCTGCTGGCAGCAAATACACACTACGGGTACATGTCCATGAATGTGTGTGCAAAGAATGGACATGATCCTTTGTTTATGCCGTTGACAATAGGAAAGACTGCCCAGCTACAAATAGGGCGTGCCCTATCTTTGCGGTATGATGGAACTGAGAAGTTGGAATGTGTCCTTATAGTTGAAAAAATGGCTAGCTTTTGAGAATAAGACCTAATGCTGTTAGTGAGAATATGGCAGTCCAACATCACTACATGATTGGTGTAACCTGAGGCCAAATCCGTTCATTGTTAATGTATATAACATGTAGCATACATATGGCTGAGAGAGGAGCCGTCCTGACCCTCCACTCACATAGGGAAAGCACATGCAGCCCGCCCGCTCGTACTGCAAGAAAGTAGAGCATGCTTTTTTTCTGGAGACTACACAGGTACATGATACTGTACCATGCTTTTCTATGGTGGCCGCATGCTAGTTGCCGTCTTATGGTTGCATACAGATCTGCCATATATGGTCTTGTGAAAGGGGCCTAAAGATGTCACATCATAAGTAGTTGCTGATTTGACCCAAGGGAAAGAGAGAGACCCAAAATATCTTCTTCATGAGATCGATTCATCTCTGCATGAGATCCACACATTTGCAACTACCTAGAATAGTGATATATTAACTGTAACTGTGACTTTATCCCTATATTGTCCATGTATCAGACTAGCTGTGGTAAAAATGTTTAATGTTTGGTTTTTTTCTTTTCTAAATCTGTGAAGAAAAATTTCCTCCAGCCGCAGATAGTCCTATGCCTTCTTCCAGCAGCACATATCAGCAGCCCCTTTCCGCATCTGTTCTGCAGCCCTTCAGCAGTCCAAGTTCTGGTATCACCTGCCCTCCCCTCCTACCCAACTCCAGAACCACCACCTCCTATATATTATCCAATCCGTCCTTTGTTTCAACAACGGACACAAAACTCTGTTTACAATCATGCCTCTACGTTTCTCATGTGCAGCACCTACTCTGAATGTTATGACCCTACTTTCAAAACCCCTTCTGCTGTTCTCCTGTACCAAACACCAGTCCCTTACCATCACACAAGCACCAAATCCAAACCTGGAAAATCATCAAAAGCAAAAGACCAGTCTTCACGGAGTGATGAGCCTTCAAGTAACAAAAGAAAAACCTCAGACGCCTTCTCCACCTCTTCCTCCTCATTACCTTACAGACGTACCGCTTCGTCTACGTTTTCAGGGTCCCACAAGAAAAACTGCGTTTTTGAACTCTAGTGCAAACATAAACTCTTATCAGGCAACTTCTTCCTATAATAGTGTTGTCTGTGCACAATGCAAAACAATGGAACAAGCCCAATCAGTGCCAAATGGAATCGCCGTAAGGCTTCTTTACTGGTAGCTCAACGGACTCCATAAAACACATGAGCATGGTTGTTGCAGTATTGACTCACGCCTGTCGGTTGTCTTCCTCCCTGGTGCACCACCTGGGGAGCACACATTGGCAGTGCACAACGCAGTGTCTCTCTGCCTCTTCCTTTGACAAATCTGAGGGGAAAAAGCGTTAAAAACTCTAGTGCAAGCAAGTAAGTAAGGCCTGTAAAATCACTAAAATGCCTGGTATGAACAGTGTTCACAAAAAGAGCAACCACCAACCTTATTCTTCTGTGCAGATTCCCCAAAAGCTCATATCACGGCAGGTAAGTGATTAGTCTTTATGAGAGTTAGTTTTATAGAAATATAGCTAACATTTTACATGTACACATACTGAAATTCTCAGTAGAATAAGCATGTGCAGAATCATCTATTGTGTGACCATATCTGTTTAAAGTCAGCCTTTTACTGGGCGATAACGCAACTCAAATGTTATGTTGCTTCTTATGGTGGAGAGAAAGAAAATCATTTTACAAGGGAGATATAATTTATCACTGTAGAGATGGTTGCCATCAGCAGTTTACTCTCTTTTTAATTCAACACAACTGCACACTCAACAAATCGTTGAGTGATCTTCACATTTATAGAAATGTATCAAAATAGCTGATGGCCAAATAAACCAAACTGGACGACATGGTACTTGGTGCTAGGTGCAACCACAGATGCGTTTCTGGACTGTTCCTCGAATTTAGTTTTTTAATGCACTGAAAACGCATGGTGTTTTTGCATGTCTATATAGTCGTTTTGGCTTGTTGTGTAATCTGTTGTTTTTTCATGGAATGTTTAAGCAGCTGTGACTGGAACTGAAGACAAACAGATTAAATCAGCCTCCAAACGCATATAAACACTGCAAAACACAGTGCGTTTCAGATAGTTGATATAAACGCACAAAGCACTTGCTAAGAGGGCACTTGGAGCCTACCCTTAGGCAAATAAACCAAACCTGACAAATATGGTAGGTTAAATGGCCAACTTAATGATTAACCTATCAGAGATAAGATCCTTAGGGGAGATTATCAGATAGTGTTCTGGGATCTCCTTGATGGGACAGTTCTGCTCTCCCACAGCTACGTGGATATAATGTGAATGTTATGTTTCAGATGTGAAAAAAGTAAAAAAAAAATCTTTTACTCATCTTTCATCCTTAGGCCTGCATTCACACACAGGTATGGGGGAAGGTAGTATTATACAGGTCGATAATAACGTTAACCCCATACTTCCATGGGACTCACACTACGGCTACGTAAATATGGGGCTGGTAACCGATACGCTCCGTAGTCCCGGGGAAACAGATAGGACATGTCCTATCTGTTCCCGTTATTACGGCAACCCGTGGCCCCATATGTTCCTATGGAGAGGGGTGGGGGTGAGCAGCGCTCACCCCTCTTCCTCCTCTCCCTGTGTGCTGGACGCGCATGCTGCCGTGACTACGGTGGGCGGGGCAATCGGCAGTGATTCATGTAGTCTTAGATGGTTGTCCAAAAGCAAATTGAGTCAAATAAAACTCAGCTCTTGCATCGTTGGTTATTGAATTCCAGATTCCCTATATCACAGATTACACTCGGCTAACTTCAGTGGTAGTTACAAGATGAAGTTTTCCCCACCTTTTGTGCAAATTGTTATCCACAATTGTCATGAATATAGAAAAACGTTATTGATCAAACCTCTATTGTTGTTTCTAGATCTCTGCTTGCTGTCATCTAATAGAAAGACTTCACTTGATTTACGATATTCACAGACAGATAAGAAAGCTGTGTGTGAAAGTTTATAAAAGAGCCGTTGCAACTCTGAGTGATCACATTTTGTCCAGCGGGAAATAAACAATGAGTGACTTTTCTATAGAAGGACAGGCACAAGAGTCTAGAAAACCACAGGGGACTTGATACTAGAAAGTATCTTGTTATTTGTCTAACTTTTCATTGTCAGACCGAATAACATTTTTTCCCGGACAAAATTGAGCATGATACCTCTTTAAGTCGCTAGTGTTAAGAGATTGTTTGGTCGACAAGGGATAATCCTACAATGTACATGCACACCAGTTTGGACCCAACTCATTTTGAGTGACGAACTCTGCCCAAACCCACATGATAATTCCCTGTAAATTTTTTTCTAATCATATTTAGATGGTAATATGGTTGATATGTGAGGAAAGAATTAAATAGATCTTTCTTCCTGGTGTATGTGTTCTCTATATTTAGTGTGTCTCTACAGTCCAAGTTAAGACTGTTCACACCTTTTGCTCTCCCTGTGTGTGAGATTAAAATATTAGTAAGGTGAGGCACATGCAGCCATTTTTTTTCCTGTTACAAACTAAGCAGAATTAATGAACTTAAATTTAATTAAATTATAAAGTATTCATAGAAAAATGTTTTAAATCTTCCACAATATTAAAATAGTTAAAGGTGATTGTACCCTGTACCTTTGAAGTATCATTCACAAAGCCGTATGGTGGCGCGGGCATACTGCTGACGCCTGGAAAGGGAGGAATGACACCTCCAATAGAGAAAAGCATGGTATCTATGGACGCGGCCGAGACACACACCACAGGGCTAAAGACAGAGCATGTTGCCCTATCTTTTTCTGCCTGTGTATGAGTGCCATGACTGGGCTTGCCATTTGCATTTATGGGGCCCCGACAAATTTGAGCAGGCCGAATACACATCGCCCAGACGGCCGCCTGAAGTGCACCCTTACAAAGTAAGCTACCTGGATATGGATGTAAGGAAGCTCTGTGAGTCATTGAATATACTGAGACCGAGTAGTAAAGAATGTTATCTAGTAGCAGCAGGAACATCTGCCAAGTCACCGCAACCTCCTAAACAATGTTTGGATAGGGATGACACTAGTATGGGTGGTGTACTAAAATTCATGATTGTTTTACATTCTACTGACAGCATAGTCCTGTATATTGCTGTCTAGGGATCTAGCAGGACAGGGCTTGAAGAGTCCGAATGTGATCAACTGGGAACCTGATGTCCAACTCCACAAACCTACTATAATATATAGAGGTCCCTAAAATATTACGCTAATGGTTATGTCTATCCTAATTATATTGGTGTATGCCAGTGGCCAGCAAAGTGTGGACTTAGGGTCAGGAGTTTTTAACGAGGACGGGGGGGGCAGGACAACAAACAGGTCGGGAGTTCCCAACTCTCACCAAGTTCACATTTGCACCCACTGGCATACCATATCATGGTCTATCCACACCATGATTAGGACCTAACAAAGAATTTTAGCACTTTAAAAGCGAAAACTGAAATGGTTTGTCTGGTTGGTGTCCCCGACGAGCCCAACAGGGACAAACATGCCCACATGTCGGACAACATATCAGCAAACAATATTGGGGACTTTGACTGGTTAAGTGTCAGTAACGAGATCGGTCAAATTGATTAGGGACAGGGTTCCTGTACCGGGTGGTACGTTCAAAGGGTATAGGCTACTCACAGTCTAGAGCCAATTAGGTATATAACAGGGGTCTCATCAATAGGGGTGGCAATCAGGGATATGTACTCACCTAGTCCCAGGAGATTTTATCCTAGCAAAATTCTCATCAACCATCCATCGACATTAACCTAGCATCTGGGTTGAGCATAACCTATTATACACCCTACCAATCAGCCCCGCTATTGCCCGACCTTACCTAGTCACGGATGACTGGCCTATACTCTTCCGATGACACGTACCCGAGGAAAGCCATTTACTCTATCTGTTAGTATACGCATTGTTCACGTCAGCGATAAACATAAATACCATCTTCTAATCTCACTGCTCATATAACAAAAATACAGAATTTCACAGATATATAATACAACCTGTCTATCAGCCGGTGTACACAATTTCAGTTGCCTGGAAACACCCTTAAACTTCTGACTTTAGGATCTTGGATTTGCTTTGTGACTTGTCGCTTGGATTTCTGTCTCTCTGCTGTCTGTAGCCACGCCAACCTCTAGTCCAGCATGGAGCTTCAACACTCAGTCACTTCCCTGACCCAGCGAACATAACATGCATGAGCAGAGAGGAAGCTGACAAACATCGCTTGCTGTAGTGATCCGCTGGGTAAGGGGGAGACGGACACATATTGTTAGAGAACAGGCATGTAGGCAGAGCTAGCAGTATAAAGTCCTGTTCCAGCCTCCTGGTGTAAAATCGGCATCTCATCATTATCGATCTGTCCTCATCCTCCTTCTATGTGTCAGTGTGTTAGTACAATGTCAGAAACCATATGAAAGTGCAATAGACACCTTGTAACCCTGGTATCCTATCGACATCTGTCAGCTTCACAGAACTAGATGGCATAATGGTGTCCTGCTTAGAAAGTCTAGGGAGTGAGGGGAGTAAAACAGCAATTAAAACTGCGTAATAAAATTGTAAAGTAATGGGTTAATAATTGATTTTTTATTGGTAAATATCACCATAGGGGATTGAGATTGTGAGAATTTTCTTTAGTGGGGAAAACCCTTTAAAGGGAACCTGTCACACCAGGAGACACTTTGTTTAGCACTCCCCCATCCCACAGCGCATCAGTACATACCTGCCAAAGTGTTTTTGTATTAAAAGAATTGCACTTTTAACAGAAAACAAGATATGTATATTGTACCTTTCATTAGCATGTGCTGTGTGACTAGGCAGTTGCCTATTGGGAGGGCTGGAAGGAGAAGCTTTTACCCTCCCACCACCCTTGGGGAACTTAAGGCCAAAAGAGGTCCCGTAGGGGTTAAAAAAGGTGAATTTGGTAAACACTATGAAAAAATTAGCTATTTTGAAACTTCAAAAATTTTGTTTTTTCAAACTAATAATTTGTTTACCTAAATTAGTTACTAACATTTACCTCATTTATCTCAACTTTGTGTTGGTTTCATTTTAGAAGCGTCCTTTTTTAGAATCAATTATTTTAGAGACCATTTCATTTCTATAGCAGTTTTGGAAGGTTTGTTAATAGAAACCACATATCGCATATAGCAAAGCGCGGAAGGGAAGGAGCCATTGAGCTTTTGTACGGCAGAATAGTTTTCAGATGCCAGGACGTGTTTGTAGAGTCCCTGGGGCCACGTTCATACCTGGCATTTTTGTTGCCTTTTGAAACACAATCCAAAGGCTCCACATGTGATCTCATGTTGAGGTAAGATTGCATTTACTTTGTGTTTACTTAACGTGTTGGAAACACAATGTTAACAAAATATATTATCATGAGTAGAGCCTTTGGATTACGTTTCCAAACGTAATCAAAATGCCTTGTGTGAACGTGGCCTTAGGTACCACAAAACCTTATCCCAGAGAATTTTTGTAAAATCTCTAAACTTAGGCCATGGTAACACGTACCGCTTGGCGGCTGTTCATAACGCAACGCTAGCGCACAGGGGCAGTCCTCAGCCCGAACGCACGTGCGTTTCCAGAGAAACGCATGCGATCGGCTTATCAATCGCATGCGTTTCCCTGGAAATGCATGTGCGTTCGGGCCGAGGACCCCCCGATCGCATCGGCGGTTCTATGGAAACACCTGTGATCGGGAACGAGCCGCCGGTGTTTTGCGTTAATTTAATGCGTGCGTTTTTTATATGGACTGCTTAAAAACGTCCCAAAAACAGGATAAAAACGCCACGGGTTCAAAACGCATCCATTTTTGACAGGTTTGACCAATTATCTTACTTAAAATGGGTCAAAAACGCGCTCAAAACGCCTCGTGTGCCATCACCCTAGGGCCCCTTAGTGACCGCCTGTACGGATTTCTCCGTCGGTCACTAAGGGGTTAAATCATCTGCTTTCCCTAGAACTGATATAAAAATAAACAAATAAAATCATAAACATGTTTGGACTTTTTGGGATGCCTATCTATATAAATATAATAATGATTATTTCTGGCATTGAACCCCGTAACGGAAAATAGTTCCCAAATGTCCGAAATGCCACTTTTTCCCCATTTCGCAACATATAAAAAAAAATATAAAAAGTGATAAAAAGGTTGTACAGTCCCAAAAATCGTAGCAAAGAAACCATCTTCCTATCCCCCAAAAATTGACATCTCGATCAGCTCCACACACATATGTAAAAGTTATTTGCACCAGAATTTTTTTTATACAGAAGGTTTTTTTTAAAATATATTAAAATAAAATCTATATAAATTTGGTATCCCATTGATCAAACCAAGAAAATGGTGCAAATGCGTTTTTTTTTAACAATTTCATCACATGCGTTAACTGTTGTGTATTGTAAACACAAATGTTAACTGCTGTTTAATTAGGCAAACCTCTCTCCAGCTGGTGGAATGTGTTTTTGAAACGCATGCGTTCAATGTGATGTGTGACTGCACCTTTAAGGTGAAATCTAAGAGACAACTTAAAGGGATGTTCCCATTTCAGAAAATTATTGTTTGTATTATAAAAAGTTATGAAAGTTTCCAATATAATTTCTGCATCAATTCCTCTCGTTTTCTAGATCTCTGCTTGCTGTCCTTCTATGTTTACTTCCAGTGGACAGAAATCTGACCATAGTCACAGCTCGTTATATCACACAGCTCTGATTACTCTCTATAATATGATGAACCATGCACCAGTGTGACTATGGTCAGATTTCTGTCCGCTGGAAGTAACCATAGAAACTTTCTCTAGAAGGAAAGCAAGCAGAGATCTAGAAAAGGCTGAAGAATTGAAACAGAAAGTATATTGGAAAATTGTATAAGTTTTTATAATGCAAACAACTACATTAATTTGCTGAAATGGGAATTGTGTCATTCCTTCAGTGGATCTGCACCCACTATATTACAATAACTATACAGTGTAAGCCACGTTATGGTTAATGTAAATAGAGATTTCTTTAATAACCTTATACTTATCACATAGGTTTATCGGGATGTTTTAGATGATATGCCACTTTCTGTAATAAATAGATCAGCTGTAATGTATAAGGGGACATTTGTCAGCTGCGGGAGTTGTGGGGGTACAGTAAGCTGGATGCTGGGGCATCGTCCTGTCAGATGAGAGGCCACAGCTATAAGTGCTGCTGTGGTACCCGGCTGTCAGGACGTGAAGTTGCTGTAACAAGTGCCGGGTTCTGAGCGGCTGTGACGGCGGCGGTGTCACCGCGCGGCTCCACAACATGTGTTCTAGGCGCTGTACGGTCACATTCACTTGGCAGCTGCTTCTTCCTCTCGCTGTAAGTGGCTTTCACTTGTGTTTGTTGATCTCCATGAGAAATCTGGTCAGTCATTTCCCTCCCTGCAGGCCATGTGGCCTGTATTTGTATTGTGAGGTGCCAGTGCAGGAGCTGCTGCTGAGCTACGTAATCGCCCGAGAAGAGGGGAAGTGGCTTTTGTCATGTGCGAGTTTCCTCCTCCGAGTGCTGCACACAATACCAGGCCTGCACACAAGGAGAGCGGCTTCATCCCTGCGCTGCGGGCTGCACCTGGGCCACACGGAGTAGGCCATTGCTCATGACTGGCTGCGTACTCTCGTATCGCCATAGTTCCCTGTTAACTGCTTCATGGCTGGCGACATGTTAGTGTGCTGTATCTGCAGGAGCGTAGTCTGTACTGATTGTTGTAGATGACGTAGTACAGGAACTGCACATGTATTCTGTGTATCTATGGCGTTACATGTTTTATGTATCTCTAGCTTAATCAGCAATGTATGTCAAACTTCTTTTCTCCAAGCTAGAAGCCAAACCTGCAGATTTTTCCTGTTTTATTGTATGCAGATACCCTGTGCTCCACTGACCACAACCATAGCCCACGCAGCTTTGACAAGTTTCTTACATTGTCCTTATGTGAGAATGCTACCTCTGTAATCCAGTAATCTCTACAGTACCAAGTGGCCTGCTTTTAGGCTGATGCCACATATGGCGTTTTTGGTCCGTTTTAAGCATGCGTTTTCAGTTAGTTTAAAAACGCATGCGTTTTTGGCTGTTTTTGTTAGTTTTTTTCCCCCAATTATCCTAATAGATAAACACGTTGTACCCAGCCAAACGGACTGAAAACGCATACTTAAAAAAGGACCAAAAACACCATGTGTAGCATCACCCTTAGTGGGACTGTCCTTATTTGTATCCCAAATCCTTCTCCCCCTTTTTGCTTCTGAACTGCTGAATGTTGTAACGTTTTACAATTCTCATTCTTACAGATAAGGCTCAGGTCATGTGCCCATGTTTTGTGCCTATGCTACTCTCTTAGGGCGCTGTCACATGGGACGTTTTGGCTGCGTTTGCGCGAATGCAGCCAAAACGTCCCGTATGACAGCGCCCTCACTCAAACAATAGAATTCTAACGGATCGAATACATCTGCTGCTTTCACTCACTTCTATTGGCTTCCATTGGTGTCAGTTACAGTCCGTTTACACCACAAATTTCATTAACGCATGCAGTTTCAAATGCATCAGAGCTGTTGAGGGTGCGGTCACACGTTGCAGTTAAAACTGCATCGCAATCAGCTTTGAGGTGGTTTTAGGTGCAGTTTTGTCAATTGAACAGGTGAAAGACATGAACTGAACGAGTGAATTTGATTTTGAGGGTGCGGTCACACGTCGCGTTTACTGCATGCGTTTAAAAACGCATTGCTACAGCTGAAGGGATATTTCCCTAATTAAACAGCTGTTAACGCTTGCGCTTGCGTTAACAATGCGTTAACAACCGCATGCGTTAACCGCGATGTTAACACATGCGTTAACAATGCGTTAACGCTTGCGTTTTGTAAACGCAAGCGTTAACAGCGATTTAATTAGGGAAATATCCCTTCAGCTGTAGCAATGCGTTTTTAAACGCATGCAGTAAACGCGACGTGTGACCGCACCCTGAAGGGGAAACCTTCAAACGTTCAGTTCATGTCTTTCACCTGTTCAATTGACAAAACTGCACCTAAAACCACCTTAAAGCTGATTGCGATGCAGTTTTAACTGCAACGTGTGAACGCACCCTGAGAAGAGGAGATGTGCCTAATTACATTGCTGTTAGCATTGCATTTACAAAACTTACGCTTTAATGCAATGTTAGCCCCTCAGGGTGATGGCACACGTGGTGTTTTGAACGCGCATGCGTTTTTTTTAACGGACTGCTTAAAAACAGCCCAAAAACGGGTGCAAAACGCCACATATGCCGCCGGCCTAAGTGACGCGGCCTGAAAAGGCTCTGACTATTTTTAGCGATTTTTCGTAAGCGCCAGTTTAAGGGACATAACTTTTTTGGGGGGGCTACCTTAAAAGTTTTCGCAATGTTTTTTTCGAGACACTTAGGGTGAAGACACACGTGGCGTTTTTAGTCCGTTTTTGGGCCATTTTTAGTGTGTTTTCACCCTTAGAGCTAGTTAGAAAGGTAATACAAGTTTAAACATATTGTTTTCATTTTTATTTGGGGTTAAAAGTGGGAAAAAATGCATTTTTTTGGTAATTTTATAGTACTTTTTTAAAATTTTCAAATAAACTCAAAATGAAGATGATTAATGAATTCCCTGTTTTGTTTAGGTCGTTTTGATATATAGTATATATAGTCTTGGGCAAATGGGGCGACTGGGCTGTGTTTTTTGTATGGTAGCCAGGGATTTTTTTTTAATTATATGGCGAAATGTCATTGTATTTTTTTGAATATTTATTAATGTTTTTTGTGTGTGTTTTTACTTTATTTGCCCCCCTGTGATGTCATAATCAAGTTGTGCAGAAAAGAAAGAAAGAAAAGAGCACTAATAGGATAACTCTGTCTGGTAATGATAATTGTTGTGGTGTTGTAACTGCTCACCTGTTGCAGTTATTCTGAGGGCATAATCACTTTGTAGATGCTGCAAACAAAGGGTTTGTTGCCATCGCGGGTCAAATAAAATAGTGTTGAGATCTATATATCTCCGAAGTATTTATTTCCATAAAGTAATATAGCAGGTGCCGTGGTACGTGGAGCACTCCAGAACATTTTCACTTTTTTTTTTTTCCCTTTTACAAGTTTTCCCTTGTAACTGAGGCATCTATGAGAGCCCAAGTTATGGTGATGTCACACATTGCGTTTTTAGGCCGTTTTTTGGGCCGTTTTTAGTTAGTGCGTTTTCACAAAAAAAAAATGCATGCGTTTTTGTCAGTTTTTAATTGCGCAAATTGCAAAACTGAAAACGCACTAACTATAAACGCCCCAAAACTGCCTAAAAACGGCATGTGTGACATCACCCTTAGGGTGGAGATAAACGTGGCGTTTTAGGACGTTTTTGGGCCATTTTTAGTTAGTGCATTTTCAGATCATTAAAAAACGCATCCTTTTTTTTAAAAACGCATGCGTTTTTGTCCGTTTTTAATTGCGCAAAATCATTTATTTAGAGATGGTAGATATGTCCTAGTAAGAACAACTTTGTTCTTCAGGACTTTTTATTATAACTATATTCCATGATCGCGAAAATGTAAAGTTATAAAAGTTATGCATCAGCCTGGGGCGGTCAGCACCACAGAGCCTAGTATTTTAATGTATGCATACCTCCCTTCGCTCTAGCGGCTCTGCCCTTCACCTATCTATGCACAATGTGTGTGTGTGTAGCGGGGGGGGGGGGGGGGGGGGTGTTTGTAAATCCAACGAAGCTCCCTGAAGTGCTTGGGTGACACGGCCTGAGCGTCCCAGGCCGTGGATAATTTTAAAACTATATTTTCACGGATATAGACTTATTATAAAAGAAGGAACAATGTTCTTTAAAGAGGACCTGTCATTAAGAAATTTGGCACTAGGAGCTGCTTACTATAGTAAGCCTCTTCCCCGGACCGTCCCGCTCGCGCCATAGGGTGGCGGTGACTGCAGTGCTTCATGTGGCAGTCACCACCCCTAAGCCAGCCCCCTCATGAATACACCAGACAGCTTTGCGGGCGGTCTGGAGTTTCTAGTGTACTCCACAGCGGTGTTAGATAGCGTTATCGGAGGTTTCCGGTAACGCTATCATTCTAACTCTGCGGCGTTTGTTTTAGCACTAGGAGCTGCTTACTTTAGCTGCTTTACTTCACTGTCTCACAATTGACACCCTAATATTTTTTGAGACCTTTGCTCATTACTTTGTTTAGTATTGGTGCCAAAGCTGTAATGGGTCAACATGATTCACAGGATCTGTTTAAAATAAAGCAGAAATGTGTGTATTGGAATTTGCTATACACATAAGATGTGTTCATCATTACTAGGAGTAGATCTTTGGCTGGGGCTCACTAGCTCTAGTACAACTGAAAGAATGTGCACTAATATTGTTGTGTGATACTATAAGCCAGTGATGGTAAACCTATGGCATGGGTGCCAGCGGTGGCACTCAGAGCCCTCTCTATGGGCACCCGAGCCATCAACCCAGCACAGAGTTCGCCAGACAGGACTCAAGGCCTCTTGCAGTCCCAGAGAGCCCAGGACCCTAGAAGACAGCTACAATGATAATCCAAACGTCTTCTTCTTTCTACTGTATTGGTGTCCTCAGGTGCCTATATACTTTAAACCTGTGAAAAAGCAGGGAGTAATAAGTTACTGCTTAAATTGAGCTATTGGCACTTTGCGAAAAATATGTGGGTTTTGGTTGTAGTTTGGGCACTCGGTGTCTAAAAGGTTTGCCATCACTGCTATAAGCTTTTTTCTTAATGGGGAAGTTAAAAGGCTGTATTTTTAGTCTTGTATCTACACAAGTTTTATTACATTTTATATGCTGAATGTTAATTTTTGTTGGGCTTCATTCTTGCATTGGTTTACCATAGCTGCTCTTCAGCAAATACAGATGTTTGATACACATTAATAGTGGGCTTGTAAAGTTTCCAAGGCACAACCATTGATGTTTTTGGGACTACACCTCCATAGGGAACACTACAAACATTTTTTATCTCCATTTCTAAAGGGATTTTACTTTTCTGCAATTGTTAAAATAACACTATGGCCAGAAAGACTGGTATATTGACAATGTAGATTGTAAAGGCGATCAGGAAATAATGCACAGTATCAACTAGAGGAATAAATGCAGCAAATATTAAGGTCTATGGGTATTTTCATATGCTGTTTTTTTTTTTTCTTCTCAACCTTTTTTTTTGTACTAAATGTTTTACATAACAATGTGGTATAAAAGAAAATTAATCTGAAAGTTAAAGCACAATAAAATAATATAGTAATTCAGATGTTACTAAAAAAAACGCAGCTAGAAAGACTGTATGATTTGAGGTTGGTATGATATTATTTGAATTGTTTGCTTTCTTGAAAGATATTCCAGGTAAATTCTAATTTTCGGCAGTTTGGCGAACTTTTACCCTTTTTGCCTGAACATACCCCTTTTTGCTTCTTCATAGAGTAGATCAGTCTTTATACAAGATTGACAGGAACACCATTTAGAAATGTTTATTTTCATGACATACCATATATACTCGTGTATAAGCTGACCCAAGTATAAGCCTGGGGCCCCAAATTTTACCACCAAAAACTGCAACTCGAGTATAAGCCGAGGGTGGGAAATGCATTGGTCACAGCCTCCCAGTATATAACCGGCCAGCCCCCTGTAGTATGCGGCCGGCCAGCCCCCTGTAGTATGCGGCCGGCCAGCCCCAAGTTTGACCAGCAAAGCAAAAAGAAAACTTACATACTCACCTTTGGGTGGTCCTGATGCTTGTCACAGCTCCTCTTCTGTCTTCTCCACGATGCTCCGGTCCCCGTGGCTAATGACGTCATCAGCGCCCACCTCATAGAGTGCATGGCCGCGGCTCTGCTGGCTGTTACAACACACAGAAGAGGAGCCGCGAGGACCAGAGGATCGCGGAGAAGACAGAAGAGAAGCTGTCGGGGGCCGCCGAAAGGTGAGTATGTAAGTTTTTTTTTTTTTTTTTTTTTAAATTTTCTCGTGTAAAGGCCGAGGTGAGGTTTTTCAGCACATTTTTGTGCTGAAAAACCGTCTTGTACACGAATATATACGGTAATATAGTTCACACATACATAGACACTCCACAATGTTACCAAGATCACATTTTTATTCATTTATGCATTCCCTGACTATGCTTTTTCACTTATTTTTCTTGCCATTTATCAATCTGCCGGTGAAGTCTAGTATTAGAGAGTACATTACAGGCAGTCCCCAGGTTACGTACAAGATAGGTTCTGTAGGTTTGTTGTTAAGTTGAATTTTTATGTAAGTCGGAACTGTATATTTTATCATTGTAGCTCCAGACAAATTTTTTTGGTCTCTGTGACAATTGGATTTTAAAACTTTTGTGTTGTCATAACAAGGATTAACAATAAATCTTAATTGCAGACACCTGTGATAACTATTGTAGCCTAGGACTAAAGTACATTAAATTGCCAAAATCCAGAGGCCCGTTTGTACCTAGGGGTTGTCTGTAAGTCGGGTGTTTTTAAGTAGGGGGCCGCCTGTACTGTCCTATGCTTATTTCAGTACCATAATTGCTACTTATGTTGGTCAGTGAATTCTGTAATGGTTCTGGTTGTCTGGGTTGTTTAATTTTATAAAAAAAAATTTTCTCTTCTGTTTTAGAAAGAAGACATGGTTCAATGTGCAAACCTTCCCCATCACCGGCCTCTCCCTCCAACACCAGAGCATCACTTGTACAAATGAAAACAAAAACCTGTATCAGCAGCCATAACCCAGTCAACAGTAATTCAAAGCCATTCAAAGCGCCCAAAGACAATCTACTTACCTCCAACAACAAGCAACATGCGGTGTTCTCTTCAAAAGTGTCAAGAGACAAACCATGGTATGTAAAAAGAGGGATGCAAAGGTTTTCTTCAGAAATTGTGCTCTAATGAGGTGTACGTTTGATACTTCTTAGGGGCAGTTGTACAGCTAAAGCATAAGTGATCAGTATTTTCAACCCTTAAAGGGGTTGTACGGCTGCAGACATTGCCCCCCACTTTCTAGATAACATATAAACACTGACTACACTAATTCAATGTTATTAACGATTCTTGGGGGGTTTACAGATAATTAAATTGCAAGTTAGAAGGTCATCAGTGTTTTCTACTTACCCATCTCCAGGGATACGACAGGTAAACATTCTGCAGCGCTGGCCGCGCATGCGTGGTCCGCACTCAGTGCTCCTTTTTCCCATTTTTTTTGTCCATTTTTTTCCCTGCCTTCCAAAAGACATAAACTTTTTATACATGCAGTCCCCGGGTTACGTACACGATAGGTTCTGTAGGTTTGTTCTTAAGTTGAATTTGTATGGAAGTCGGAACTGTATACTTTATAATTGTGACCCCAGACAGATTTTTTTTTGGTTTCTGTGACAATTGGATTTTATAAATGTAGGGTTGTCATAAGAACCAGGATTAACAATAAAGCTTCCTTACAGACACATTTAATAACTGTTACAGCTGTTTATTGTAACCCAAGACTAAAGTACAGGAAATTACCAACATCAAGAGGTCCGTTTGTAACTAGGGGTCGTCTGTAAGTCGGGTGTTCTTAAGTAGGGGACCGCCTGTATACAGTAGCTGTACAGTACACTGCCATATGAGGGCTTTTTATCTGTGGAAAACATTTTATAAATTCCTAGAGTCTAATATTCCAAGCAATGTATTGGGAAGCTGGAAAAAAATAATGACATATTCTCATGGATCTCGTGCTTTCACTGCAGTCCAATTGACACCCCTCATTATTCTTTGGGTCAGATTGATCACAAAGATACCAAATTTATATAGTTTTTGTTATGTTTTAAAAAGTTGTATAAGCATATTCTGATACTCAAAATGGGTGAAGAGATAACTCAAAACCGCATCTCAAGCAAATAGGTACATAAAGAACAAAGAAAAAGAGGATGCGTACAAGTAATCAAGTAATTTTATTGAGCAACCAAAAATAGAATATTAAATATACACAAATCGTGGTAAAAATACCCACTGTGCATGGACGAGTGTACATGATAAAGCCAATATAAAATGTGTGCTCCATGTACAAAAGCAAGGTAACAGGTATAAAAATTGAAATTGTGTGAGGGGAAAGACCTTGTAAGCGTATAAATGGTAAATATTATAAAGGGATGAATGCCAAACAGTATATGAGAGGTGACCCAACACAATTTCAGTAACACACTTATGGATGGAAGCAACACATAGACAATAAAACTTTGCTATAAAGCTTAGTACATAAAAGATGTTACCAGTGATCGTCCAGCACAGAGAAAACCGCCCCACACGAATCGCCTAACTTGTAGGCGATCAGGGGTATATCATATTCTGATACTCATAATGACGATCACATCCATGTTTCACTGTGGCATTTAAGCAGTTAACAGTCTTAGCCACTAAGGCAGTGGGGCTTGGACTTCCTGTGACCTCCCGTATCCTGCTGGCTTTCAGCAAATTGACACCTGCAGGCCTCTCCAACCACTGCTGTGGGAGTGGTTATGATGGAGGGACATCTTGAGTTCTTCTTCTTGGGGTCACGTGACCTGCAGCGAACATCAAACTTTAACAGGATAAGTATAATATGGGTGACCCTATTAGGGATCCTATACATACCTTTTTAAAGTTTGCTATGGGTGGCCAACCCTTTAAGCTCCTTTTTTTTTTTACATTGTGACTTACGTCGCTTTATATGGTTATAATTTTGAACACTGTCACTTATCAAACGATTCTGAGATTTGTTTTTTTTTCCCCATATGTTGTACTTGATATAGTGGGAAAAGTTGGCTGATAAGTTTTGCGTTTATTTACTAAAAAAGAAAAAATTATGAATTTTTTGAAAAATCTACCATTTTCGAAATCATTGCGTTTTCAGACAGATAGATTTATCACCATAAATAAGTTGCTGAATAACATTTCCCATATGTCTACTTTACATTTTCATAATTTTTGAAATGTCTGGATAATTTATTTTGATGTCACACGGCTTACAAATCGAATATCGATTTTCCGTATTTTCAGAATTGACTACTTTTTTGTGGATAAATGCCTTTTTGAATGAAATTTTAATAATCAACCCATTTTCAAATCTGCACCCCTCAAACTATCAGAAACAGCTTTTATTCATCTGCTGCTTATTAGTCTACTATATAAGAGTGAGTATATGCACTGTATCATCATTGTCCTATGTTTGAGAAAGGGCGGAATGCCCGAAACGCGTCACAACTGGACATTTAAGGTTTCACTTGTCTTTTATTAATTTATGGTTTTATTTAGCTTGTATCCCTACAAGTATATTAAAGTTTCTTGTATTCTTGGCTAAAACTGCTGTATTTGAATTTTTGGGTAGTATACAGTCCGCGCCCCACGATAGCCCTGTTGTTTTTCCTTTTAATTATTTTCTGCCTACCGGACCCCCAGTGGTGCCAAGGCTGTGGGAGCTGCTTTGACGTTAACACCCCCTACAAATACACTTAGCCTAGTGGACCGTTCAAATTGGCTCCAAAGGAGTTCAGATCGACTATCATAATTTTATGAGCCTTATTTCAAGAACCAAGCAGACGAGCACCCCTGATCTCTCCTTACATTCTAGTCGGATTACCAAACGATGTCACCCGAGGCGCCGCCCTCTTTTTTTTCCTTATCTTATTCTTACCAGTGAAACATGGCAGATTTTAAAAAGTGGGCTTGGGATAAGAAATTTTTCAAAATCTTTCTACAAATTTGTCGGCCATCCAGATGGCGGCGCCCATCAGCAGCATTGTTCGGTGCCGTGGTCAGGTTTGACCAGGGCAGTAACAGGCGGGTGTCAGCTGTATTATACATGATCTCTCTCCATACACCCTCAGCAGCACCAGGACGATATAATATTTCCTGGTGCGCGAAGACGTTAAGATCATTTTCTGTAATCATAGTCATATGGTCCCTTAGAAACGGAAAACAGCTGTCCTTGGGTATGACAACCGTTGCTGTTATGCTAATGTGCCAACTAATAGCTCGTGGACAATACAACTAGACAACTACGCCAGATTTATCATCCAGCATCATAACCTGGTGCAGCATAAGACTCTCTAGTCTAACTGTAGTCTAGTCTGTCTTCCCTTATGACACTTTTAATAAATCTGCCCCATTGTTTTTGCATACGAAATGGCCTGGAGTTACTGCATGTACCACAGCCATCCTGCGGTAAGAAACACTGAATCCAGGTGGTCAGGCGCCTCTTTAGCATATTTGTGGCCCCCACTGCCATGGGGCGTGTGTGGTCGTATCCAAGGACAGTCATCTTGTTAATAAGGGACAACATGGCTAGATTTATGGGAAATTATCTTAATACAGGTACATCTTTTTAATATGCAATTGAAGAATAATGTACCATATATACTCTAGTATAAACCAAGATTTTCAGCACAATGTTTGTGGTGAAAATTCCCCACTCGCTTATACTCGGTTATATAAAAAATAAACTCAGTACTCACCATTCCGACGGCCCGGGCAGCTCTGCTTCCATCTTCATGTTCGCGGCAGGTGCACGACAGCTCAGTCTGCAGCACCTCTTCTTTCTTCAGGTCGGCGCCAGGACTGCAATTTCTCTGTGCGCACGGCCCAGCCGGTGCACAACTGTTATGTCAGCCACTGTGGTTTTAGGGCTGGCAGGCTGCATGCAACGCAGGGGGGATGTCAGGCTGCAGCAATGCAGGGGGCTTTGTCAGGTGCATGCAACGCAGGGGGCTTGTCAGGCTGATGCAACGGCAAGGGGGCTGTCAGGCTGCATGCAACGCAGGGGGCTGTCAGGCTGCATGCAACGCAGGGGGCTGTCAGGCTGCATGCAACGCAGGGGGCTGTCAGGCTGCATGCAACGCAGGGGGCTGTCAGGCTGCATGCAACGCAGGGGGTGTTCAGGCTGCATGCAACGCAGGGGGCTGTCAGGCTGCATGCAACGCACACGTATAGAATACGTGTGCCTTTATATGGCCCTGAAGAAGGGTGCAATCCGCCCCGAAACGCGTAGTCCAACCGTTGCTGTTATTCTGTCCTGCCCCATTGAAATAAATCAAGTGTCCGATTGAGAAGCACGTCTTGTCAATGCAGGGGGCTGGCAGGCTATACAATGCAGGGGGCTGGCAGGCTTACAATGCAGGGGGCTGGCAGGCTATACAATGCAGGGGGCTGGCAGGCTGTGTACTACTGGGGGCTAGCTGTACACTACAGGGGGCTGGCAGGCTATATACAACAGAGGGCCTTTCTCAATTATTGGGTCTTGAGTTTGACTACTTCCGATAAATTCATACCTATATAGCAGTCACTTTATTTTAAGGTAAACCCACTATTGGCAGATTTAATACAGTGGAATATTCTCTTTCTTTCAAAGAATTGTCTTTTTTCTTTTTTCAAATGCATTATCTTCGTATCCATCCCACGACTGGTGATATAAAAACTGGTATGGATTTGTTTGGAAGGTTTTCTTATCTTCATTTTGAGGTTTTTGGCAAGAAATGGATTAATTAGTATTTGAAGCTGAGATCAGATTTGGAAATGATATTGTTCATGAAAATAAATATGTAATATAATTTTGATATCAGTTGAGGTTTTATCGATTTTATTTTTTTTAATGTTTTTCTCTGTTGAAACTGTTTCATAGTTTAGTATTTTACCAATAGAACATAGTCCTGTTATTCGACTTCCTGTCGGTCATCTGCCTTCTGATCTTTGCCTTGTATTTGTTTTGGAATTGCCTAGTTACATGTAAGCCAATTTGTTAATAAGATGTTTGGCACTTCTTACTATACCGGATCATATTACTAGCCATTCAGTAGTGTAAACTGCTAGGTGGCTGCATGGATCACTTGTTACAGTATGTATTCGAATCGCCAACCTCCTCTCCCAGTTACAGTGTATTTTATACACTAATGCAACTAATCTAGCAATGGGCCCAACTCTGTAACATCTGTAACAGGACAGGCACAGCTGTCATGTATACTTGGTTTGTGCTTATGATATATTGTTATCATTATATAACTCAAGCTTGCTTTTTCAGCAGTTATTTTACTTTTTGTGTTCATTTATCAAGTCTTTTCAGCACATTTAAAAAAATAAATTGTATTAATATTTGGCACTACCCAGAAACAATCTTCAACTGTAAATCCAGTCTTCCCCGTGATAGATTAGATGAACTGTTGCTCAATTTTCCTTTAAGTTGTGTAGTATGTTTTCCATTTTCTGTAATATTTATATTTTGTACTGTGCCATTTAAGCAGATGTCACATTATTTTCCCCAGTTCAGTAAAAGCCTGTATTATTATTATTATTATTATTATTATATATATATATATATTTTTTTTTTTTTGTGTAGACAAAGAGTAGTATTACATCTGTACTAATGCTTAATAATGCTTATTAATACTTAATAGTTAGGCATACATAATGTTAGGTGACTTCTCATCACATGTGATTGGACTATTAATATGCATGAAAAATTTTCCAAAATGTCTGTAAATCTCGTGCAAGTGTTACTGTGTCTCTGCATACAGGTATAATGAAATGGTAAAATATGTGTTCTAGGAGCTTTTTGTCAGCCTGCACAGTTACTTTTCAGTGTTTGCAACATCCTTGTGTGGTTTAACATGATCAGGTAGTGGGACACCTGCTTTTGGTGTAAATGCTGTTGGTTGTTGAGAGTCTCAACTGTCTTTTCAATTCTAACCTTCCTACTAGACTCCAGATGTAGTGATCATATAGAAACATGTATTGTAATGCTGTCAGATATGGTTTGTATAAGATATGCTGTCTCCCATTCTTCAGACTAGTGTGCTAAGTAATGGAAGAGGAATGTCTTTGAAAACAGATGGTGACCTGTGGATCATGTGAACAATTTTGTTTTCCAGCGGTCCTGTTCCAGTAGTGAGCCTTGAGAAAATCCCAAATCTTGTGAAATCAGATGGTGCCAATGTTAAAATGAACTCTGCCACTAACACCACTGCAGCAGCATCATCATCAGCATCCTCCCTAGCAAAACAGCCAGTGGTTACAAAGCCTATTCCTCCTTCACCAGAAAAGATCCTTAATGGGAAAGGAATATCATCATTAGACAAAAAGCATCAAAATGGTACCAAAAGTAGTAACAAGCCTTACAAAAGAATTTGTGGTGAGTACAGCCCTCATATCCTCTATTCATTTCTCTAGAACTCTGCTCCATGGGTAGCTATGATTAATGTATAATATACCTTCTCACTAGAGCAGCAAAGACAACACCTGGAATAGAAGTTGTTAACTAACATTTTGTGACATAAACCATTCATTAAACTTGAGGAGGACACACTATTTCAAATGAAGCTGCTGAAATTCATTTAAAGATGTCATTTTGTTGGACTGCTCTCATTCATTGGAGCCAGGGATATAGGCAGTATGAGGTTTCCCACAAAATTAATTGTCCTACAATTTTTAAAACTTCTTACTTTGACTTGAGACTTGTAACTCAAGGGAGAATAGTCAGATGGTTGGTCTATTTGGTCTTGCAAAGCACCTCATCTGCAGCTACTAGTGAAGCAAGCGCAGTGCACCCAAGCTTCACTGCGCAAGTGCCGTAAGTATGGCTCATGTGCAGTGAAGACTTATATTATTTCGGCTTATCTTGCCGCAGCGCTAGAGGAGGCGCTGGCGTGGGATCCGAGGACACGAGTCTGATGTGCGTCATTGGACTCTTGTCTAAGTAAGTACCATTTTTTTTTTTGTTTTTATTCAAGCAAATTTACAGGCAATTTACTACTGTGGGCTGGCGGCTGTATACTGTTGGGGGTGGGCCGTACATGCTGGGAGCTGGCCGTACACTGCTGGGAGCTGGCCGTACACTGCTGGGAGCTGGCCGTACACTGCTGGGAGCTGGCCGTACACTGCTGGGAGCTGGCCGTCCAGCTGGGAGCCTGGTACCGTACCTGCTGGAGCTGGCCGTACACTGCTGGGAGCTGGCCGTCACTGCTGGAGCTGGCCGTCCGTGTTACTTCTGGGAGCTGGCCGTCCTGTAACTGCTGGGGCTGGGCCGTCCTTGTACTGCTGGGGCTGGCCGTCCGTGTACTGCTGGGGGCTGGCCGTCCGTGTACTGCTGGGGGCTGGCCGTCCGTGTACTGCTGGGGGCTGGCCGGCCGTGTACTGCTGGGGGCTGGCCGGCCGTGTACTGCTGGGGGCTGGCCGGCCGTGTACTGCTGGGGGCTGGCCGGCCGTGTACTGCTGGGGGCTGGCTATTAATAATAATAATAATAATCTTTATATAGCACCATCATATCCATAGCGCTTTACATACCATAGGGGACATGTACAAATAAAATAAGACCGTACAGAGTACAAACAGTCATATGGAACAATAGTCCTGCTTTCCCCTTTCCTTTTCGTCTATTACCCTTTCCCTCTTTTCTTTTATCTTCTTTGCATCTTTCAACTTTCCTTTTTCGCCGATCCTTCTTTACCCTTTAGTTCTTTCCCCTTACCCCTTTCTTCCTTCCTTTTTTCCCTTTTCCTTCTTTCCAGCTTTCCATTGTTACCTTTCCTTATTTTTTCTTTACCCTTTAGTTCTTTCCCCCTAACTCTCCCCCCCCCCCTTTCTTTCTTTGCCATTTCTTCCTTACCCCTTTTACTTTTTCCTCTTATCACCCTTCCTTTGTTTTCTTCTTTCCACTTGCCTTCTGCTTTCCCCTTTTCCTTCATCTATATTTTAGTCTGTCCGAAACATGACCACAATATTAGATCAAGCGCAAAAAAAGGCCAGATTTGTTTCCAGTCAATTATGACTGGAATGAAGATATGTAATTTTCCCTTTTGTGTCTGAAATAAAAGGGCGACCTGGGACTTACTTTGTAATATGGCTGCATTACCTGATTATGATCAACATGTAAGAATATAATTTATCTTTTGTCAAGCAGAGAGAGAATTTGACCCAAATAAGCATTGTGGTGTGCTGGATCCTGAGACAAAGAAGCCGTGTACGAGATCTCTCACATGCAAGGTAGTTTCCCTAACTGTACACAAAGCATGAGTGCATATAACACATCTACAGCATCTTCACCACCTTCTATAGCACATTTTGATACACATCTACATTTCATACATACGAAAGTAGTAGGTTCTGCATTCAAAGTTTTTTTTACACTTGTTTCTGTTTAATTTGCTTCACTGATATATAATGACAGGAAAGACTAATTTATCTCTGTAATCATAAATCGTAGCTTTTCAGTAATGTAGATATGTACGTTTTTAGATGAATCTGACAAGCTGCATTTGCATTTTCTTATTAGACGCATACACTTAACCACAGACGAGCAGTTCCTGGTCGTAAGAAACCATTTGACATTCTCTTAGCTGAACATAAGGCTCGATCAAGGGATAAAGAGGTATTAAAGGACAAAGAACACCCACAGAATGCACGAGAAACGCATCAAAACCAGCCTGCACCAGCGCAAGAGCAGCCATCAGGGTCATCTGCCAGCTCTGCTCTAGAACCAAAAGTGGCATCACCTGCAAAATCCCGGCCTCCCAATTCTGTCCTTCCTAGGTAAGCTGACGTGGGGGCCCACAGGATCTCCGCCATTATATTATGCTTGGACTTGCCTTTTCTTTTAGAATTGTGACATATTTTATTTTCAGTTTTACACATCTTCAAAATATTTTCTTTTTTTAAATGTTTATCATTATTTGAATTTGGTTATAAATAGAACATTGATCCATGTGTCATTGTTTTTAAGACATTGAGGGTACAGCCACTTGACTGTTCTAATTTAAGCTTTATTTTCTTCTTTTTACAAACATTGCAAATCTACCTATATTTGGGTGTATTAATTTATAACACAAGTTCAATAATCTAAAATAGATATATACAATACATATAAAAAAGTTGTTAACTATTTCATTAACCTTTTGACATGTGGATAATCTCCCCCCACCCTCACAGCCATCTCTCTCCCTCTCCTTGCTCTATCACCAGATTCTAATACCTCTTCATTTAAAACCTTCTGCATAAAATGCCTTGAGTTCCAGACCAGGAAAGATCCTATTTACAATCCTACTCCACTTCTGATTCCACTTATCCACATACATCTCTCTGGAGTTTACTGTTCTTCTCCAACCACTGAAAATATATAAATTCTTTCCATTTTTCCTTACTTGTAACATTTTTGGCATGTGTGTATACATCCACTTTATCACCAAAACTTTCTTCACTGCCAATATCAGTGAATTGTCTAGTTCTGATTTTTTGCCGGCTAGCTTTTCCTCATAATAATCAAAAACTCCTCTACACAATCTCAATTTAACAGTTTGGACATATTCTATATATTTTAAAACGAGTTTCCATAAATTCCTTACAACAGGACAATACCTAAGCAAGTCAACTCTAGTGCTTCCATACTTTGGGCATTCATCTTTATAATACAATATTTTACTTAGGTATATTTTGTCAAATGTCCAATACCCCTTGGTCAGTATTCTCCACTGCATCTCTCTCAATATCAGAACCTGTCATTTTTTTTGTGTACAATTCTACCCCTTTAGCAGTCTTATTTTGACTTCTTCTGTTATCAGCTCAATTTTTAGATCGTCTTTCAATTTTTTAGCTAGTCTACCTTCAAATGCATTGTCCTCACTCTCCTAATACTGGCAATGTATGGGTTCCCATACATACAAGTAAGTACTTTCATAAGCTGTTCTTGTTTGGCATTGCCTATCCATTCCATATATTTTGTATGCTTCACTAGTGATCTGTAAATAATGAAGATAGTGGACCTGTTCTAAGTTACATTCACTCTTCAGTTGGTTGAATGTTTTTAGTTTCTTATTTCTATTGTCTACTAGATCTACAACTCTTCATATACTTTTACCCTTCCAAACTTCAATTGCTTTCCATTTATTTCTACCCATCAATTCCTGTAATGTTAGAAACTCTAACATTTCCACTGGCAAGTGAAATCTCCACTGCAATATTTTTCATACTACCCTTGTATCCCGCAAAAGTATGAATCCCTTCCCTGCATTATTCAGATTCTAGATTTTCTCGTGCAAAGTTAACCCCAATGACATCGTGTGTATCAAACTCTCTTCCACTTCCTGATTTATTAATGGCTTCTGCCCATTAACCCATTGGGCCTAGCAATGTAAGTGACATTATACTCCCTTAAATTGGGGAAAGAAAGTCCTCCAATGATTTGAGGTTTTTGAATTAATTTTATTAATATTCTAGTCTTTTTATTTCACCACATACATTTCTGAAACATTGTATTTAATGTCTTTGTTGTCATTTTTCAATAAAGGAGGGAGTTTAAGCATGACATACAATATCCTTGTCAAGAACACCATCTTTACTACAACGTCAAGTGTAGATCCATCCATTATGCTATATTTAACCCCTTCCCGACATTTGACATAATAGTACTGCATCGCGGGAGGTGCGTTCCCTCAAAATGCAGTACTATTACGTCATGCTTCTGGCCCCGGCTCCTGAATGCAAAACAAATGAGATTTCCTCTATATTAGTTTTTATCCAGTAAAATTGTAAAAATAAGTGAAAAACTATATAAATGAGTTTATATGATCTGTAGAATAAAGATAATATAATATTTTTAGTGTACGGTGTACGACCCCCAAAATATACAAAAAGAAAGGAAACCAAAATTGACAATTTTCTTTTCACCCATACATTCAAGAGTTAATAAAACCTCATCAATAAGCTAATGACCCACTAAAATGAAGTATTTGTAAAGTGCATCTCATGTCGCAAAAAATAAGCCCTTATATGTCCAAATTGCCCAAAAAATAAAGATTGTATAGCCAATAAAAAGTGACAATGCATAATCTGCTCTGAATGGCGCAGCTTCCCTTCGATGCCCTGGCGTGTGCCCATACAGCAGGTTACCACCATATATGGGGGATTGTTATACGCGGAAGGGATTGGGTATCAAATTTTGTGGAGCGATTTGGTATTTTATCCACTGAAAATTTGTACATTTTTTGAAAAACACATTCATTTAGCCAAAAAAATTTCCCTTTCAAAATTGCATCCGATTTTGTTTTAACCCCTGTAAAACAATTAAAGGGTTAACAAACTTCATAAAAGTTGTTTTACGTACGTTGAGGGGTGTAGTTTCTATAATGGGGTAATTTATGGGGTTTTACTTTTATTTAGGTCTCTCAAAGTGATTTGAAACCAGAGCAGGTCCCTCAATAGCAGGATTTTGCGTTTTTTATGAAAATGTGAAAAATCGCACCTAACGTTCAAAGCCCCATAACATCCTACAAAAATAAGAGTATGCATAAAAAACCATGTCCACATAAAGAAGACATTCGGTGAATGTTAGTTATTAAGTATTTTTGCTGTTATGACTATGTATGGAAAAAGTAGAACATTTTGAAGTTTGAAAATCAAGAATTTTTCCAAGTTTTGACCAAATATCTGATTTTCTCATAAATAAATGCAAAACATACCACCAAAATTTTTCAACTAACATGAAGTACAATGTGTCACGAGAAAACTATTTTAAAATTACTTGGCTATGTTAAAGCGTTCCGGAGTTATAACCACTTATAGTGACACAGGGCAGATTTGAAAAAATGGACCGTGTCAGGAAGGTGAAAAGTGGCTTCAGCGTTAAGGGGTTAAAGAGTAAATCCCCGTGCTATTTCTCCCCAATTTTATTCCTAAATAACAAAAGCTATTTTCACTATATTTAACTCCCATTTTTGGTTCCACTCAGTGTTTTCTATCCAGAATTTCTATCTAATAACAGCACTTCTGTTTTTTGATTTGTTTATTTTATATCCTGAAATTGTTTCATACAGCTCCAGAAATTTTAAAATCATGTATATTTCTCTGCAATATCTCCTTAAAATAACAGCAGATCATCTGCAGATAAAGCCATCTTTAACTGCTTTCCACCCATTTTTATTCCCTTTTAACTTATTCTATTGGTGAGTTTTGCTGCCAAAGGTTCTATAGTAATATTACATAATAACGGTGAAAGTGGACAACCTTCAGAAACAATCCCATTTAACCTCATTCTAACCTTTTTGAGCCAGGGCAAGGCCACACTGTCAAAAGCTTTTTCTGTATCCACTGATATTAACGGTGCATGCTTCCTTTCGAGTGGCCTTGCCCTGGTCCAATTCAACACTGACAGAACTGTTCTTACATTCTTAGCTCCATTCCTACCTTTCATAAAGCCATTCTGGGAAAGATGGGGCATCCATATGTCACATAATTTAGTTGTAGCTCAGTCCCATTGAAGTCACATTTGCAAAGTTTTTCTGCAGTTTTTCCGTCTGCATTCTGCAGACCTTGTTCTATCACCTAGAAACATAATTGTGAAATCTGGTGTTCTTTTAAAGTGGAAAACCTCACCTTTACTATGATATCAGGATTGTGTTTTTAGGTGACAGAAAATTGGATATATCCACGCTTAACCCCTTAATGCTATAAAGGGTGTATGAAGAGGGCTCACGGGCTGAGCCCTCTTCATACAGAGATGGGCTTTACTGCATATCGCAGCAAAGTCGCCGGCGGCACTGAAAGCATGGCATGGGCGCCACCATGTTTCCACTGATCGTCGCTCCCCCGAACGTCATTGGGGGGGCAGCGGCGATCGGTTGCCATGGTAGCCTCGGGTCTTCGTCTGACCCGAGGCTAAATGGCTTCTGCGTATCCATTACAATGAGCCAGTGGCTCGTTGTAATGTATACTGTGCAGAAATGCAATATACAGGCGGTCCCCAGGTTACGTACAAGATAGGTTCTGTAGGTTTGTTCTTAAGTTGAATATGTATGTAAGTCGGAACTGTATACTTTATAATTGTAGCTCCAGGCAAAAAATTTTGGGTCTCTATGACTGTTGGATTTTAAAAATGCTGGTTTGTCATAAGAACCGGGATTAACAATAAATCTTAATTACAGACACATTTGATAACTGTTATAGCTCTTTACTGTAGCCTAGGGTTAAAGTACAGTAAATTACCAAAATCCAGAGGTCCGTTTGTAACTAGGGGTAGTCTGTAAGTCGGGTGTTCTTAAGTAGGGGACCACCTGTACTGCGATACAGTTGTATTGCAGATTATTAGGAACAATCTGACCATCTGGTTAATGCACTGTAGATGGTCTAAGAAATAGTGAAAAAAAGAAAGAAAAAAAAAAAAGTTTATAAAATGTAAAAAATTAATAAAATATTAAAGTTCAATCACCCCCCTTTCCCTAGAACTGATATAAAACATAAAAAACAGTAAAAATCACAAACACATTAGGTATCGCCGCATCCTAAAATGCCCGATCTATCAAAATATAAAAACGGTTATTGACAGCGGTGACCTCAGAGACGGGAAATGGCGCCCAAATGTCCGAAACGCGACTTTTACACCTTTTTACATGAAATAAAAATGATCAAATGTCGCCCAGTCCTCAAAATGAGCAAGAAACGTCGGCTTATTTCGCTAAAAATTTACACCACACACAGCTCCGTACACCAAAGTATGAAAAAGTTATTAGCGTCAGAAGATGGCAAAATAGTTTTTTTTTCTTTTTTGTACACATTCGTTTAATTTTTGAAAATGTATTAAAACGCAATAAAACCTGTATAAATTTGGTATCACCGCGATCGCACCGAACCAAAGAATAAAGTAGGGTTTTTTCAATTTTTCCACATTTGGAATTTTTTTCTGGCTTCCCACTACATGGCAGGGAATAATAAATAACATCACGGGAAAGTAAAATTTGTTATGCAAAAAATAAGCCCTCACACAGCTCTGTACACGTAAAAATGAAAAAGTTATGGATTTATGAAGATGGAGAGCGAGAAATGAGTGAAAATACCCTGCGTCCTGAAGGGGTTATAGGAAATCTATCATCAAAATACTTATGGATCCATACAAGGTACCTGCAGTAATCTTCTTATATTTGGCATCCTTCATTTTAAAAATTAAAATGATGCTGATGAGCCAGAAGGGCTTTGGGGGGGCATTAACAGGCTGTTACACTGTGCAGGAGCACCTTCCCCCTCCCACAGTGTGAGATTACATCAGGCAGAGGGATGAGGAATTGCCCAGGGAGCAGTTACATTTTTTATTGTTACTATAACAGTGTATATCTGCGGTTCTGTTTCACCTAGAAGTACAATCCTGATAAATTAAAAGGTTAAAGTTTTTGATACTTTTATTGCGTGTATACATACGTGCTATCTGCACGGTGCATGTTCAGTTAAATAAGTGCAGCATCATAATATAGTGTGGTCTGGCACTCCGCAGCTTATGTTTTATATGATTTCCTTATCTGTAGACCATCTTCTGCAAATAGCCTAAACAGCTCAAGTTCATCAAACCACAGTGCTTGTGTGCCAGAGACAACGGTAAATCCTGGGGCAGGGGATTTGACCAGTCGGCTTTCCAGTGATGAAGGGGAAATTGAAGCTGTTGAAGAAACAGAAAAACTAGACTGTTACTACTCTGGACATCACCCTAAACCTCTAGCGGTATGTATACCCTGCTCTTATACCTGTAATAACTCCACATTCCTTACTACAGGTTTACCATTGTTGTTTTATGATTTTCCAGATTTAACCCTAGAATATAAAACAAAAAATATATGAAGCTTAGAGTGGTTTTACTTCAACTTGCTTATCTTTTCACAAGGTTTATATGCATTAATGACCGTGGGGTTCGGGGGTCTAATTAAATGTCATCTGATGTAGCCTGGAGCACCTCTGGCTCATTTACATAATTTTTAAAATCTCTTTTTTTTTTACAATATGCGGCCATTCCTGGATATAAGAAGACGAGCTGCCAGCACAGATTGTCAACACGAGTAGCGCAGTATTAGGAATCTACCATCAGTCAAATAAGGCTGGATTCACACTACCGTTGCCCGCCGTACCGTAGCACTGCTCACCCCCGCCCCTCTCCATAGGGATACATGGCGCACGGCACAGTATGCCGTAAAAAAGCAAGACATGTCCTATTTTTTCACAGGGTACGGAGCGGTACGGTGTCCCGGCCGTACATACGTCCCCCATGCGGCAGTGTGAATGAGGCCTAAGACAGATTTTTTTTTTTTTTTTTTATCCTTTCAGATCTATATCATTAACCAGTCCTTAACATGAACTCGGCCTCACTAGTTACTAAATCATATCTCTTAAAGTATCGTAACGTGCACAGCAATGTAAAGATACTGTCTTATTGCTGCGCCTGCCGGCTGTCACTCACTTGTATATGTTGTTTGGTCGGAGACTTATGCAGAAAATGTTTGATTTAACTATTGTGGGGACAGTTTGTAGGCTTCACCAGAGCATGAATTTAAGATTGACTCTCTTTCAGAGCATACATGTTTTTCTTTTAGAAGGGAGGATTCCCCACCCCCTTCTTCCCCAGTTCACCGTGACAAGCTACCAGTGATTTGTCAGGAGAAGCTTTAGTGCTTTATGACTGTGTAGTATTATATGTGTTTTAAAGGTTGTCCAGGTAATGGTAATATAAAATAGTATAATAAATAGTACATATATAAAGGGCTCATGTTTTTGATGTCCGTGTGCTATCCTTTTTTTTTTGCGAATGACAAACGGACCCACTGTTTTCTATGGGTCTGTTCACATGTCCATTTTATTCATGGATGTGCATTATTCAGGATGTGAGAATTGCAGCACGCAGACCTTGATAAAGATTCATTGTGAATCGAAACGTCGCGCTTATCATGTTTGGATGGACTTGTAAATAAATCCTTTTGAATTTTGACCTTTGGTGCTGTGGCTCCCTCCTTCAAGAGCACGCAGACCACATACATCCATAGAAGTAAATGGATCCGCAAAAAATGGACGGCACATGCATGATATCTGTATGCAGAGTGTTTTTATTTTCTTCAAATGTTGTTGGGCAACCAACTGGGCAGGGCATACTCACCTTCAGGCGCCCACGATCCTTGGCGCGCCTCTTCTTCTGTCTTCTCCATGATGATCCCACTATGATGTGACCGCTGAGGAAGTCATAGTATGAGCCGGCCAGCCGAGCGCATGGCTGTGTCTCTGCCGACTGTTACAGCGGCTAGAAGCCCTTGGAGATGTAAAGATCATACATAGTCACATCATGATATTACACTGAATACGTGGTCCCTGCTCTGCCGCTCTCTCGACACGTTTCTCAAAAGGATTCCCTGCCCGTTGTCTGTAGAATCTGTCGTATTCATTCAGTATCGCACGTAACAAAAACCTGGTATTGAACCATTCTGGTTCCGTGTATATCGATTCATCATGCAACCCTACTTGATACCACAAACCAAACTCTCTGCAGCTTTGTATGCTCAAACATTCCCTTTTAGAAGTCTTTATTTTCTTTATAAATGGCATCCAACAACCATAAAATGTCCAATTGAAAATGTATATTGTGAAGTCTTTGTGCTCCTGATCACTCACTTCAAGAACATAAAGCTGAGAATATTGTACGCTAGATCAGTTGTACAAATCAGTGACCTATATTATTTATTGCACTTGAATTTCAGTTTTGCTCATTTGGAAGCCGTTTGATGGGAAGAGGCTACTATGTGTTTGATAGACGGTGGGATCGGTTTCGGTTTGCATTAAATTCCATGGTGGAGAAACACTTGAATTCGCAAATGTGGAAGTAAGTATCAGGGCTTCTAGTCGAAATGTGAGTTTTCAGCTTAATTTGCTGACAACTTTCCCCTCTTCTGTGTGTGTCTTTGAAGTTGTTGCTGTTTCAAAGATATTGGGAAGAGATTTAGCTGCTGAATAGAACTTCTATATAATCTATATTCTATATAACCTCGGTGAGCTTCAGCAATATGGAATTCAGTCCAGATTTTAGAGCAAAAAGCAGATATGAAGCATAGATAATGACCAGAACTTTTCTTGATAAGCTATATTTCAAAGTTTACTTATACTAATGATTCATGCAAGGTTTTTTGAAAAGTTAGCGAGCATGTGTTATGTGATAAGATTCTAGTGTTTCATGATAAATCTGGTGTATAAGACTGTCTAGTTGTACATTGCAGCTCATATTACTAGGCATAGCTTTATGCCAGAGAGCTAAGCTAAAATTATGGCTCATTATCTTAATGGCACAAAATACCACCCCATTTCATAGGGCATGGCCCTTTGTCATACTAGTCATGAAAGTGCAGGAAAACTGTCTAAAACCCTTGATAAAGGTGGTGCAAATCAACAGATAAATCTGCTCCATTTGGTTTAAATGCAGTCAAATTTTTTTATGTGATACCTATATGAATGCTGCTAGTGCAAATACACACTACGGGTACATGTCCATGAATGTGTGTGCAAAGAATGGACAGTGATCCTTTGTTTACTGCCGTTGACAATAGGAAAGGACTGCCCCAGCTACAAATATGGGCGTGCCCTATCTTTTGCCGGTATGAGCATGAACTGAGAATGTGGGAATGTGTCCTTATAGTTGAAAAAATGGCTAGCTTTTGAGAATAAGACCTAATGCTGTTAGTGAGAATATGGCAGTCCAACATCACTACATTTATTGGTGTAACCCTGAGGCCAAATCCTGTTTCATTTGTTAATGTATATAACATGTAGCATACATATGGCTGGAGAAGAGGAGCCGTCCTTGACCCTCCACTCTACATAGGGAGCCATGCAGCCCGGCCGCTCGTACTGCAAAAGATAGAGCATGCTTTTTTTCTGGAGACTACAAGGTACATGATACTGTACCATGCTTTTCTATGGTGGCCGCATGCTAGTTGCCGTCCTTATGGTTAGCATACAGCTGCCATATATGGTCTTGTGAAAGGGGCCTAAAGATGTCACATCATAAGTAGTTGCTGATTTGACCCAAGGGAAAGAGAGAGACCCAAAATATCTTCTTCATGAGATCGATTCATCTACTGCATGAGATCCACACATTTGCAACTACCTAGAATAGTGATATATTAACTGTAACTGTGACTTTTATCCCTATATTGTCCATGTATCAGACTAGCTGTGGTAAAAATGTTTAATGTTGGTTTTTTCTTTCCTAAATCTGTGAAGAAAAATTCCTCCAGCCGCAGATAGTCCTATGCCTTCTCCAGCAGCACATATCAGCAGCCCTTTTCCTGCATCTGTTCTGCAGCCCTTCAGCAGTCCAAGTTCTGTATACCTGCCCTCCCCTCCTACCAACTCCAGAACCACCACCTCCTATATATTATCCAATCCGTCCTTTGTTTCAACAACGGACACAAACTCTGTTACATCACATGCCTCTACGTTTTCTCATGTTGCACCTACTCTGAATGTTATGGACCCTACTTTCAAAACCCCTTCTGCTGTTTCTCCTGTACCAAACACCAGTCCCTTACCATCACACAAGGCACCAAAATCCAAACCTGGAAAATCATCAAAAGCAAAAGACCAGTCTTCACGGAGTGATGAGCCTTCAAGTAACAAAAAGAAAAAGCCTCAGACGCCTTCTTCCACCTCTTCCTCCTCATTACCTTTACAGACGTCCTCTTCGTCTCCGTTTTCAGGGTCCCACAAGAAAAACTGCGTTTTGAACTCTAGTGCAACAATAAACTCTTATCAGGCAACTTCTTCCTATAATAGTGTGTCTGTGCACAATGCAAACAATGGAACAAGCCCAATCAGTGCCAAACTGGAATCGCCAGTAAGGACTTCTTTATCTGGTAGCTCAACGGACTCCATAAAACACATGAGCATGGTTGTTAGCAGTATTGACTCAAGCCTGTCGGTGTCTTCCCTGGTGCACCACCCTGGGGAGCACACATTGGCAGTGCACAACGCAGTGTCTTCTCTGCCTCTTCCCTTTGACAAATCTGAGGGGAAAAAGCGTAAAAACTCTAGTGCAAGCAGTAAGGCCTGTAAAATCACTAAAATGCCTGGTATGAACAGTGTTCACAAAAAGAGCACCACCAACCTTATATCTTCTGTGCCAGATTCCCCAAATAGCTCCATATCACGGCAGGTAAGTTGATTAGTCATTTATGAGAGTTAGTTTTATAGAAATATAAGCTAACATTTTACATGTACACATCTGAAATTCTCAGTAGAATAAGCATGTGCAGAATCATCTATTGTGTGACCATATCTGTTAAAGTCAGCCTTTTACTGGGCTGTATAGCAACTAAATTATGTTCTTCTTATGGTGGAGGAAGAAAATCATTTTCAAGGAATATAATACACTGTCAGAGATGTCCATCAGCAGTTTACTCTTCTTTTTATTCTCAACAGATGCACACTCAACAAATCTTGAGTGTTCACATTTATAGAAATGTTATCAGAAATAGCTGTAGCCAAATAACCAACTGACCGCTATGGTACTTAGGATGCGGTCACACAGTGCGTTCTTGGACTGTTCCTGATGTGTTTTTAAATGCACTGAAAACGCATGTGTTTTTGCATGTTTACTATGCGTTTGGCTTGTTTGAATCTGTTTTTCTTTTCTGGAAGTTTAAGCAGCTGTGAACTGGAACTGAAGAAAAACAGATTCAAATCAGCCAAACGCATAGTAAACATGCAAAAACACATGCGTTTTCAGTATGTTTATAAACGCACCAAGAGGGCACCATGTGAGCCTACCCTTAGGCCAAATAACCACCTGACAGCTATGGTATGTAAATGGCCAACTTAATGGATTAACCTATCAAGAGAAGATCCTATAGGGGGAGATTTATCAGAAGTGTCTGGATCCATGGACAGTTCTGCTCTCCCACAGCTGTGGATTATATGAAGGAATGTTATGTTTAGATGTGAAAAAAGTAAAAAAAAAATCTTTTACTCATCTTTCATCCTTAGGCTGCATTCACACACATGTATGGGGGACGTATATATACGGCCGATATACGTCCCCCATACATTTCCATGGGCTCACGGCATCGTATGGGCTGCGTACCGTACCGCTCCGTAGCCCGGGAAAAGATAGGACATGTCCTATCTTTCCCCGTATTACGGCACCGTGCCCCATATGTTCCTATGGAGAGGGGTGGGGGTGAGCAGCGCTCACCTCCTCTTCCTCCTCTCCCTGTGTGCTGCCGCATGCCTGCCGTGCTACGGTGGGGCGGGCAACGGCAGTGTGCATGTAGTCTTAGACTGGTTGTCCAAAAGCAAATTGAGTCAGAAAAACTCGCTCTGTGCACTTTGGTTAATTCCAATTCCTCTAATCACAGGATTACACTCGGCATGGTAGTTAAAGAGGTTTTCCCATTTTGGCAAATTGTTATCCAATTGTCTAATATACGTTTTGTATCAAATCCTCATTGTTTTCTAGATCTCTGCTTGCTGTCATTCTATAGAAAGCTTCATTGTTTACGTATCACAGACAGTAATGAAAGCTGTGTGTTATAACGAGCCGTGCACCTGGGTGATCAGATTTCTGTCCACTGGAAATAAACAATGAAGCTTTCTATAGAAGGACAGCAAGCAGAGTTCTAGAAAACCACAGGGGATTGATACAGAAAGTATATTGTTAATTTGTCTAACTTTTCATTGTACAGACAATAACATTTATTTCCCGAAATTGGAATACCTCTTTAAGTCCAGTGTTAAGAGGTTTGGTCCAGGAAATCCTACAAGTACATGCACCAAGTTTTGGGACCCAACTCATTTGTGGGCAACCTGCCAAACCCATGATAATTTAAATTTTTTCTAATCATATTAGATTGGTCAATGGTTGATATGTGACTGGAAAAATTAATAGATTTCTTTCTTCCTGGTGTATGCGTTCTCTATATTTAGTGTGTCTCTAAGTCCAAGTTAAGACTGTTCAACCTTTGCTCTCCCTGTGTGTGAGAGTTAAAAGATGTTAGTAAGGGAGACCATGCAGCCATTTTTTTTCTGTTACAAACTAAGCAGAATTTATGAAATTATAATTTATTAAATTATAAAGTATATAAGAAAAATGTTTAATACTCTTCCACAATATTAAAAATATTAAAGGTGATTGTACCCTTACCTTTTGAAGTATTACATTCACACAGCCGTATGTGGCTGGCGGGCATACTGCTGTACGCTGGAAAGGAGGTGACCCCTCCATAGAGAAAAGCATGGACACGGCCACACACACCACAGGGAAAGACAGAGCATGCCCTATCTTTTCCCTGTGTACGGTGCCATGCTGGCTTGCCATTGTCATTTATGGGGCCCGCAAATTTGCAGCCGAATACACATCGCCCAGACGGCCGCCTGAATGCACCCTTACAAAAAGAGTACCTGGAGATGGATGTAAGGAAGCTCTGTGAAGTCATTGAATATTACTGAGCCGAGTGTAAAGAATGTTATCTAGTACAGCAGGACATCTGCCTAAGTCAGCACCTCTAAAAATGTTTGGTAGGGTGACACTAGTATGGGAGGTGACTAAATCATGATTGTTTACATTCACTGACAGCACTAGTCCTGTATTCTGTCTAGGGATCTAGCAGACAGGGCTGAAGAGTCAGAATTGTGATAAAATGGACTGATTCCAACTCCACAAACCTATAATAAATTATAGGTCCCTAAATATTACGCTAATGTTATGTCTAATCCTAATGTGATATGGTATGACCAGTGGCCGCAAATGTGACTGTGGCGTCAGGGTTTTTAAACAGGACAGGGGGCAGGACAAACACAGTGGGAGTTCCCAACTCTCACCAAGTTCACATTTGCACCCACTGGCCATACCATATCATGGTCTATCCACACCAGGATTAGACCTAACATAAGCATTTTAGCACTTTAAAAGAAAACTGAAATGGTTTTCTTGTGGTGTCCCCTGACGAGCCCACAGGGCAAAACATGCCACATGTCGGGACCACACATACTAGCAAACAATAATTTGGGACTTTGACCTGGTTAAGTGCCATAACAGGGTCAAATATTTAGGGACAGGTTCCTGTCGGGTGGTAGCTGTTAAGGGCTATGGCTCCAAAGCTAGGCAATTAGGATATTAACAGGGCTCATCAAATAGGGTGCAATAGGGATAGTCTCCCTAGTCCCAGGAGATTTATCCCTAGCAAAATTCCATCAACCATCCATTTAACCTAGCATCTGGGGTTGCATAACCTATATACACCCTACAATCAGCCCGCTATTGACACCTTAGCCTAGCTCACGGAGACTGGCCTAACCTTTCCGATGCACGTCCGAGGAAAGCCATTTCTCTATCATGTTATATGCATTGTCTACTCAGGATAACAAAATAACACATTCTCTAATTCACTGGTATTAACAAAAATACAGAATTTCACAGATATAAATACAACCTGTCTATCAGTCCTGGTGTACACAATTTCAGTTGCCCTGGACACAACCCTTTAACTTCTGACTTTAGGAATCTTGGATTCCTTTGTGACTCTGTGCTGCTGAGATTTCTGTCTCTCTGCTGTCTGTAGCCACGCCCACCTCTAGTCCAGCATGGAGCTCAGACACTCAGTCACTTCCTGCCAGCAAACATAACATCATGAGCAGAGAGAAGCTGCAAACTCCTTGCTGATAAGTGATCCGGGGGAAGGGGGAGACGGACACATATCTGTGAGAACAGAGATGTAGCAGAGCTAGCAGTATAAAAGTCTGTCAGCCTCTGTGTAATCGGCATCTCATCATATCTGATCTGTCTCATCTCTCCTTCTATGTGTCAGTGTGTTAGTACAATGTCAGAACCAGATGAAAGTGCATATACACCTTGTACCCTGGTAATCTAACGACATTGTCAGCTCACAGAACTAGATGGGCCATAATGTGTCTGCTTAGAAAGTCTAGGGAGTGATGGGAGCTAAAACAGCAATAAAACTGAGTAAAATTGTAAAGTAATGGGTTAAATTGATGTTTTATTGTGTAAATATCACTAGGGGATTGAGATTTGAGAATTTTCTTTAGTGGGGAAACCCCTTTAAAGGGAACCTGTCACCAGGAGACACATTTTTAGCACTCCCCCAGTCCCCACAGAGCATAGTACATACACTGCCAAAGTGTTTTTGTATTAAAAATTGCTTTTACAGAAAACAAGATATGTTATATTGTACCTTTCATTAGCATGTGCTGTGTGACTAGGCAGTTGCCTATTGGGAGGGGCTGGAAAGGAGAAGTTTCCCCCCACCACCCTTGGGGAACAGCTCCTTCATGTGACCTTTTCAAATATATGAAAACACAGCCAATCCCGAGTGTTGGGAGTTATTCATATATTTGAAAAGGTCACATGTTTCCCAAGGGTGGGGGGAACTGCTCCTTTCCAGTCTCTCCCAATTGGCCACTGCCTAGTCACACAGCAGATGCTAATGAAAGGTACAATATAACATATCTTTTTTTCTGTAAAAGCTATTTTGAATACAAAAACACTTTGGCAGTGTATGTACTATGCTCTGTGGGGACTAGGGGAGTGCTAAAAATGGGTCTCCTGGTGACGGGCTCCCTTTAAGTATTTGTAAACCAACATGAAGGATGTGTTCCTCTGTTTATAATGTTTTTGTCTCAGTTTATGTGCCACTTTGTTCTAGTTTTGTCTTGCAAATAGGCTTGTGAAATATTGTCGCTTGATAATGATCCTAGAGAAAACATCTAATTTAAATATGTAATATATTTTCTTACCAGATGGGGAAAAGTAGCAGTGTAGCTTTGTCACAATCTACTCCTTCAAGTACTTCAAATCCTGTACATAACAAGCAAGTAAGTAAATGGGTTGATATAGTGTGTGGAAAGCTACATATGTACTTGTGTACAATACTTTATTAAGTTTAGTAAATAAATAATGCCAATTTGGACTATATAATCATTGTAGTACCAAATATGGGAGGCAATGAATAAAATGAACACTGGGTGTAATTTTGAAATGGACTTCCATTACTAGTGGATGGTTTTTCACTGTTAAGTCCTAAGTAGTAGAAGTTTTAGAAGCTGTGCTGTGACTTGCAGACATTTATCAACACACAACAATGAATGATGTAATGGTTGTATTTTATATTAATAGTCATTGTGAGTCAAGAGACTCCAAGGTACATTACATGGTTGGCCATCAGTTATGGATGATTTGAGGTGTATGGTCTCCATAACGTGTTCTCATAAGGAACTGTGCAGCTTGGAACTTTCTATACATATTAAAATTAATACTATGAAGTGATGACAGGCTGCACCACTGCTATAATCTGTGGAGGAACTAACAAATTGATGAATTACATCATCACAGGGGGGAATAAAACATTACTGGGTTCACATTGAAGGACTTTGGACTTACTGTACAGATTTCAGATCAAGTAACACTTAAAGGACACCTGTCATCAGGTCTGTGTCACTTGTCCTGTCACCTCTAGCTGTTGGAGCAGCCATTCTTTATTATGTAAATGAGGCTGGTCACATGGTCAGAGGCAGTGATGTCACCCCTGTTACCCCTCCCCTCTCCTCCCCCTGCTCATGTCTGTATGTAATGTATAGTAAAGCATGGCTAGTGTGTGCTGCATCTGCTGACATGTGAGAGACACAGACATCAGCTACACATGAATCTGACATGTTCTGTTGTAACATGGCTGCCTGGAGCTGTTGTATCTCTCCTAAACACACACACATGCACACACAGGCTGCAGGGGGTGTCAGCACCAGGAAGCACATCATTATACAGCCTCACATCATTATACAGGCTGTCAGTCATGCACTGGGGGCGTGGCTGTGCCTCCCACTCATGAATAAGGTGGACAGCTTGAATATGCTAATGCTTCATTGGACATTTCACAGGTCATTTGCATACAGCTTTAGGACCTCATTGCTTAGGTTTACAGGCATGTAGAGGGACAATGAAGGGATAGAGGCAATGCTCTCTAATTGCAGTTTATGAAAATATATTTAGTTTAGGGGGGTTATTTTGCATGACAGGTTCTCTTTAATGTACCATTAGGTGAGGGTAACAGACTGGGCATCTTCAGCCGCCTTAATCTTGGAGACATAACTTTTAAACCAAATGTTTGTGGTGAAGCAGGTTCAGGTTTGTAATGATGTGCCTCTCTTTGTTTTTAAGAAGACTACGAATCGTGCTGGCAGGATAAGAACGCTTCCATGACACTGGGAGATAATCGGACAATTATTTTGAGATCTCAGCAGCCCATCAAGCTATTCACTTGTGACAGAGACAATGTCGCCTTTCATAACAATATGACAGAGACGTGTTAGTCTAAAGTTTACAGAACCAAACTGGGTGTTTTTTGCTTTGTCACTTAGTTGGTGTATTATGTTTCCTGTAGAAATCCTTTTTGATCTCAAGGGTATTTTGGGAGAAAAGCGAAATCTGCCTTGAAACCCTTTCTTCCTCTTTTTCACAGCTTTTGACAGTAAAAAGGTCACATCAGCAATGTCTGTACTTCTTATTTATTTTTCAGTATTTTTACCACTACAATGAGTTTCTGTATGAAATCGGTTCTACTATTATGTACTGCAGCAGAGAATAAATTAATCCAACTTACAACAGTGAAGAAAAACCATGGGACTCGGCACTGATTTCTCCTCAAGGTCCATTTTGTTTAGAAAAGTTGTACCTGCACTGTATAGTAGCTTCATTTGTGATGGGAGATGTACTGTTACACAATGTTCTTCACATTACAGTGTGACCCAAGACTGAATTGGTGAAGTAGTGCAAGCAATTTCTTGGATAAAGCAGACTCTGGTAGCCTAAAAGAAAAAAGCAACAACAGTGGTATTAAAAGAACATAAATGCAGGAATCATTTTAATATACTGTTTTTAGGTGGTCTGTTCCTTTAAGGGAAGCTATCAGCAGACATTAACCTAATAAACCACTAATCGTGTTTTACCGGTCAGATTAACACTTTTCGTCTTCCTATTATGGCTCCGAATGGTACTATCAGCTAAAAAACAACAACTTTTAAGTAAATTATTTGTACAAAGTCACAGAGGCTCAGAGGATAGTACTGAAGTCAAGCCCTCCCTGCCTCTGAAAGCCCCAAAACTAGATTACCCTGAGCTGTGTTTGCAGAAGATTTCTGGAGAGCTGGCTAGAGATGTCTATGGACAAATTAAATGTTGTTGAGGCAGTGTTGAGAAAGCTTGACTTCTGTGACTTTTTACAACTAATTAGCATATTTCATCAAAGTTTGTTTTCCTGTATGCCACCATGCTGGCCATAAAGAGAATATGATCCGAAAGGATTAAATCTGCATATTAAGGTGAAACCACATTCCCTTTAATATCACTCATGCACCAAATTGTTGGAACATTTGTTTGCAGAACATCTCCCATTTGAATGGTCATTTCCTGGAAAAACATCAATTCTAGTGATGGGAACTGACCTCACCTGTACCTCCTATTCTGTGTTCATGCTACAATGGTTATTCAAGTGTGAGGGAACAGTGAGCCGGCTGTGATCTGGTGAGAATAGTGCAGTAGTCAATACATGAAACTATTAAATATAGGCCCTGGTCCTCCAGCCCCTCAGTAAGAGATTGAATAGTTTAAATAGATGGATATATGTTCTGCTTCTAATATAAATGATATTATTTACATTTACAGAATATTGGTAGATTAATAAATGCCTCCAGACATATATATATATATATATATACTTTTTATATTATCAGTATATCAGTATATAACTTTTAGTAATATGTAAATAAACTGCAGAGGATACTGGGGCGTGTACTAGCCTGGCCAGGGACTGGGAGCTAAGGCTTCTTACACCCCAGTAGCCTCTGCAGTTAGTTTACATATTAATAAAATAACTTTAACAAGTTAGGTTCTAGGATTGTTAAGTTGCAGATTAGGGTGAGGCAGAGAGGAGGAATCTACCATCAGATCTACTTCTGATAGTAGATTCCACATGGTAGGTTTCCTTGAAGGGCCTGCCCCACAATGGTTCATAGGATAAGTGATAAATATTTGATTGCTGTTTTCTATCATTATAATATGGGTTTAAGCCCCACTCCCTGTTTCTTGTAAATGGTTAAAGGGTTTGTCCACCGTTTGAAATACATTTTCTGCCAAAACGGCTACTCTTCTTACCATATGTAGTGTTTAGTATTGCAGTTAAGCTCTATTCATTTTTATACAGTTGAGCTGCAATACCAACACAAACCATGGTAACGTGTGCCACTGCTTTTGTAAGAAGTAAACTCCGGACAACACCTTTAAGCATGCATGGTGCCTCTCTATTCAGACTCTATAGGACTAAGAGTGATAAGCACAGAAAAAGTCATAAAATCTGTGGCATGGAGGATTTGCAACATTTCTATTTCTTGTACACCAACAAACTCTTGTACAAGTGATGATAAATGTGCACCACTGAATGGAGTCACAGAATACATGTTAACGGCTGCTTCATTCATGCTTGTCCTTAGTGTGGTCCTGTGGTCAGGACTTCTGTTCTATCAACCAGTGGTAGTCCCCCTGATTGCATCTTGAGACATCAGAAGTTTCTTACCTATGTGGACACCTAAATGTATAGTTCTAGATGAGGAAATATTTTAATTTTACAAAAAGAGAAGCTTGGTATTAAAGATCAAATGATTACAGTTTATTACAACATTCTTCTCTGCTGTTTCATAATGTTTATGAATGTCCCACCTAGATGGCTTAACTGGCTTCTGAGGTGGTATGAGTTGATAGGTTGTATCTTAGTAGGCTGCAGGACCATGGCCTATATCTTTTATTTTCAGTCTACAATATTATAAATGTTTAGATGCAGTACTACAAGGGTTGCACAGAAATATTCACATGTAATAATAGATTCTATAGGCAGCAATCAGCTAGGACAGTGATGGCGAACCTTTTAGCGACCGAGTGCCCAAACTGCAACACCAAACCCCCCCTCATTTATCCCGAGGTGCCAACCAAAAATTAATGCAGTAACTTATTGCTTCCTGTTCTTCAACAACGTGGACACCAACACAATAGAAAGGAATAGGGAACTTTTGCATCATTGTAGCTTCTTTCAAGTGCCCTCCAAAGATAATTTGGCTCTGCCTACACATTCTCCCTCTTCTTTGTCCCAAGTAGCCAAGTTAGTATCAGTTTAAAATATCACTGAAAGCAGCATCTTTAAGTCGTTTGAAACTGCAGGAAAATTCTTTGAGCCCTGTCTGGTGTGCTGGGGCGATGGCCCGGGTGCCCACAGACAGAGCTTGGAGTGCCGCTTCTGGCACCCGTGCCATAGGTTCGCCACCACTGAGCTAGGACATCTGCCATGGACTGTGATCTGTTTTATCATATGCATCATCCTGTTGTACAGAAAAAAAATGTATTTTCCCTGTGTCTAAAGGGTATATATATCAAAGTTTTCCAAACTTCAGTCATACCAAACACTTTCTTTCTCTACAGTGTTAAAAGTGCACTTAATACGTTGGCTTATTTTACATCAAACTACAGAAAATGTTTGCTTGTTTTCCCTATACTGCTTCTTACTGAACTTGCAATGTGTAATAGCAATTATGAATAAGTTCTACGATTGTTCAGGGGAAAACATTAAAGATACTAAGGACTTTTTGTTATTTAGTGTTAATTTTATAATAATTTATGTTTTTGCTGAGATAATTGACTGAGATTGCATAACGAAAATAAGGAAAGTCAAAGCAATGTTTATATTTTTTTTATATGAATTATGTTGTATATTTCTAAAGATGGAAATAATGTGTACATATCTTCGTTATTTTTGCACAGTCTTTTTTTTTGTTTAAGATTGTAATGATCATGCAAAGGGTCATTTACTTATTTATTTATTTTCCCTCTCTTGTGTTCAGAAACTGAGGATTTGAAATGAAAATCTTGCCACTTCCTTTGCTGCTTTACATTCCTTCCTTTTTGATAACTACCGTACTTCTTCCTAAAACATGGGATATATTTAACTGGCATGACCTTTGAACTGGGGGTCAGTGTCTCAGAGCAGATAGTAAATCCCTATACACTCTCTAGAAGGGTCAAGCAGAACAATGCACACTGCTAGACATCTCTTTAAAGCATCTATGCCTCAAAATAACATTGGCCAAAATTCACATACTGCAGATGTTGAAGCAATACATGTAATCTGGCTATATCTGTGCCATCTTTGTACATTTTCTTTTCTACCATCAAATCAAAGAAAAACAAACCACCTATTTATAGAATGTCTTTAGCTTGAAATAAGTACTACCATAGAACACTGTGCCTTGTAGAATGATAGTGGATATGGCTGCACACCTGCATAGTCCTTTTAACCTATATGTAGAATGTTGGTTTCCAGGGTGGGATATATTTTATGGAACTGCCTAAATGTTATATTAAATGGTCTTGATTAGGCAAATGGGGAATTTACAGTACCTTCTAATCCAGCAAGTATGCCGCCATACTTTCTATTATTCTGTATTATAGTCAGCACATTACAGGCGGTCCCCTACTTAAGGACACCCGACTTACAGACGACCCATAGTTACAGACAGACCCCTCTGCCCCCTGTGACCTCTGGTGAAGCTCTCTGGATGCTTTATTAGAGTCCCAGACTGCATTAATCAGCTGTAGAGTGTCTGTAATGAAACCTTATTGATAATCCTTGGTCCAATTACAGCAAAAAAATTTTAAACTCCAATTGTCACTGGGGGAAAAAAAATTTTTGTCTGGATCTACCATTATAAAATATACAAATTCAACTTAAGAACAAACCTACGGACCCTATCTTGTATGTAACCCGGGGACTGCCTGTACAAGCTGAGAAAGCTTCTATAGGGGTTAATGCACTTGCTGGCACTTTCCTCCATGAAGCTAGTGAAAAGGTCAAGTAACAGACTTATTGTTTACAAGCATCAAATACAGCTAGAGGACCGGATGGATTGCTGGCGGAGCTCTTGATGATAAAGAACCTGCCATTAAAGTGGACTTGCCACCAAGATGTTACCTAGTGTTGGAGGGGAAAAGAGATGCTCTGTTTTGGAGACTTTTTAAAACGAATGTTACAGATTTAATCAGTTCTGAAATAACCTTTCATACAATATATAAGTCCACTATAACCTTTTACTGCCACACTTGCCTGCAACGCCATAAATATCATTAATACAATCAAGCTAAAATCCTTATAGAAAGTGTTTTCTCCAGGCATAGCATGATGAATACTTGTGTTTAGAATAACAAAAAACAAACCAGACATACTCACCTGCACTTCTCTTCATTCCGATCCTGGCGCCGGTCTTCTTTAATGTTGATATGCCTGGAGTGAGGTGCGGGGGCATGCAGAATTAGCATTTGCAACCTGCTAATCATAAGTCTTTTATCTATGTGATCCCGTCCTGTCAACATTAAAGAAGACCAGCGGTGGGATCAGAATGAAGAGGAGCGCAGGTGAGTGTGGTGGTGGTGGGTTTTTTTTTATTCTAATTTAGAAATTTGATAATATACTAGGAACTGTGTTTTTAGCTTTTAATATTGTTTACCAGTTTAGAATAAAAATTATATTACATTTATCCTGTTATTTTGCAAACATAACAGGGACTTTAAACTATACATCCATATTGGTATTAGATAAGGAGTATAGAAATGGGTTCCAATATCCACTTCTCTAAATGAGCTAATGGGGACTTATTGAAAGGGACCATTGGGAGAAACATTGTGAAGATCAACCAGATGATGTTGACCAATCAGCATTCATAAAAGCGCTCTGTCCAGTGCTAAAAGCCGATGCCAATAGCTTACTCTGCTGTTCTCAAATGTTATACCAGGCAAGTATAGTTGCCCTGGGTGCATGGTGGATAAGCCCAGTGACTTCTCTTCAGTAAAGTATTTATAAATCTTTTGGAGTGCAATGTTTTCTTCAGTCCTACATTGTCTAAAACATGTAAATGGTTGTGTGGTTAATCTAGCAGCTGATCATAAGGCCACAATGCACTTTAGTTCATCTCCATAGTGTTAGGTATTCTTAGGTGCTGCTCAGAGCAACTGATTGGTGGATGCCAGATATACAACCTCCACTGATCTGATATGGATTACCTAACCTATTGATTAATAAGAAAAGGCACTCTTATTCTGCACTTTAAGCCAGTTAAAGTTGCTGTGTTGCATTGCTGATATCTTGTCCTTGCACTGTGGCATTGGGAGGTATCATACACATCCATACAAGTCCAACAGGTCTCATACACATTCTATTGTAATTAATAGGGTATGTGCATACAGTACCTGCTGAGAATTTGCCAACCCTTCTACACAATGCCAGAGTTATCGGAAAAGATAGGCACTGCACATCTGCAATAATGAGATATCCAGGATGATAAAATGTGATGTCAAAATGGATTTTACTACAAAAAAATTTATTTGTGCAGAAATGGAAGTTGACACTTTGTTGACACCTCCAGGTAAATTGCAGGTTATTTTGGCAGTAAATTTGTTGCAGGTTGTTATTGGTAGTGCTCGGTACCAAATATGACAATGCTGGCTGCTCTGTATACCATCCCCATAAATATGTGTGTATATATATATATATATATATATATATATATATCTGCTATTGATTACACTATCACTCACATTAGCAGAAGAGGAAGAGTTGACAACCTTTTTTGGAACCTCCAGTAAATACAGTATTATTGCATAACTTTCATTTCCTGACCATTGTCCCTTCTGTTGTAAGAGCTAAATTGCTCTGATGGTGAATGTGTTTAATGTAATAAAATTGGAAATCCATTCCCAGCAATAGGAGCTCAGAGTTTGCCGCACGTCTGCCGTGAATAGGCCTTTTAGCCATAAAACCTGACATGGAGAACTTGTTTGCCTTCTTTTTTTAATTAATGGAAAATGTACATAGTTCTGATCGACCTTTGTAGAAATAGTTTATACAGCATATTCTATTATAGCTGGATCTTTAAAAAAAAAAAAAAAAAAACACAAACTTTTTTTCATTTTTAATTTTACACCTTCTATTTTGGTATGCTGTTTGGCCCATGATACTTGAACAAAACTTGCATAATGCAGGTTTTCAAGAGCTGTTGTGTCTTGGGTTGTTGGATCTGTTGTTGCGCAGAAAACAAAGAATTTGTAACAAGTATCATGTGCTTTCCTGCTATAGCAAACGACAAAGCTTTTCGAGAATACATTCAAAGAAAGCATGTCCAAATCATTCTGTTTAGTGGATTTTTATAGAGATGCTTTATAACATTAGATTTCCTTTCTTTGTTTTGCACTTTCCTGTAGTATTCAATGTACTTCATTCCATGCATATAATACTTGAGTGGAGTGAGTAGGTGACAGGATTCTGATCAAATTATCACTGATCTCACTCTTGCTTTAAGGGGAGGCTGGCAGTTTCTCAGGGTCCCATGAAAACAATGGGAACCTCAGTTTAACATAACACCAGAAACACAGATGCCTTAACCTTCTCATTGGTGGGGAGACTATAAAGCTTTCTCCAGTTCTGACAGGGTTAATTTCCATGAAGGAGGGATTGATAGTAATAGATCTCTTAGGGTCTATTTTTCAAAGACCTTATAAACTATTTTTTTAAGCAACAGTCCCACTTAGCAATGATATGGCTGAGAAAAATGAATCCCTCTCTTCTAACATTTCTGAATTTTGTGAAAAATCAAATGTCTCAATTTCTAGGTCATGCAATAGTAAAACTGAAAGAACCTGCTGGTTAGTTGGTATGACTGAAAAAAGAGGTATAAAGTAAGGAATATTATTGATAAATATTTTGATTTCAATGTACTTGAAGTTTCCTCGATAATGGGTAATTATGTAGAGGATTTCACACTGATGTTTGTATAAAAAAAATAATGGAAGAAAAAAATTTCTTTTTTTATGGACTGTTAAGCTGGACTGGAGCTGTAATTAAAATACTAAAATTAGAAACACTGGGGTATTTTTTTCAGTGGAAAAAAAACTGTCAAATCCCCTCTCAATATGTTTCAAGTAATTGTAAATAGTAAATTCTATGGCAAAAAGTTTGAAAAGTGAAAAAAATAGTTTAAAAATTTTTGAACAAATGTATCTGAATGATACTGCCATGGTGATGTGCCTGGCCTGGAGATATTTTCCAGTGAGGGATGTATTGTTATTGTCTTACATTTATTTTTATTTGTTTTTCTTTATTTTTTGTAACATGGCTTTGTAAATAAAATAATTTATATGTTTGTAAGAAAAAAAACATTTGTTTTGTAATTTTTGTTTTAATAAATTGATGTTTTTTGGCTATGATAATTTATACATTTGGGTGTTATAGTGTATTTGTAGACTGAACCTGAGTGTTTGCTGTATGTTTTAGTGAATCTTTCTGCTTTATCAGACCTACTAATAACTTTAGCATAAAGTTATGAGTAGGATTTTTTTTCAGAAGCCTATACTAGGTATAGCAACCATTGACTGCAGTAGGAAAAATGCATAAAGGAAAATATTCATCTAATAACTGTACCAGTTTACATAGTAGCTGTTTTTTTCTGGAAGAGCCTCCAATGCAGGGGTGGACAAACCATCAAAATATTAATGACCGTATCCACCAACATCAATATGTATGAACACGTACCTTCCTTTCTTCAAGACAGCTAGGATATACATATTCACATGGATCCACACAATGAACAAAGCATTTTATTTTCATTGGTCCATTATTGTGTTATAACATTCAAGTGCCTTGGCGAAAAAAAAAGTTTAGTTTGGTGAGTACATCAATCTAAGCCCTCATACACACCACCGTGCTCTCATACAGGCCACAACCTGGATGGATAAAGGAGGGGTGGGTGAGCACTGGTCACCTCTCCATAGGAAATCGGTTCACAGATAGGATCTGATCTACGTTTTGCAGGCTCTGTTGTGGTGTGGTGAGACACTTTGTGCTCATAGATGGGGGCCTTGATCTGGTCACAATTTGTGCAGCCTAATCCTGGTCCAATGATTATTGCATGACAAAATGTGATTAAAATGGAAAGTTCACATCACTGTGGACAGATTCTATCCACTGGAAGTAAACTTAGAAACTTTCTATAGAAGCAGAGCAAGCGGAGGTCTAGAAAACGGCGAGGAATTGATACAGAAAGTGTATGAGAAGATTGTCTAACTTTTCCTTACACAAACAATATCAATTATTTGCTGAAAGTGGACAACCCCTATAATGCAGACTCCTTAAGTATGGTGATACTAAAGGCTTTCAGAGGGTGATGGGGCATGGTACTATTTTTTGTAGATGGATTTCAAATCTGAAAGAGGTTGGAGACATGTTAAAACCAACAACAGTGGTTAAAGGGAACCTACCACCCCGATTCTACCTATAAAGGTAGAAGGGGTGGTAGGTGGATGGATGGGACGTGAGGTTAGCCCTTTTTTCGGCTAATCCTCACGTCCCGGGTGTCTTTTAGAAAACTTTATTGTAGCTATATGCTAATTTTTTTATGCGGCTACTGGGGCGTGGAGTAGCCGGACATGAGGCTACTAGTCGCGGCTACTCCACGCCCCAGTAGCCACGTTACTCCGCCTACCAGATAATCTTCAGCGCGCAGCTCCTGGTAGCTGCGTGCCCTCGTCCGAGTCCCCCGTCTACTGCGCATGCGCAGTAGTTCCGGAGCCGCGGCCGCGCAGCCGAAGGCCTGCGTTCTGCGCATGCGCAGCCCTATTATAGCCGTAATACACCTTCAAGGTGTCATTCCTACGGCCGCGTGCTTGCCCAGGGGAACACATAGGGAGGAGGGGTGAGGCCTTTTTAACTCTCCTCCCTCCACAGGCAGACGAGCGGCAGACTACCGTGATCGGGAGCCATAGAGGTCTATAAGGGCCACAATCTGGTCGCAAATCATTCGACCAGATCATGGCCCCCATAGTGGCCATCTGAATGAGACCTAAGGCTGGATGCACACAAATGTGTCCAGCCCCTAGAAACTGGCCCAATCCAACAGACTGCACACCTTGCATTATACAGAAATATGATGCAAGGACTTCCATGTTGGCACTAATTTCGGCCTTCAGACAGAGAATCCTTTTATCAGATTTCAGTATAATGAAAGGGCTCTCATCCTGTGCAATGTGTGCAGTTTGTGGGCTCGGGCTAACATACTGGCCTGTTTCCACAGGCTGCACTTGTTTGTGCGCATTTGGCCTCACACTTAGGCCAGTTACACAAGAACATCTGCAGCTCGTGTAAACATGCCATACGGTGGCACGATCCCACGGGCTGCACACAGAGCAGATGATGGGAGTCCCTGCATCATATAAAGCAGTGATGGCGAACTTTTTACAGATCTAGTGCCCAAAATGAGACCTAAAATACACTAGCTTTTCCCAAAGTGCCAACACGGCAATTTAGGCAGTAACAAACTTATTGCTACCAGAATCTTTGAGCTCCAATCCGACCCTGTCCACACCTTTTTACCCTTTGGACAGGACCAAGAAGCAGAGGATGGGTCACTTTAAAATAGCAGGGCACTACTTGGACTGCCTGAGACTGCAGGAAGGTGCCATGTCAGGCAAACTCTGTGCCTATGAGGCAGCCTGTGTGTCCACAGAGAGGTCTCCGAGTGCCATAGGTTCGCCACCACTGATATAAAGAATATAATGCAAGGAGATTCCCGTTGCCGGATGAACAGCCGCGCCAACAATGTATTACCTATTACAGTTTTGGCTCAGTGGTTTGGCCTGCACACATTCGTGTGTAAGCATCCTTACCTGAACTCTGTAAGTAAATTTCTAGTGACATAACACCATAGAATTCTGAATGGTACTTTTTAAGTGAATTTTGACATGTAACTGTTGTTTCACATGGTTTAAATATTTTTGTATATTTATTTTATTGGGGGTTTTGTAAGCGTGTGTTACTAGATTTTTAATCTATCTTGAAAGTTTCCCTCTTCCTATTCTCAAAATGTCCGTTGCTAGGCAAAAACTGTATTCCTCATGTACGCGAGTAATACAGCTCACTGTTAAAGGGATTCTGGCAACAGAAATTGGTGTAATAGACCACTACGAGTATGTTGTCAAGCAGTAAACACCTTCCAGATTAGGTTTCCCCTCTTTAAAACGACACACTATTTCTAGGTGCCACAGTTCAGAAGATATTGCTGTTTGAAATCTGCTCACATCAAGTCTGTCAGTTAAAGGGGTATTCCAGGAATCCGCATAATTCATATACAAATGGGTACTCAAAATATAAGCTAATATGTAATTAGTTGTTATTTAGATGGTCACATGTCCACATCACATGTCCTGTACCTGCCTGGGCAGGGTCATGTGATCACCACTACGTTTGGCTGTTGTTGGTTGGTTGAAGTGCATCCAGTATGGTCAGTGTTGTGGTGATGGCAGTTACACATCATTACTATGGTAACAGAGCAAGCAAGTCTGTTATAGCATCACTGTTAGCAGAGCATAAGTGGTAGGAGGAGTTACTGAGAACCAAAGGATCATGGAACTTGTAGTTACCAGTGGCGGCCATCTTAGTGATAACTCCACCTACTTTAGAGAGGCCATAAACTTTGTAAATCATAAAATCAAATTATTTAAGCTCCATTTTGCGACTAATGACATTGAGTATTGTTGTATTCATTTAGTTATATCATCATGGGTTTTTGTGTCAGACGTTCATATTCGCGGAATACCCCTTTAAGGGCAGCATGGAGGAAGAGGGAGCTGTCAGATGCAATACCTACAAGCAACTTCATGGACAAGAAGAGCTCAAGTAAAGAAAGTGCTATTGCTATACATGAGAAATTGGGGCCAATGATTCTAAAGGCACTAGACGCCCAATGGAATTCTGGGGTCTGGAGACTTATTATGATATTCCAGAAGACTAACATATTTTTTGTTCAAGAATAAATGTTTTTTCATGGAAAAAATAAGACATCCCCTGAAAAAAAAAGCCATAACCCATTTATTAAGCAAAAAATAACACCGGACCCTGTCTTTTTGATGCATGCGGAACTTTACTTCACTGTTAAACTCTCCACTTCCATGACTTTGATTTTATGAATGATGCCAACAAATTGACCCAAGAAAAATGATCTGTAAGGTGTTCAGGTGCTTGACAAAATACTGAAGGTGGTCAATTCCTGCTGATTTAAGGTCCTCTTTAAAGTATTTTATGTACACTCTCCCTGCTCCCATCTACATCTATATATCTTACTATAGCTTCCCTTGTAGCAAGTAAAGATACTTCTTTTTTTTAAAAACTAGTCCCTTACAGTAAGGGACTCTACAGCCTTTATACACTATTTTATGGACTCAATACAAATGTGTGAAGTAAATTACAGGCTTTATGACCGTTATAATCTATGCACGTCACCCAGGGGCAGTACATGACAAGGGTGGCAGTATATGTGTAGGGTCTCTAGATGGAGGCTGAACTGGAAGGCGTCGTGGTTGGCCGTGTATAGGAGGTAGAGGAATGAAATGCTGAAGCAAGCAGTAATCCTCATCTGTGGATTGGGATACAATAGGTTATTCTTGTAGCCTCGGTTATGGTTACAACTAAACGAATAGCTTCCATACTATTACTAGAATCTCTACAGGAAAAGGCGCTCACAGCTGTCCGGAAGTAGTCGCCTCCGCGCCGCGTCACACAGGATGCTGTCAGGTCTCATAAGGAGGATCTACTTCCGGCTCATCAGTACCAAGCTCTCTGTCTCTTAGCAACGGGGACGCCACGAACATGGCAGCAGGTCGGGCACTGGAAGCGGAGGATTACCTTCGGGAGAACAAGATAATGGAGCTAGTCAACAACCTCACGAGTCTCCTCCTGTATCACCGGCCTGGTAATGTTTCCCGGAGAACTACAGCAGATTTACCGGGGTTGTACGTGGCGATACTGCACAGCGCCAGTAGGGGGCGAAAATGGCAAAATCGCTGAAAATATTTATCTTTATAGAATTTTTCTTGTGCACAACAAACGGAAAGTAAATAATTCTAAGCCCCAAAATGTCAAAAAGATCTGAGACATTGTGTGGATTTAGGAAATTGTCTAAAATGAGAAACTTTCTACAAGTTTTGAATGAAAGAGACACTTCTAATACTGAAACCAGTGCTGTTTTCCCTCAAATATCTTTATGAAATGGCCGATAAAGTATTACTTTACTGTACATCATAGAGGAGAGTTAAGAAATTAATCATTCAAAACGTGTGATTAGTAAACAATTGTTTTTCCAGAAAGACCGAGAGAATTCCTTATAACACAGTTAGAAAAGTTGAAGCTCGCCCGGCTGGCAGATGTGGAACACCCCTGTCTTTTTGATGAGACAAATGTGGATGCTATCTTTAGGATACTGGACCCTTCAGGACAAGGTTATATCACAGGAACTCAATACATAGAGGGTAAGGCATCATGTAGTTTAGGAATTATTAGTACAAGTAAATACTAGAAATTTTCTAACATATCAGATGAAAACATTTAAATCTACACTTCCTCTGCCTCTCATCTTCCATTGTTATCTGCTTTTCTCCATGAAATCAGGACCAAATGCTGTTTAAAGAGGTTTAAAAGAAAAAATACATATGTAGCTGGCCTGTGGCACTGCCCCCTGTTCATGTCACAACTCGCGTTTGAAAACTCTGCGCTAGCTTCGGGCAGCTTGTAGGACCACACGGCTTGCCCCCAGCTGTATCCAAAGCTGCACTGCGCAAGCTTGAGTAGTGTGTGCGGTGCTGGGTATGTGCTAGCCGATCATGCTCCGACGTGCCGAACCGTGCATGCACAGATTTTTCAAACAAAAGGGACACGTGGAGGGGTGTTTTTACTAGGGGCAGGAGAAAGCTTGACTGGACTCCTCCCTCCTTGACTGTATTGAGAGAAACCAGGCTGAATAAAAGTGTCTTTAGGACAAAGCTGCAACATACAAAATACAGAAAGGAACCATGAAAATACAATTACAGTCATCTAGAAGGTACTGTTAGAGGTTTATAGTGTGGTTCTGTGGTGACAGGTTCCCTTTAAGAACAACAGGACCAGGACATGGCCCATGATGAGCAGAGTAATGGACTCTAGATCGCTTCAAATGTCTGTGGATAATGGCGTCTGCTAACTGGCGATTGCTGCATCATCTTAGAAAAAGGTCTATTTTGGCAGGAGATCCCATGCTTTTCTGCCTTTCGGTGTTTCCTACTTTTATTTTGTGCAGTGTACGGTTTAAAAATGACACTTTCTAATTTACAAATCACCAGCTCCGTGTAGACATAGGGGCGCCAGGGAACAGGGATTTGCCTTCAGCAGGCTGAAGCAACTTCAAGAGAAGAGGCTGCAATACTTGCTATAATTCAGTCATCTAATTTGTGCGGTCGCACATCGATGTTGGGTGCTGTTGAGGATTAGGGTTCCCACCCCAATAATATCCAAATATAAGTAAATCCAAGCACTCCGTATGGGTTTTTGATGCCAAAAGTGATATTTTATTTACACAGAAGTGATCAAAAGGTGTGACGTTTCGACCTACACTCAGGTCTTTGTCAAACACTAAAAGACATAATAGAAAATTGTATATAATAAGCTAACAAGATACTAAATGACCATAGTGGTATATGGTATGTAGAGCAAGAGAAGTCCCAGAACGGCAATATACTATGCTGATGGTTTACTGGGATACCAGGTGTGAAAATATGCTATAAAACAGAATTCCTAAATGGCAGAGTACAGCTGTATCAGGTAAACAGTATCAGGTAAACAGAATATTAGAACATCACAATAATCCACCGGATACAGAATAAATAAATAAATCATCATCATCATAACCGTTAATAATAGAATCCAAATCAAGGTACAGGGTAAGGCGTCTTGTGACATAAGGTAGGAGGCAGCAGTAGCATAATAATAGGCATTGTATTGGAAGGCCTGAAAATATAAGGAAAAAATGATTGATTACCGATCAGGGTGAAGATCAGGGCTTGGCTGGCTGTGCTGGCGAGCATCAGGTATTGACACTATGTGTCTGTAGGCGGTATGCTGCTGAGTGCCGCCGTGTCAGGGTTTAAAAGCCCTAGGAACGCCCCCAGGTGTGACGTGGCGATCACGTGACGATCACGTGGGTCACCAGTCACGTGACGGTTCGCGCTGAGGCAGCGATGAATGGAGGAAGAGCCTAGATGAATCGTTGGGTAAGTATAGAGGAGGCGTGGAGGGGAGGGGATGTTTTGGTGTGTGTCTAAAGTACATTGGTCCGTCTCTGAAAGAGCGGGGCGGTGTGTGTAAGACATTGCCATGGTGATGGTGACGCTAGTAATTAAACGGGCTAGGCGAATATGTGCACCGGTGAGCAATGGTAGATAGAGTATGATATGGATAATGTGATGAGAAATGGTAGACGGGGTATGATATGGATGATGTGATAAGGAGCATAGTTGGTGATATGGATGTAAAGGAGAGTGTGTGGAGCTAGAGGAAGTAGGGTAAAGTGGGTATTTGCAAGATTAAATGCGAGTTATGTGTGGGAGATCTTACCACTGTAGAGAAGTGTTGTTTCTAAGGTCTCTGGGAAGGAAAGATAAAAAAAAACATGTTAGGATCATAATGTAACAACAGCCTGTTTATACAATCAAATAAAGCTAGAAATTTCATAGTCTCGATTCATCCCTTGTGGTTCTAGACTCTGCAGGGTGTGAATCCAATAAGATTCACGTTTTTTCAACAGTTGTATACGGTTTCCTCCTCTCCTTGGTCTTGGTACATGTTCCAGGACTTGGAACCGTAGTTGAGATACATTGTGGCGTCTACTCTGGAAATGGGCTGGAACTGGTAGTAATAAATTGTTGGTCCTGATGGTGGACTTATGTTGACCTATCCGGTCACCGACTCATTGGGTAGTTTCACCTATGTAGATTAGGCCACAAGGGCACTTGATGAGGTACACGACAAAATTTGTGTCGCAAGTGAAATAATCTTTAATGGGGTACGATTGACCAGTATGGGGATGGGAGAATGTACTGACTTTGAGAACGTTTGTGCATTGTGAGCATGATAGACATGGGAATGTGCCCTTCTTTGGTGTACGGAGGAATTGTTGTCGTGACATGCGTGTATTGGAGCCTATGTCTGCTCTAATGAGAGAGTCTCTGAGATTTTTGGGACGTTTCCTGCACAGTAGGAGAGGTTGCCGAAATTCTGGAATTTCTGGTAGGGCTCTGGTCAGGATCGACCAGTGTCTTCTGAGAATATGAAGTATTTTGTTAGAGACTGGGTGGTACGTATGAACAAATGGTACTCTGGGATGAGGGGGAGTTGTGTTAGGAGTGGTGTTGCGTACTGTCATACTGTCTGTGATGACACGTTCAGGATATCCCCTTTCTCTAAATCTATCTGCCATCTCGACAAGACGGGTGCTTTGCGTGTTGGTGTCGCTGACTAAGCGTCTGATGCGGGTGAATTGAGATCGTGGTATGGCCTGAATGGTTGTAGGAGAATGACAGCTGGTGTAGAGTAAGAGACTATTACGGTCTGTGTCTTTGCGGTAAAGATCAGTCACAAGGAACCCTGAGTTGTTGAGGGTAACGGTGGTGTCCAGAAAGCTAATGGTAATTGGGTCATGATGTAACGTGAATTGTAATTCGGGGTAAATGGAGTTCATATGGTGATGGAACTGGAGGAGTGTCTCAGGTGGGCCATCCCAGATACAGAAGATGTCGTCAATGTATCTCTTATATGTGATGGCGTGTTGTTTAAAGAGGGGATGGTCATAAATAAAACATTTCTCAAAATGGTCCATGAAGCAATTTGCGTATGGAGGTGCTACATTTGAGCCCATGGCCGTCCCTTGAAGTTGTAGGTAAAATTGATCTTGGAACATGAAATGGTTCTGTTCTAGGACTAGGGTGAGGAGGTCCGTATAGAAGGAGATTTTGGAGGTTTCGAAAGAGTGTTCTGTCAGTAGCTCTGTAATGGCTAGAATGCCCTTGTTATGTTGGATGGATGTGTAAAGGCTAGTCACATCCCATGTGACTAGTCTGGCTGTGGAGGGGACAGGACCTAGTGAGCGAATGAGATGGAGAAATGATGAGGTGTCAAGTAGGAATGACCGAGTGCTGCGGATTAAAGGTGTGAGGACTTTTTCCAGAAGGATGGATAATGGAGATAAGATGGAGTCTGTTGAAGCTACAATGGGTCTACCTGGTGGTTTATTGAGGCGTTTGTGTATTTTAGGGAGAATATAGAAGACTGGTATGACTGGATGGGGATTAGTTAGAAAACGGGAAGTAGTAGGCGAGATAAGGCCTTGTTCTAGGTACCTGTCTAGAGTATTTTGGATCAGGGACCTGATATGGGGTGTCGGGTCTTTGGGTAATTTGAGATAGATGTGTTCCTCACTTAGTTGTCGTAGGCATTCATCCACATAGTCTTGTTTGTCCATTATTACCAATGCTCCGCCTTTGTCGGCGGGTTTGATAATAACCTCCTTGTTTTGGAGTAATGTACGTAGTGCCTGTCTGTCCGTGACAGACATATTGCTCTGAGTTTTGTAATGACCGCGGTTGAGGTCACAACGAAACTTCTCAATGTCCTTGGTGACCATGCGGATGTAAGTTTCGATGGCGGGGATGGACTTGGGTGGCATGAATGTACTTCTGTTCCTCAGACCCAGGTTCCTGATATCTATTGTTGAGTCTGTATTGTCTACCAAGGGATGTGGTGGGGTTTCAGACTCCTGGAAGTAACCTTTGAGTCTGATAGAGCGAAAAAACCTCTGGAGGTCCATGTCCAATTGAAATGTATCAAACTGATACGTAGGGCAGAAGGATAGACCTTTCTGTAGTAGTTCTATCTGTGCGGGACTCAGTGAGTGAGAGGATATATTAACGGTGAGGGATTGGGGTTTAGGACAGTTCCTACCTGGGAGCGTGTTGTCATCGTAGGTCCTTCCCTGGGTGGTCCGCCTGTGGCCCCGCCTCGTCTTCTTCCTCTTGGTCGTGAGCGTTGGTCTAAAAAATGTTGCTGACGTTGATATGTGGAGTTTTCTGGACCCGAGTCCGAGAATGATGACTCTCTGGATGATGGCCTGATGTAATGCGGACCTTGTCTGGAAGGGTAGTTGTCGTGCCATTTGTAGACCCGTTTTTGTCTGTAGTCTTCGGTATCTCGAAGGAATTTGCGTCTTTTGGTGGCCTCAACGAGTTTTCGGTGTTCGCTGAGATGTTTGGAGAGTTGTTCTTTTTGTTGTGTGAATTCTTCTGCCGCAAGTGTGTCGGATAACTGTTGTTCTATGGTGGTGACTTGTTGTTACTTATTAGCTTATTATATACAATTTTCTATTATGTCTTTTAGTGTTTGACAAAGACCTGAGTGTAGGTCGAAACGTCACACCTTTTGATCATTTCATTTAATCCATTGTAAATGTTTAATTTTCCACCCAAAATGGGTGTATTGTGAAAAAATATTACAATTTGCAGACTGCACCTCCATTTTGTTTTAACCCCTGTAAAACATGTAAAGGGTTAACAAACTTCTTAAAAGTGGTTTTTCATACTTTGAGGGGTGTAGTTTCCATAATGGGGTAATTTATGAGTCTCGCTATTATTTAGGCCTCTCAGTGTCAATTAGAAGTTGAGCAGGTCCATCTAAATACGGTTTTGGTGATTTTACAAAAAAATGTGAAAAATGATACCTAAATTCTGAGCCTCATAACATTCTAGTAAAATATGTGGAATCTTAAAAAACCATGCCAGCATAAAGCAGACATTTGGGAAATGTAAGTTATGAATTTATTTGGGTGCTTTGACTATCTGCATCAAAAGTAGAGAATTTAGAACGTTGAAAATGAAGAATTTTTCCAAATTTTTTCCAAATTTTGTTTTTTTTCATAACTAAACGCAAAAGATTTCATCCAAATTTTTAAACTAATTTGAAGTACAATGTGTCACGAGAAAACAATCTCAAAATCCCCTGGATATCTTATATTGTTCCAAAGCTATAACCACTTATAGTGACACAAGTCAGATTTGAAGAATGGGGCCGCGTCCTTAAGGCCAAAAGAGGGTGAGTCCCCTAGGGGTTAATATTGGGCCACTGAAACTGATAATACCAGATTTTTGTGGCATGATGCTGATGGGGGGGACCAGAACTTGATGGACCCTTTTATTCAAGTATCAACTGTTCAAGCTGGTGTAGAGTATTGGTATCAATGTTTTTATGGAACATGCTGGGTCTTTTGATATCTTTGGGTGCTACCTGTGTATGAATTGCTGGGGTTGTGAAGACCAAAGGAGGTCCGATGGCCTAAAATATGGTTGGCAAATTGGGCACACAGTGAATACATTGTATGAATGATACAGTTAAGTACAGATACATTTGGTCTTCAAGTCGCTGTATACTTAAATTATAATTTTGACTGGGTCATGGACACGCAAGCCTTACTGATGAGTGAGCAGAAGCTAACAGGCCTCACCCGATTTCATACAAGGGATACTGCAGCAAAATTGCTGAAAATTACTGATTCATTACCATTTTGGTTTTCAAAACTGTGGAGCTCTGACTTGTAGGGATTGCAAGTGATTGGTGACATTGAATAGCTTTTTCGAATTACTTCATCAGGGAGTTAAATTCTGAAACCGTTCATGTCACTGTTTTAATGCCACATAGGTGCACAAGTTTGTATGGCTGTTACATAGTATAGACATAAGTAAACAGCATGTGTATCAGCAAAATTATTCCCTGGCCAAAAATTGGTTTGGTCCTAAAGGGTTAAAGAGTTGTGGTGAGGTTGTCCCCTGTTGACTAGCAGATGCAGCTTGGAAGTGATAAAACAAGCTACATTGAGCGGGATTTCCCAGGTGTTGTGACAGGTGGACAAACCTGCCCGAGACCATACGGACTATCCATTATTAGCTACTTTTGAGGTATTGAGTTACGTTATGTGAGTTTTAATTTGTTGTCATTGTGTGGTTTGTCCACCGTTTAAATCCATTTTCTGGCCAAAACGGACAACTCGTCTTACCATATGTAGTGTTTAGAAGTATTGCAGTTAACTCTATTCCTTTGATACAGTTGAGCTGCATTATACCAACAAAACCAGGGAAAGTTTTGCCACTGCTTTTGTAAGCAGTAAGCTAAACTCCGGACAACACCTTTATCATTCATGGTGCCATCTGCTATTCGACCTACGTAGGACTAAGAGGGTAAGCACAGAAAAGTCCATAAAATCTGTGGCTGGAGATTTTGCCAACATTCTATTTCTTGTACAAACCAACAACGCTTGTACAAGGGTGGATAAATGTTCACCACTGAATGGACGTGACAGATCCAAGTTACGGCTGCCCGTCATTCATGCTGTCCTTATGTGGTCCTTTGTCAGGACTCTGTTCTAATTCAACCTGGATATCCCCCTTATTGCATCTGAGACGCAGAAGTTTCTTACCTATTTGTGACACCTACCTGTAATTAATCTAGAGCGGAATATTTTAATTTTACAAAAAGAGAAGCTTGGTATAAGATCCAATATTACGAGGTTAGTACAACATTCTTCGTCTTCTGTTTCATAATGTTTATGAATTCCCACCTAGAGGGCTTACTGACGTCTGAGGTTTATGAGTTGCTAATGTTTAAATCTTATTATAGATCTTAAGGACCATGCCTATATCTTTATTTTCATTCTACAATATTATAGAGTTTAGATGCATCTACAATTGTTGCCCAGAATATTCACATGTATAATAGATTCATAGGGCATCAATCGCATTGACCGTTGAGGTACTAACCTTTTAGCGACCCGTAGTTCCCAAACTGGCAACGACCAAACCCCCTCAGATTATCCTAGGTGCCCACCAAAAATTTATTCATACGTTATTGCTAATCCTTTGCTTCCACACTTGTACACCACCCACATAGAAAGGAATAGGAAAGCTGTTTCATCATTGTCGCTTCTTTCAACTGCCCTCTCAAGATAATTTGCTCTGCTCCACATTCCCCTCTGCCTTTTGTCGCCAAGTAGCCACGTTGTATCAAATGTTTAAAATAGCACTGGAAAATCCGCTCTTTAGTGCGTTTGAAACTGATGCGAAATTCTTTCGCCCTGTCTGGTGGTGCTGGTGGCTGTCCCGGGTGCCCCATACCTACTTTGTAGTGGGCCGCTATTCTGGCACACTGCCATAGGTTTCGCCACCGTCACTGAACTAAGGACATCTGCCATAGGACTGTGATCTGTTTTAATCATAGGCATCGTCCTGTTGTAGCGAAAAAATGTATTTTCCACTGTTTCTAAATGGTATCTAGTATAAAGGGTTTTCCCAAACTTCATCAGTCCAAACCTTTCTTTCTCTACAGTGTTAAAAGTGCACCTTACTACGGGGTTGGGCTGATTTTGATCAGACTACAGAAAATGTTTGCTTTGTTTTCCCTAGACTGCGTCTTACTGAACTTTTGCAATTTTTAATACATTATGATATTCTCTACGATTTTCAGGGAAAACATTAAAGATACTATACTTTTGTTAGTTGTATTGTTGCGTTTTATAATATAGTTTTTGCTGAGGAATAATTGTACTTATATTGGCATAAAACAAAATAAGAAATTCAAAGCAATGTTTATTATTTTTTTTATATGAATTATGATGTTATTCGAAAGATAGGAATCATGTGTACATATCCTTCGTTAGTTTGCACAGTCTTTTTTTTGTTTAAGATTGTAAGGATCATTCAAAGGTCATTTAACTTTTTTATTTATTGGGTTCCCTCGCTTGTTTTCAGAACCTGAGGATTTGGACATGAATCTGGCCACTCGGTTGCTGGCTTACATTCCTATCCTTTTTGAGGAACTCCCGTACTTTCTTCCTAAAACATGTACCTAAAATAATTTAACTGGCATGACCATTTGAGCTGGGGTCCGTGGCCTCGAAGCAGATTTAAATCCCTATACCCTCTCTAAAGGTCAACTAACATGTCCCACTGCTATACATCTCGTTAAGCATCTATGCCTCAAAATAAACATGGCCAAACATTCCAGACTGCAGATGTTGAAGCCTACATGTACCTCTGGCTAATCGTGCCAATCGTTGACATTTTCTTTCTAACCATCAAATCAAAGAAAAACACCACCTATTTATAGAATGTCTTTAGCTGGAAATAAGTACTAAACCATAGAACACGTGCCTTGTAGATGATAGTGGATATGGCTGCACACCTGCAGTAGTCCGCTTTTAACCTATATGTATAATGTTGTTTTTCCAGGTGGTATATATTTTATGGAACTGGCCTAAATGTTATAGAATGTCTTGAGTAAGCAAATGGGGAATTTACAGTACCTTCTAATCAGCAAGTATGCCGCCATAACTTTCTAGATTCGGTTTATAGTCGAAAAAAGTGTAAAGGAAAGAAAAGGGGAAAAGAAAAACGAAAGGATGGGGAGGGGGGGGGAAAAGGAAGAAAAAAAAAAGAAAAAAAAGTGAAGAAGGAGAAAGTTTAAGAAAGGGGTAGAGGTAAGAAAAAAAAGAAAAGGGGGAAGAGGAAAATGATGCGAGAAGAGAAACAAGTGGAGAAAGAAGGAAGAGACGGAGGGTGGAAGGGGTACTTGGAGCAAGAAGGGAGGAGGGGGCAGAAGGTTAATAAAATGACCACAATTACAAGTCGGTCCCCTACTTAAGGACACCCTACTTCTACGAGGCCGCATAGTTACAAAGGAAAAAGACAGACCCCCTCTGCCCCCTGGTGACCTCTGGTGAAGCTCGCTGGATGCTTTATTAGAGTCCCAAGACTGCATTAATCAGCGTGTAAGTGTGCTTTAAGGAAACCTTTTTGCTACTCCTTGGTCCAATTACACAGCAAAAAAATTTAAACTCCAATTGTCCACATGGGGGAATAAAAATTTTTGTCTGGATCTAGGCCATTATACAAGATACAATTCAACTTAAGAACAAACCACGGACCCATCTTGGATGTACCCCTGAGGACTAGCCTGGACAAGGCTTAGAAAGCTTCTAATAGGGGTTAAGCCGTTGCTGGCACTTTCCTCCCATGAAGCTAGTGAAAAAAGGTCAAGTAACATACTGTATTGTTTACAAACAGGGCGATCAAGATACAAAGCTAGGGAACCTGATGGATTGCTGGGCGACTCTTGATGTAAAGAATCCTGCCATTAAGTGACTTGTCCACCAAGATGTTACCCACGAAAAATAGTGTTGTGAGGAGGAAAGATATGCGCTGCCCCTAGTTGTTGGAGACTTTTTTAAAACGAAGGTTACAGATTTAATCAGTTCTGAATAACCTTTCGAGTGACAATATATAAAGTCCACATAAAAACCTTTACTGGCACACTTGGCCATGCAGACGGCCATAATATCATTACAATACAACCATCAGAGCTAAATCCTTATAGAGAAGTGTTTTCTCCAGGCAATCTGATTAAATACTTGTGTTTTAGAATAAACAAAAAACCAACCAACATACTCACCTGCCACTTTTCCTTCATATCCGATCCTGGCGCCGGTCTTCTTCTTATTGTTGATATGAACTGAGTGATGGTGCGGGGCCATGCATAATTAGCAGTTGCAAACCTGCTAATCATAATCTTTTATCTATGTGATCCCTTTCCTGGCAACATTAAAGAGACCAGCGGTGGGGATCAGATGAAGAGGAGCGCATGGTGAGTGTGGTTTGTGGTGGGGTTTTTTTTTATTCTAAATTTAGAACTTTTGATAATAATACTAGGAGCTGTGGTTTTTATTCTTTTAATATTGTTTACCCAGTTAGATACAATATATTACATTTATCCTGTTATTTTGCAAACATAACAGGCCTTAAACTATACATCCATATTGGTCTAGCTAAGGAGTATAGAAAATGGGTTTCCACTTCCACTTCTCTAACTGGATCGAATGGGGACGTTATTGAAAGGGACCATTGTGAGAACATTGTGAAGATCAACCAATGATGTTACCAATCAAGCATATCCTAAAAGCAGCATCTGTCCATGCTAAAAGAAAGCCGATGCCATAGCTTAACTCTGCTGTTTCTCAAGTTTTATAACCATGCAAGTATCGTTTGCCCTGGGTGCATGTGGATAAAGCCCGTGACTTCTCGTTCAGTAAGTATTTATCACTCTTTGGATTTGCATGTTTTCCCTTTCTTTGCTTCTTCAGTCTACATTGTCTAAAACATGTAAATGGTTTTGTGTTTTCCTAGGCAGCTGATCATAAGGCCCCATGGGCACTTTTAGTTCATCTCCATAGTGTTAGGTATCTTAGAGGTGCGCTCAGAGCAACTGATTGGTGGATGCGATATACAAACCTCAGCTGATCTGATATGTATTCCTAACCCAATTGCATGAATGGGAGAAAAGGCGACTCTTATTCTGCACTTTTAAGCCAGTGATAAAGGTTGCTGTGTTCAATTGCTGATATCTTGTCCCTTGCAGCTGTGGTGCATCGGTAGGTGATCATACCATCCATACATCCAACAGGTCTCTACCGATGTCTATTGGTAAAGGAATAGGGTGATTGCATACATTACCAGATGCTAGAGAATTATGCAACCCTTCTACACAAATGCCATAGTTAATCGGAAAAGATAGGCACTTGCACATCTGCAATAATGATATAATCCAGGGATTATAAAATTGATGTCAACAATGGATTTTACTACAAAAGGAAAATTTAATTTGTGCAAACTGGAAGTTGACACTTTTTTTGACACCGAAAAAAAAAAATCCAAGTTCATTCCGGTATATTTATGGGCAGTAAAATGTTTTGGTTGCCGGTTTTTTATGGTAATGTCTCGGATACCAAATATTACAATGCAATGGCTGCTCTGAATCACCATCCCCATAATATAGCTGTGTAGATAGCTATATAGTATATATCTATATATATCTGGCTAGTGCTTCCACTATCACTCACATTAGCAGAAGCAGGAAAGAGTTGACAACCTTTTTTGGAACCTCCAGTATAAATAAAGTATATTGCATAACATTTCATGTCCGGACCATTGTCCCTGCTGTGTACGAGCTACATTCCCTCGGAAGGGTGAATTTGTTAATGTAATACATTGGAAATCCATTCCCAGCAAGAGGATCTCAAGTTGCCGCACGGCTGCCGTGAATAGGGCCTTTAGCCATAAACCTGACATAGGAGAACTTGTTTTGCCTTCTTTTTTAATACTGAAATGTACATGAGTTCTGGATGACCTTTGTAGGGAAATCTTTAGTACCGCATATTCTATTATAATCTGGATCTTTAAGAAAACCCAAAAAAACACAAACTTTTTTTCATTTTAATTTACACCTTCTAGTTGGTAGTCTGTATTGGCCTATGATACTACTTTAACAACACTGCGATAAAATGCAGGTTTTTCAAATCTATTTGTGTCTGGGTTGTTGGAATCTGTTTGTTGCGCAGAAACAAAAGACAATTGTCAACAGTATCATGTGCTTTCCTGCTAAAAAGAGCAAACGACAAAGCTTGAAAAAAAAGTTCGAGGGAATCAATTCAAAGAAAAGCAATGTCAAATCATTCTGTTTATGATTTTTATAGAGATGCTATAACATTAATAATTCCTTTCTTCTTGTTTTGTTGCACTTTCCTGTAGTATCAATGTACTTCAGTCAATGCATATTACTTGATTGAGTGATTATGTGAACAGGAGTTCTAGTCAATTATCACTGATCTCACTCTTGCTTTAAGTGGAATGCTGGCAGTTCTCAGGTGTGCCAATGAAACAATGGGTAAACCTCATTTTAACATAGACACCAAAACCAGATGCCTTAACGCTTCTGCATTGGTGGGGAGACTATAAAGTCTCTTTCCTCCAGTTCTGACATGGTTATTTTCACATGAAGGAGGAGTGAGAGTATAGAATCTCTTAGGGTCTATTTTTCAAAGACCGTATAAACTAATTTTGTTAAACAACAGTCCCACTTAGGGCAATGAGATGTGAGAAAAAATTGGTGAATCCCTCTCTTCCTAACTTCTGCAATTATTTGTGAAATCAAGGGCTCAATTTTCCTAGGTCCAGTACAAATAGTAAACTGAAAGAACGCTAAGCGGGTTAGTTTGGTATTGACTGAAAAAAGGTTAGAAGTAAGGGACTATATTGATAAATCTTTTTGATTTCAATGTACTCTTAATTTCCTCGATAATGGGTGAATTATGTAAGGATTTCACAACTGAGTTGTAGAAAAAAAAATTAATGAAGAAAATTGTCTTTTTTTTGGGAACTGTTAACTGAACGAGAGCTGTAATTAAATACTAAAATCTAGTAAACCCTGGGGTAGTAATTTTTTTCAGTGGAAAAAAACTGTCAATCGCCCTCTCAATATGTGTTCAAGTATTGTCAAATAGTAAAAATTCTATGGCAAAAAGTGAAAGGAGTTAAAAAAACTAGTTTTAAAACAAAATGTTTGAACAATGTTCTGAATGATACTGAGCCATGGTGATGTGCCTGGTCCTTGAGAAAAATTTTTCCCTTGAGGGATGTAATTGTTATTGTGTCCTACATTTTATTATTAGTTTTTTTTTCTTTCATTTTTTGTCAACATGGCTTTGTAACTAAAATAATTTATATTTTTGTAAGAACAAAAAACCTTTGTTTTGTATTTTTGTTTAATAAATTGATGTTTTTTGCTATATCAAGTTATACATTGGTGGTTTATAGTGTATTTGTAAACGGCAACTTATTTTGCTGTAATGGTTTTTAGTGATCTTGTCTGCGTTAATCAGACTCCTAATACTAATTAGACATAAAGTTATGAGTGGATTTTTTTTCAGAAGCCTCCTACGAGGTAGAGCCCCCAATAAAATAAGACAAAAAAAAAAAGCCCCCCCCAAAAACAACCCATGACTGCAGTAGGAAAAATGCATAAAGGAAAGATTCATCGGAATACTGTGACCAGTTTACATATAGCTGTTTGTTTTTCTGGAAGAGCCCCAAGTCAGGGGTGGACAAACCGCAAAATATTAATGACCCTATCCACCAACATCAATTGTAATAACACGTACCTTCCTTTCTTCAATACAGCTAGTATATACATTTCACATGGATCCCACAATGAACAAAGCATTTGTATTATTCCTTGGTCCCTATAATGTAGTTATACCATTCAAGATTCCTTGGCCGAAAACAGTTTAGTTTGTGAGTACATCACATCACCTCATACACACCACCGTGCTCGCATCAGGCCACAACCTGATGGATCCAGGATCGGTTGGGGAGCACTGGTCACCATCTCCATAGGAAATCGGTTCACTATAGGATCCTGATCTGACGTTTTGCAGCTCTGTTGTGGGTGTGGTGGACACTTTGTGCGCAAGATGGGGCCTTGATCTGGGTCACAATTTTGTGACAGCCTAATGACTGTGTCCAATGATTATTGCAATGCAAAATGTGATTAAAATGGAAAGTTCACATCACTGGTGGACAGATTCTATCCCCTGGAAGTAAACTTAGAAACTTTCGATAGAAGCAGAGGCACGGAGGAGAGGTCTATAACGGACGAGGAATTGATACAGAAATTTATGAGAATATTGTCTAACTTTTCGCATTACAACAAACAATATCAATTATTGCTGGAAAGGTGTGACGAACGCCCTTAATGCAGAACTCCTTCAGGTATGTGTGATACTGAAATGCTTTCGAATGAGGTGAGTGGGCAGGTACAATTTTTTTGTGATGGGATTTCAATCTGAAAGAGGTTGGAGACATTTAAAGACCAACAACATTGGCTTAAGGGCAGGAACCTACCATACCCCGATTCTACCTATAAAGGTAAAGGGGTGGTAGGTGGATGGATGGAACGTGAGTGTTAGACCCTTTTTTCGGCTAATCCTCACGTCCCCCTGGTGTCTTTTTATATAAAACTTTAATGTATCTATATGCTAATTTTTGTATGCGGCTACTGGGGCGTGGAGTAGCCGACATGAGGCCTACTAGTCGCGCTTACTCCACTCCCCATAGCCACGTTACGGACTCTTGACTTTCTTCCGTCCTACCAGATAATCCTTCAGCGCGCAGCTCCTGGTAGCTGGGTGCCCTCGTCCTAGTCCCCCCCGTCTACTGCGCTTCGCTCAGTAGTTCCCGGAGCCGGGCCCGGGGCAGCAGCCGAAGGCCTGCGTTCTGCGCAATGGCGCACCCTATTGCTTCGTCCGTATACACCTTCAAGGTGCATTCCTACGGCCGCGTGCCTTGCCCAGGGAACCATAGGGAGGTGAGGGGTGAGCCTTGTAAACAATCTCCCGTCCCCTCCACAGGCCGACGAGCGGTCGATACTAACCGTGATCGTGAGCCAGAGTCCTATTAGGGCACAATCTTCGCAATCATCGGCGAGGTTCGAGCCAGACATTGACCCCAGAGTGTCCATCTGAATGAGACCTAAGGGCTGGATGCACACAATTGTGTCCAGCCCCTAGAACTTGCCCAATCCAACCGACTGCAACCCTTGCATTATGACAAGAAACATGTGCAAGGACTTCATGTTTGCACTGAACTTCTGCCCTTCAGAACAGAGATGCCTTTTATCAGATTTCAGTAAGAAAGCGCTCTCATCCTTGTGTTTTCACTGTGTGCATTTTTGTGCTCGTGGCTAACATACGGCCTTATCGTCCTTGCACAGGCTGCACTGTTGTGCGCATTTGTCCTCACACTATGGCCATTCACCACAGAACTTCTGCACTCGTGGTAAACATGCCATAAGCGGTGGCACTATCCCCCGGGTCTGCACACTGAGCAATGAGGAGTCCCTCGATCATATAAACTGTGACTTGGCGAACTTTTCCAGATCTAGTGTCCAAAATGAGACCATAACAATACCTCAGCTGTTTCCCAAATGTCGCAACAGCGGCAATTTAGGCAGTACAACTTATTGGCTACCGAAACAGAATACTTTGAGCTTCCAATCCGACCCTGTCCCACCTTTTCAACCTTTTGGACAGACCAGGAAGCGAGATGGGTTCCTTTAACATAGCGGGCACGACTTTGGACTGTGCCTGATACTGACAGGAAGGGTGCCATGTCAGGCAAACTCTGTGCCTATGAGGCAGCCTGTGTGTCCCAAGAGTCTCCTATGCCATAGGTTCGCCACCACTGATTAAAAAAAGAATATATGCAAGGAGATTCCCGTGCCGATGAACAGCCGCGCCAACAATGTATTACCTATACAGTTTTGGCTCAGTGGGTTTGGGCCTGCACACTTTCGTGTGTAAGCATCCTACCTCTGAACTCGTAGGTAAATTCTAGTTGACATAACACCATAAGATCTGAATGGTATTTTTAGTGAATTTTGACATGTAACTGTTGTTTCACATGGTGTATATTTTTTTTATATTTCTTTTTATTGGGGGTTTTGTAAGCGTGTGTTACTAGTTTTTTAATCTACTCTTGAAAGTTTCCTCCTTCCTCATTCTCAAATGTCCTTGCTAGGCAAAACTGTATCCTCATGTACGTAGTATACAGCTCACTGTTAAGGGATTCTGCACACGAAATTTGGTGTAAGACCACATACGAGTATTGGTCAAGCAGTAACACCTTGTCCAGATTAGGTTTCCCCTCTTTAAAACGACACACTATTTCTGGGGTGCCACCAGTTCAGAAGATATTGCTGTTTGAATCTGCTCACATCAAGTCTGTCCGTTAAAGGTATTCCAGGATCCGACATAATTCATTATACAATGTATCAAATATTAGCTAATATGTAATTAGTTTTTATTTAGATGGTCACATGTCCACATCACATTGTCCTGGCCCTGCCTGGGCAGGGTCATGTGATCACCAATACGTTTGGCTGTTGTTTGGTTGTTGAAGTGCATCCATATGGTCAGTGTGTTTGGGGATGGCATTACACATCATTACTATGGTACGACGGCAAGCAATCTGTTATAGCATCACTGTTAGCAGAGCATAAGTGGTAGGAGGATGTACTGAGAACCAAAGGATCATGGAACTTGTAGAGTTACCCGTGGCGGCCATCGTTGAGTATAACTACACCTACTTTAGAGAGGCCATAAACTTTGTAAATCATAAAATCAAATATTTAAGCTCCATTTTGCACTAATGACATGAGTATTGTGTATTCTTTTAGTTATATATCATCATGGGTTTTTGTGTCAGACGTTCATATTCGCGGACTACCCTTTAAGGGCAGCATGGAGAAGAGAGCTGTCAGATGCAAATACCGTCAAGCACTTCAATGACAAGACGAGCTCAAGTAAGAAAGTTGCTATGGCTACACATAGAAATTGGGGCCAATGATTCCTAAGGCACAGACGGCCAATGGAAGGGTTGGGTTGCTGAGACTTATTAGATATTCAGAGTATAACATATTTTGTTGTTCAAGAATAATTTTTTTTCATGGAAAAAATAAGACATCCCTCAATAAAAAAAAGCCATAACCCTTATTAAGCAAAAAATAACAGCGGACCCTGTCTTTTGATGTGCGGAACTTTACTTCACTGTTAAAACCTCTCCACTTCCATGACTTGATTTTATGAATGATGCCAACAAATTGACCCAAGAAAATGATCTGTAAGGTGTTTCAGGTGTGTTGACAAATACTGAAGGTTGGTCAATTCCTGCTGATGAAGGTCCTCTTTAAGTATTTTATGTACCTCTCTCTCCCTGCTCCCATCTACATCTATATATCTATATAGCTTCCCTTGTAGTCAAGTAAATATACTTCTTTTTTTAAAAAAACTAGTCCCTTACAGTAAGGGACTCTACGCCTTTATACACTATATTTGGACTCTACAAATGTGTGAAGTAAATTCAGGCTTTATGACCGTATAATCTATGCACGTCACCCATAGGGCAGTACAGACAAGGGTGTGGCAGGATATGTTAGGGGTCTCAGATGGAGGCTGAACTGAAGAGCGGCGTCGTGTTGGCCGTGTATAGGAGTAGAGGAATGAAATGCTGAAGCAAGCAGTAATCCTCTCTGTGGATTGGGATACATAGGTATTCTTGTAGCCTCGGTTATGGTTACACCTAAACGAATAGCTTCCATACTATTACGAAATCTCTTACAGGAAAGGCGCTCACAGCTGTCCGGCAGTAAGTCTCCTCCGCCCGCGTCACACAGGATGCTGTCAGGTCTATAAGGAGGATCTACTTCGCTCATCAGTACCACAGCGCAGCTGTCTCTTAGCAACGGGGACGCCACGAACATGGCAGCAGGTCGGGCCATGAAGGCGGAGGATACCTTCGGAGAACAAGAATAATGGAGCTACTTCAACAACCTCACGAGTCCTCCTCCTGTCCATCACACCGCCTGGTAATGTTCCCCGGAGAACTACAGCAGATTTACCGGGGTTTTACTTACGGCTTTGTACGGGTGGCGATACTGCACAGCGCCAGTAGGGGGCGAAAATGGCAAAATCGCTGAAATATTTATCTTTATAGAATTTTTTTTCTTGTGCACAACAAACGGAAAGTAATAAATTCTAAGCCCCAAAATGTCAAAAAGATCTGAGACATGGTGTGGGATTTAGGAAATTGTCTAAATGAGAAACTTTCTCACATTTTTGAATGAGAAGACACTTCTAATACTGAAACCAGGCTGTTTTCCCTCAAATATCTTTATGAAATGGGCCGATAAGTATTACTTACTTTAACTGATCACTACATAGAGGAGGAGTTAAGAAATTAATCTATCAAACAGTGTGGATTAGTAACAATTGTTTTTCCAGAAAGCCGGAGAATTCCTTATACCACCAGTTAGAAAAGTTGAAGCTCGCCCGGCTGGCAGTATGTTGGAACACCCCTGTCTTTTTGATGAGACAAATGTGGATGCTATCTTTAGGATACTGGACCCTTCAGGACAAGGTTCATCACAGAACTCAATACATAGAGGGTAAGGCTCAATGTTAGTTTAGTAATTAGTACAGAGTAACTACTAGAAATTTTCTAACATATCAGATGAAAACTTTAAATCTACCCTTCCTCTGGCTCTCATCTTCCATTGTTTAGACTGCTTTCCCATTAAATCAGACCAAATGCTGTTTAAAAGAGGTTTAAAGAAAAATACATTGTTAGCTGGCCTTTGGCACTGCCCCCGTTCATGGCACAACTCGCGTTTGAAAACTCTGCGCTAGCTCGGGCTATGTCTGGACACACACGGCTTGCCCCCGCTGTATCATCCAAATGCTCACTGCGCAAGCTTGAGTAGTGTGTGCGGTGCTGGGTATGGTCTAGCCGATCAGCTCGACGTTCCGAACCGTGCATGCACAGATTTTTCATAACAAAAGGGAAAAACGTTGGTGGTTGTTTTTATACTAGGGCAGAGAAAGCTGGTGACTGGACTCCTCCCTCCTGACTGTATTGAGAGAAACCAGTCTGAATAAAAAGTGGTCTTTAACAAAATCTGCCCATACAAACCAGAAAGGAGACCATGAAAATACAATGTAACAGCATCTAGAAGGTACTGTTAGTAAGGTTTATAGTGTGGTTCTTGTGGGACGGTTCCCTTTAAGAACAACAGACCAGGACGTGGCCCATGATGAGGCAAGTAATGGACTCTAGATCGCTTCAAAGGTCTGTGGATAATGGCGTCTGCTAACTGGCGATTGCTGCATCATCTTAAAAAAGGTCTATTTTTGCAGGAGATCCCTGCTTTTCTGCTTTCGTGTTCCTCCTCTACTTTATTTTGTTGCATGTACGGTTTTAAAATGACACTTTCTTCTAATTACGAATCACCGAGCTCCGTTGTAACATGGGCGCCAGGAACAGGGTTTGCTTCAGCATGCTGAAGCAACTCAAGAGAGAGGCTGCAATACTGCTAAATTCCATCATCATTTGTGCGGTCCGCACATCGATGTTGGTGCTTCTGAGGATTAGGTTTCCCACCCCAATAATATCCAAATATAATAGTCCCAGCACCCGTTGGGTTTTTGAGGCCAGAAAGTGATATTTTTTTACACACAGAAGTGATCAAAAGTGTGACGTTCGACCTCACTCAGGTCTTTGTCAACCTAAAAAGACATAATAGAAAATTTGTATATGACAAGCTACAAGATAACTTACCATAGTGTTATTGGTAATGTAGAGCAAAATAGAAGTCCCAGAACGGCAATATACTATGCTGTGGTTTACTGGGGATACCAGGTGTGAAAATATGCTATAAGAACAGAATTCCTAAATGGCAGAGTACAGCTGTATCAGGTAAACAGTAATCAGGTAACAGAATATTAAACATCACAATAATCCACCGGATACATAATAATAAATCATAATCATCATAACGCGTTAATAATAGAATCCAAATCAGGTACAGGTTAAGCGTCTTTGTACATAAGGGTAGGAGGCATCCGTGCATAATAATAGGCATTGTATTGGAAGGCCTGAAAATATAAGGAAAAAATGATTATACCGATCAGGGTGAAGATCAGGGCTTGGCTGGCTGTGCTGTGCGAGCATCCGGTATGGACACTATGGGGCACATTTCCTTACCACGGCCCATTCGCGATCCCGCGGGCGCTTCTCTGCACAGGATTCGGGGTCCGCGCTGGATTTAGATGTAGTTCCTCCACGCCGTCCACCATTGTCGCTGGCAGCGCCGAAAATAATCTTAACGCCCCCGAATGCACATCCCATAGAAGTGTGAAGGTGAGCGCTCCCCAAGCGACACATTTTCGGTTTTTAAATGCGGCGTGTTTTCCGAATACTCGTGGCTTTTTCCGTTCGGACGGCCACGCCCCCCGCCGATATTCTGGTCCGCGCATGCCGGCCCCGATGCGCCACACATCCGTCGGTGCGCCAAAACCCCGGGCAATTATGTACAAAAGCGGCGCAAATCGGAAATATTCGGGTAACACTCGGAAACGCTAATCGGCCTTATAATGACCCCCTATGTTTCTGTAGGGCGGTATTTGCTGATGTCCGCCGTGTCAGGGTTAATAAGCCCTAGGAACGCCCCCAGGTGTGACGTGACATCACGTGGGTCACCCAGTCAGTGACGGTTCGCGCTAGGCAGCGATGAAGAGGATGGAGCCTAGATGAATCGTTGGTAAGTATAGAGGAGGTGTGTAGGGGAGGGGATGTTTTGGTGTGTGTCTAAAGTACAATTGGTCCGTCTCTGAAGAGCGGGGGCGGTGTGTGTAAGACATTGCCATGGTGTTGGTGACGCTAGTTAATTAAACGGGCTAGGCAATAGGGGCACCGGTGAGCAATGGTAGATAAGTATGATATGGATATGTGATAAAATGGTAGACGGGGGTATGATATGGATGATGTGATAAGGAGCATAGTTTGTAATGGATGTAAAGAGAGTGTGTGGAGCTAGAGGAAGTATGGTAAAGTGGGTATTTGCAAGATTAATGCGAGTTATGTGTGGGAGATCTTACCACTGTAGAGAATTGTTGTTTCTATAAGGTCTCTGGAAGGAAAGATAAAAAACATTTAGGATCATAATGTAACAACAGCCTGTGTTATACAATCAAATAGCTAGAAAATTTCATAGTCTCGATTCATCCCTCGTGGTCTAGACTCGTGCAGGGTGTGAATCCAATAAGATTCACGTTTTTTCAACAGTTGTATACGGTTTCCTTCCTCCTCTCCTTGTCTTGGTACATGTTCCAGGACTGGAACCATAGTTGAGATACATTGTGGCGTCTACTCTGGAAATGGGCTGAACTGGTAGTATAATAAATTGTTGGTCCTGATGGTGGACTTATGTTGACCTATCCGGTCACCGCTCATTGGGTAGTTTCACCTAGTTAGATTAGGCCACAAGGGCACTTGATGAGGTACACGACAAAATTTGTGTCGCAAGTGAAATAATCTTAATGGGGTACGATTGACCAGTATGGGATGGGAGAATGTACTGACTTTGAAACGTTTGTGCATTGTGAGCATGATAACATGGGATGTGCCCTTCTTTGGTGACGGAGGAATTGTTGTCGTGACATGCGTGTATTGGCCTATGTCTGCTCTATAGAAGTTCTCTGAGATTTTGGGACGTTTTCTGCACAGTAGGAGAGTTGCCGAAATTCTGGAATTTCTGGTAGGCTCTGGTCAGGATCGACCAGTGTCTTCTGAGAATAGGAAGTATTTTGTTAGAGACTGGTGGTACTGTATGAACAAATGGTTACTCTGGGATGAGGGGAGTTGTGTTAGGAGTGGTGTTGCGTACTGTATACTGTCTGTGATGACACGTTCAGGATATTCCCCTTTCTCTAAATCTTTTGCCATCCTCGACAAGACGGGTGCTTTGCGTGTTGGTGTCGCGGACTAAGCGTCTGACGCGGGTGAATTGAGATCGTGTATGCCTAATGGTTGTAGGAGAATGACGCTGGTGTAGAGTAAGAGACTATTACGGTCTGTGTCTTTGCGGTAAAGATCAGTCACAAGGAACCCTGAGTTGTTGAGGGTAACGTGGTGTCCAGAAAGCTAATGTATGGTGTCGTGATGTACGTGATTGTAATTCGGGGTAAATGGAGTTCATATGTGATGGAATGGAGAGTGTCTCAGGTGGGCCATCCCAGATACAGAATATGTCGCAATGTATCTCTTATATGTGATGGCGTGTTGTTTAAGAGGGGATGGTCATAAATAAAACATTTCTCAAAATGGTCCATGAAGCAATTGCGTATGTAGGTGCTACATTTGAGCCCATGGCCGTCCCTTGAAGTTGTAGGTAAAATTGATCTTGGAACATGAAATGGTTCTGTTCTAGGACTAGGGTGAGGAGGTCCGTATGAAGGAGATTTTGGAGGTTTCGAAAGAGTGTTCTGTCGTAGCTCTGTAATGGCTAGAATGCCCTTGTTATGTTGGATGGTTGTTGTAAAGGCTAGTCACATCCCATGTGACTAGTCTGGCTGTGTAGGGACAGGACCTATTGAGCGAATGATATGGAGAAAATGATGAGGTGTCAAGTAGGATGACCGAGTGCTGGCGGATTAAAGTGTGAGGACTTTCCAGAAGGATGGATATGAGATAAGATGGAGTCTGTTGAAGCTACAATGGTCACCTGGTGGTTTATTGAGCGTTTGTGTATTTTAGGGAGAATATGAAGACTGGCATGACTGGATGGGGATAGTTAGAAAACGGGAAGTAGTATCTGAGATAAGGCCTTTGTTCTAGTAACTTGTCTAGAGTATTTTGGATCAGGAACTGATATGGGGTCGGGTCTTTGGGTAATTTGAGATAGATGTGTTCCTCACCTATTTGTCGTAGGCATTCATCCACATAGTCTTGTTGGTCCATTACCAATGCTCCCGCCTTTGTCGGCGGGTTGATAATAACCTCCTTGTTTTGGAGTAATGTACGTAGTGCCTGTCTGTTCCTGACGACATATGCTCTGAGTTTTGTAATGACCGCGGTTGAGGTCACAACCAAACTTCTCAATGTCCCTTGGTGACCATGCGGATGTAATTTCGATGGGGGATGGACTTGGGTGGCATGAATGTACTTTCTGTTCCTCAGACCCAGGTTCCTGCTATTATTGTTGAGTCTGTATTGTCTACCAAGGGATTGGTGGGGTTTCAGACTCTGGAAGTAAACCTTTGATGTCTGATAGAGCGAAAAACTCTGGAGGTCCATGTCCAATTGAATGTATCAAACTGATACTAGGGCAGAAGGATAGACCTTTCTGTAGTGTTCTATCGTGCGGGACTCAGTGAGTTGAGAGGATATATTAACGTGAGGATTGGGGTTTGGACAGTTCCTCACCCTGGGAGCGTGTTGTCACGTAGGTCCTTCCCTGGGTGGTCCGCCTGTGGCCCCGCTCGTCTTCTTCCTCTTGGTCGTGAGCTGAGTTACTTGACGACATCTTTCTGTATCTGGATGGCCCACCTGAGCACTCCCCAGTTCCATCACCAGATACTCCTATTTACCCCGAATTACATTCACGTTACATCACGACCCAATTACCATTAGCTTTCTGGACACCACCGTTACCCTCACAACTCAGGTTCCTGTGGACTGTCTTTACCGCAAAGACACAGACCGTAATAGTCTCTTACTCTACACACCTGCTCATTCTCCTACCACTCACAGGCCATACCACGATCTCAATCACCCGCATCAAGACGCTTAGTCAGCGACACCAACACCAAGCACCCGTCTTGTCGAGTGGCAGATAGATTTAGAGAAAGGGGATATCCTGAACGTGTCCACAGACAGATACAGTACGCAACACCCACTCCTACACAACTCCCCCTCATGTCCCAGAGTACCAATTTGTTCATTACGTACCACCCATCTCTACAAAATACTTCATATTCTCAGAAGACACTGGCGATCCTGACCAGAGCCCTACCAGAAATTCCAGAATTTCGCAACCTCTCCTACGTGTCAGAAACGTCCCAACCTCTCGATACCTCTCTCATTAGGCATCTAGGCCCATACACGCATGTCTCACACCACTTCCTCCGTCCCCCAAAGAGGGCACATTCCCATGTCTATCATGCTCACAATGCACACCGTTCTCAAAGTCAGTACATTCTCCCATCCCCATACTGGTCAATCGTACCCCCATTAAAGATTATTTCACTTGCGACACACAAATTTTGTGTGTACCCATCAAGTGCCCTTGTGCCTAATCTACATAGGTGAAACTACCCAATGAGTCGTGTGACCGGATAGGTCAACATAAGTCCACCATCAGGACCAACAATTTTATTACTACCAGTTCCAGCCCATTTCCAGAGTAGACGCCACAATGTATCTCAACTACGGTTCCAAGTCCTGGAACATGTACCAGACCAAGGAAGGAGGAAACCGTATCAAACTGTTGAAAAAACGTGAATCTATTGGATTCACACCTGCAGAGTCTAGAACCACAGAGGGATGAATCGAGACTATGAAATTTCTAGCTTTATTTGATTGTATAAACAGGCTGTTGTACATTAGATCCTAACATGTTTTTTTATCTTTCCTTCCCAGACCTTGAAACAACACTTCTCTACAGTGTGTAAGATCTCCCACACATAACTCGCATTTAATCTTGCAAATACCCACTTTACCCACTTCCTCTAGCTCCACACACTCTCCTTTACAATCCATATCACCAACTATTCTCTTATCCCATCACCATATCATACCCCGTCCCATTTCTCATCACATTATCCATATCATACTCTATCTACCATTGCTCACCGGTGCACTATTCGCCTAGCCCGTTTATTACTAGCGTCACCATCACCATGGCAATGTCTACACACACCGCCCCACTCTTTCAGAGACGACCAATGTACTTTAGACACACACCAAAACATCCCCTCCCCTCACGCCTCCTCTATACTTACCCAACGATTCATCTAGGCTCTTCCTCCATTCATCGCTGCCTCAGCGTGAACCGTCACGTGACTGGTGACCCACGTGATCGTCACGTGATCGCCACGTTCACACCTGGGGCGTTCCTAGGGCTTTTAAACCCTGACACGGCGGCACTCAGCAGCATACCGCCTACAGACACATAGTGTCAATACTATGCTCGCCAGCACAGCCAGCCAAGCCCTGATCTTCACCCTGATCGGTAATCAATCATTTTTTCCTTATATTTTCAGGCCTTCCAATACATGCCTTATTATGCACTGCTGCCTCCTACCTTAGTCACAAGACGCCTTACCCTGTACCTGATTTGGATTCTATTATTAACGGTTATGATGATGATTTATTTATTCTGTATCCGGTGGATTATTGTGATGTTCTAAATTCTGTTTACCTGATACTGTTTACCTGATACAGCTGTACTCTGCCATTTAGGATTCTGTTTATATAGCATATTTTCACACCTGGTATCCCAGTAAATCAGCATAGTATATTGCCGTTCTGGGACTTCTCTTGCTCTACATACCATATACCACTATGGTCTTAGTATCTTGTTAGCTTATATATACAATTTTCTATTATGTCTTTTAGTGTTTGACAAAGACCTGAGTGTAGGTCGAAACGTCACACCTTTTGATCACTTCTGTGTAAATAAAATATCACTTTCTGGCATCAAAAACCCATACGGAGTGCTTGGATTTACTTATATTTGCTATAATTCAGGATTGGTACATGATAAATAGTGTAGTACACAATATATAGAATGTTGATGATGCAACTGCTGTTGTATTGCATACATTTTAATATTCTTTTGTTTTAAAAAAAAATATATATATTTTTATGTACAGCTTTAAAAACCCTTGGAGTAGATGTCGTCAACTTACCTCATCCGCCTGAGAAAATCACACAGGAAGTTTTCAGACATGATATGTAAGTAGTTTGCATCAGTTATTGCATAGAGAAAATAAAGATTCCAGCTGCAGTTTATTGGTAGATGAGCCCACAATCCTCGCTAAATGACATGCCACTTCCTACGCCACAGTGGTTTAGCTCATTTGAATGTCGAAACAAACTCTACATTACACTTTATATTTAATCGGACATACATTAACCTATTTCATATTCACTTCATATTAGAACAAAAGAAGTATCAGAGAGGAGAAAAATGTCCTAATAGTCCCTTCCATCAATGCCATAGGTGGGAAAACATCTCTTCAATATTTGCCTTAGTGGAAATGCGCACACTGATGCACTTATTGGAAAATAAATTAAAGCGGTATTCCCATCTGGGCATTTACATTTAATTGATTTAATTTGCCATATGTAAACATTTCTTCAACTGGATGTTATTAAAAAAAATAATTTCTTATAAATGTAGTCATATGGTCCATTAGAAACTAGAGCTTCCTCGGATACGGCCACCTCTGCTGGAGGGATTGCCCAAAGAAACAAAATGTCCAGAAGTTACTGCAAGTCTCACACCCGTCCTTGTGGTAACGATTGCTGAATCCAGGTGGTCAGACAGGACTCAATAGCGCATGTCTGGCCACCGCTGCCAGTGTGTGAGGTGGTCGTATCCGAGGAAGCTATCTCGTTTCTAAGGGACAACATGACTACATTTGTGAGAAATTATCTTCACACAGGAACATTTTTTTAATTACATCAAATTGAAGAAATGGTTACATATGGCAAATGAATTCAATTAAATATAAATGCCCAGATGGGAATACCCCCTTAAATATCTTGTGACTATATTGTACGGACTGTAGTCTACATTCATTTTATATAGCATCTGTTAGTAGAATTTTCACCAACAGACTTTTTTCACCCACAGGAGGATTCATCTGAAAAAATCTTCTTCAACTTTTAAGACCTAGCTTCCCTGCTGTTGATCATGGCTGTCGTAAGAAGAATGACTCAATGCCATATGATAAATAAAACACAAAGATAATATTCTAATAAAAATATTAAGGAGGTTTCCCACTTATAACTATTTGTCTGTACATGGTGATCACGTCACTTGAGAAGCTACAGGCAACTGATCGCCCAAACTTTCCTGTGGTCACCTGACAATATAAGCTGACTGGGCCCATAAGAAGAATTATATATCCATATACTTTGCGATTAAAAAAATAATGGTTGTGACTGAAAACCGCTGTGGAAAAGTTTTTCTGTAGAGAATTACAGAATTAGTATGCAGGGAACAGCCGATATATTGTGCTCCGACCTATTTGTGTCATGCTGGTAATATTAGATACATAAATTGTTCAGGATTTAGGGCACGAGGTCTGTTTTCCTCCTTTTTAACATACAGAAAGATACACTCACCGGCCACTTTATTAGGTACACCTGTCCAACTGCTCGTTAACACTTAATTTCTAATCAGCCAATCACATTGCAGCAACTCAGTGCATTTAGGCATGTAGACAATCTCCTGCATCAGCATCAGTATGGGGAAGAAAGGTGATTTGAGTGCCTTTGATCGTGGCATGGTTGTTGGTGCCAGAAGGGCTGGTCTGAGTATTTCAGAAACTGCTGATCTACTGGGATTTTCACGCACAACCATCTACAGAGAATAGTCCGAAAAAGAAAAAACACCCAGTGAGCGGCAGTTCTGTGGGCGGAAATGCCTTGTTGATGCCAGAGGAGAATGGGCAGACTGGTTCGAGCTGATAGAAAGACCACCCGTTACAACCAAGGTAGGCAGAAGAGCATCTCTGAACGCACAGTACGTCGAACTTGGCACATGGGCTCAGCAGCAGAAGACCACACCGGTCCACTCCTTTCAGAAGACATGAAACTGGAGGACAGTAGAAGATTGGAAAAACGTTGCCTGGTCTGATGAGTCTCGATTCGGATGGTAGGGTCAGAATTTGGCGTCAACAACATTAAAGCATGGATCCATCCTGCCTTGTATCAACGGTTCAGGCTGGTGGTGGTGGTGTCATGGTGTGGGGAATATTTTCTTGGCACTCTTTGGGCCCCCTGGTACCAATTGAGCATCGTTGCAACACCACAGCCTACCTGAGTATTGTTGCTGACCATGTCCATCCCTTTTTTATGACCACAATGTACCCAACATCTGATGGCTACTTTCAAGCAGGATAATGCGCCATGTCATAAAGCTGAATCATCTCAGACTGGTTTCTTGAACATGACAAGGATTCACGTACTCAAATGGCCTCCACAGTCACCAGATCTCAATCCAATAAGCATCTTTGGGATGTGGTGGAACGGGAGATTCGCATCATGGATGGGCAGCCGACAAATCTCGCGGCAACTGTGATGCCATCATGTCAATATGGACCAAAATCTCTGAGGAATGCTTCCAGCACCTTTTGTGATCTATGCCACGAAGAATTGAGGCAGTTCTGAAGGCAAAAGGGGGTCCAACCCGTTACTAGCATGGTGTACCTAATAAAGTGGCCGGTGAGTATATTATATATAATACACAACAAATCTAAGTGTCCTCAAAGTGATCCATTTTTTTTTTTTTAAATGTAGTAACGCAAGCTTTGTAATTAGATCCAGTCTTAGGCTACATTCACACTAACGTATGGGGGACGTATATACAGCCGACGTATATACGACCGATATACGTCCCCCATACACTTCTATGGGCGCACGGCACCCTACGGGAGCGGTACGGTGCCGCACACGTGCGGCACCGTACCGTTCCGTACCCGGGAAAAAGATAGGACCTGTCCTATCTTTTCCCGTAATACGGCGCCGTGCGCCATAGGTTGCTATGGAGAGGGGCGGGGGTGAGCTGCGCTCACCTCCTCCTCTCCCCGCCCCGTACACTGCCGTTGCCCGCTACGGTACGGGCGGGCAACGGCAGTGTGAATATAGCCTTAACAATACAAGAACTTTTTATGTTTTTTGAGTTTATCACATCATATATCCATAAAATATGGTTTCTGTAACCCTTATTCAAAAGTATCAACACCACTCACAGATATTGCAATGATTTCCCTTGCAGGGAATAGTTTATGATATATACATTGGTAATGTGGCTACGTAGTGGTTGTGATGAGAACTGCAGCCCGCTGTTTTGAATCATGTTGCAATTCTTTTGAGTAAAGGTGAGGGTAGACACATTTGCTGCTCATTATAGCATTATGGCTGTTTGTAAATCCAAAAACGTCCAAATCGCAACTTATTGCACAAATAAAGAATGCATACAATGCAGACAACATGTGAAATAAGGTATGGGAAGGCGTTGTATGAGATGTGGTAAATGAACAGACAATTCCAAAATAATTAAGAAGACAATCAAGAAAGATATTGAAATGATTACAAATAACAATAACTTAATAAAACACAAGACACAGACTGGGTTCACCGTATCACTTAGACATTATGGCTTAGTATTAAAAATGATCTGATCACACAAGATTTGGTGCTAGTTTTTATGATTGCAATACGACTTCAATAAATAGTTAGAGAAAACAACATCACCAGTGACCAGTGGGTTGATATTTAACACACATGGGCCATGAAAGGTGTTCATGTTGTCCTTATCTTTTCTTTTTACGGGACTAAATTATTGATGCCCTTTCCAAAAGATACTGGACTACAGACTAAAGACATTGGACTGTAATATTAGGCCAACACCTGCCCAACCTGTTTCAAGAGACTGCAGAGCTCAAATAAGTGCAGTGGCTTCTTCACTCCTTCCCAAACACTATGCCATACATTGTATAGTGGTTGTGACTGGTATTGCAGCGCACACCCACTCATCTCAATGGCCATGTAACTATTTAGTCCAAGTAGAATCTATTTCACATTCCTATCATCTTATCCACTTCTAATACATATATACAGGATGGCCAGATATATTAACACAACTAACGATTTTGATGCACAATAAGGAAGAATTATTTTCCAGTATTGGGCCAGTTTGTTCGTAAATTGAAAAGAATTTCCACATCCTGCGGTGCCAGCTTATAGACTCCAAGTTCATTAAGTGCTGCTGTAGCAGAGGGCACCTTGTCCTTGGTAAAGGGTTTATCCATGTACTGTGCTGCAGACTGTAACACGTCTTTCAGGAGCAGTGCCGACCCCACACTAAGATTCAGAATGATGCATGCTTCTTTTACACTGCCATAACAAGAAATACTGATTAGATTTTAGCCTGTATTAAGAGCGTAACACAATATGGCTGGGAGGTGAAGTAGTCATGACAGACAGTAAGAACTATAATATTATACATGAATGTTTATATACTCAGTTCTAATATCTCATAGACTTAACTTTATACTCTATATAATTTTATACTCACTGCTTAAAATAGTTCTCAGGCCTTTTGCAGTAGTGGGAAAATAAAGGAAAGAGGTTCCGCGACATATCAAACTGCAACTGTGCTGCTCCTCCTTCATTAAAATGGTTGGCCAAGATGACCTGTAAGACATTCATTCCAGCACTGATAAGCAGCTAAAACTAAAAAGGGATTTTCCAGTGTTAAGAAATAAATGTTAACCCCTTCCTGCAGGTGCCCTTTTTTGTTTTTTTTGTTCTTTTGCTTATTTTTATGTGTATGGAACTTAAAAATGGCTTGATTTCTGCATAACATACTGTACTTCCTGGAGGCGGTATTTCATTTTCCATATTGTGTGCTAGGAAGCAGCCAAACATTACAAATGCAGAGGAACTTGACGAAAAATTGCATTTCTACCATTTTCTTGTGGGCTCTGCTTTAACAGCTCTCAATGTGCGGTCCAAATTACACCTCCCTTTTATTCTTTGGGTCAGTGTGATAATGGGGATACTAAATGTATTTTATTTATTGGGTTTTAAAAAAAAATAGAACCTTTTCTACAAAAACATTCTTCAATTTGCTATATTCTGACACTAATAACTTTTAGATACTTTGGCATATAGAGCTGTATAACATGTAAGTTTTTGCAGGATATGATACCACTGATCAAATGTATGGGACTGTACAACCTTTTGATCACTTTTTATTTACAAAATGATAAAAAGTTTTGGACATGTGGGCACTATTTTCCATTACTTGGTTTACCGATGGGACATAAACCCCCCCCCCCCCCCCCCCCCCCGGGGGTACTTTAACCTTCGGTAGTTTGAGGTTACAGTATATGGCGTTTTTGCACATAATCTGTTGCAATGTGCCACCGCCACAGTGTAACAGATCTGCATAAACGACAAGGAGTCGTCATCTAAAAGCAGTGGTGAAAGTGAAAGACTGGTGGAAAGCATGCCAAGACGCATGAAAACGGTGAATAAAAATCATGGTTATTCCACCAAATATTGATGTCTGAACTTGTCCTGTGTTAAAACATTAGTATTGTTGTTTCTTTGCATTTTTTGAGTAATGGCAGCACTTCTGCTTCTTTTTTATTTTTTTTTTATTAAAATTTTTAGCGTGCAATTTCTGAGACAGAATTTGTATAATATGTCAGTAGTTTAAAATGCTTGAGAATGGCTGCATAGAGTCAGCCGAAACGTAGCTCTTACCACTGGTGGAATAAACATTCACTATTTATCTTGGAGTGCGGCTTCCTTCCTTGGAGTTTGTATGTCAGTAGTTTATATAATAATTGCAATGTACATTTAACTCAAAAATTTACCAATGAAGAGAAAAGTCGGAGAAACTGAATTTTTTTTCTCCTTACAATATAAGCTGATATGTAATTAATTGTTATTTAAAATTTTGCTTCCCTCAGCAGAAAATTCTGTGGTCATACATTATAATGAAGAATTATAATGCTACTGGCCCTTTACTCAGTCAGGTGATTTCTTCCGCGTGCAGGGCAGACACAGGAAAGACGATGGCCGCTGTGTCCACGTCACATATTCTGCACCTGCCTGGGCAGGTCATGTGATCATCACTATGTTTGGCTGTAGTCGGTTGGTTGCAGTGCATCCAGTATGGCCAGTGTTGTGGTGAGACGTCATATTAGTGAGGTAATGTGCAGTGATAGCAATAACACATCATTACTATGGTAACAGAGCAAGAAAGTCTGTTACATCGTCACTAGGAGCAGAGCATAAGTGGGAGGAGGGTTTACTGAGACCTAAAAGATCATGGGACTTGTAGTTTCCAGAGCTGGCCATCTTGCTGATACTTTAGAGAGGCCATAACATTTTGTGAATCATAAAATCAAACTAATTTAGCTACATTTTGTGATAAATGACATTAAATTTTGTTATATTCATTTATTTATAGCATCATAGTTTTTTGTATCAGACGTTCAAATTCCCGGAATACCCCTTCAACGTTTTATCCATCTTCTATTGCCCTTTTTACTTACATCTTGATAAATGAACAAATCAAGCTTTTCAGCAAGCATCTGCCAAGCACTTTTGAATAAAGTATGACAAAGCTGTTGCTCCAATTGTAGAAGACGGTCCCTGAGAGTCAGTAGCATAGGGCATGCGGAGCTGGACAGGGACATCACCGCTTGTTCAGACTGTGATGGCAACGATAGCCACCTGTAATGAAAATGAGATAACAAGTTACCAAAAGGAGATGGAAGGATTAGATCATGAAACATTTTTTAGTCTGAGGGAAACCATGTCACATTTAGCTTCCTTAAGGAGCTGCAATACTATATATTTTAGACTATAAGACTTTCCTTACTATAAGATGCACCCCAGATTTAGTCATCCAAAAAAGGAAAATTATATCTTTCACCAATTAAAATTTCCCTGTCGCTAGCACACAAGTACAGCACACACAGCTCTGCTACATCCATACATTTAACCACACATCCATACATTCACACACAAAGCACTGTTACATTGATACATTTAGACATACCGCTCTGCTACATCCATTTCTTCACAGGTTCACAGCACTGCTATATTCACACAAACAGAAATAGGAACACACTCAGCACTGCTATACACACTCACACACCTTCTTCTCACCCTGTCCCAGCCCATTCCTGGCAGCATGAGTACCTTGAGTGTTGTAGCAAGCATGTGATCAGTCACATGCGTCGGACATCACTCTAGGTCCTGTGTTTGTTACAGTCAGGACGCGGGTAAGGGAGGGAGAGCAGCGTGAGTGTCTGCTCTCAGAGATTGTGTGAAGAGCTATGTCAGCGCTTTACAAGATCTCATTATCTGGCAGTGCTGGATTCTCCTTACCTTCAGACTAGAAGATGCAGGCTAAAAAGTGCATCTTATAGTCCAAAAAAATACAGTAAATATAAAAGTATTTAGCAAAAAATGGTAACTTCTGGCATAACTTAAACACATGTATACGACTTTTATTAACTCCCATTGGTGATTGGTGCCAACCTGCATATTGTAATGTAAAAAGCTGAGTGACTATATATGGTTCGAGAAGTTATGTAACTTCTGTATGTATTCGCCCCTTTACAGAACTCCCCTAGAAGAGAATAAAAAGAGATGTGCACAAGCATAGACATCTATCAATTTATTATATGCATGGATGCAGCAGCCAAATGACTACATGCAGCAGCTTTTCTTGACAACATTGGATAAGCATTGGTTAAAGGGGTTTTCCCACAAAGAATAGGGAAAACAGGACAGGGCCTAACTTGCTTATCAGTGGGGCCTCAGTGCAGAGACCCCCATAGATCACGAAAACTATCATAGATCATTTGCCACTCCGTCAGATTAAAGGAGCAGTAATGCGCGGCCGTCTGCTCCACTAGTCTGACGGAGCGACGAGGAGTCCGACTGAGGTACGTGGGACACCATCCAAGCCCTAGTTTTTGTGATCTGTGGGGGTCTCAGCACTGAGACCCCCACTGAGCAGCAAGTTTTCTTCGTGAGAAAACTCCTTTAATAAGGGGTTCCTTAACTGTGACAGTTGATCATTAAATTTTGTTTCTGAGAAGAAGAGTGCTGGCTAGATGGGGTGTAGATTAAGTTCCTCTGTAAGAGTTACATTTACCTTTCCTTCTTATACATCTTTGCACCTTCTTTGACTTCTCGAAAAACATGCTCTACCTGACGTGATAACATATCATTCTTTAGACGCTCCAGTAGATTAATCATATCATCAAAGACAGAGATTTCCATGGAAGCCAGCTGTCCGAGTTGAAGCTTACTGCTAGAATTGGTATCGGTGCAAACCTCCAGTGCTGCCTGCTGCAGCTGTAAAAAGAACTGCAAACAGAACAGAATTAGCTGAAGATTCATGACGAACAGAACCTTTTCAAAACACAATAATGCCACATAGACTAATAATATAAACCACATGTCCATTTTATACATAAAATTGGCACTGGAATGATTTACTTTTCTCTAACTGACCTCTACATAACTCCAAACATAAGCTGCTTAACCGCACTGCTAGATACTCCTATAGGGCAATGCCCACATCAACAATGCCACCCGGATTCCTTTAAAGGGGTATTCCAGGAATCAGCATAATTCATATATAAATGGGTCCTTATATAGAAGCAAATATGTAATTAGTTGTTATTTAAAATTTTGCTCCCCTTAGCAGAAAAATGCTGATGACATACACTGTGATGGAGATTTAAAATGCTACTGGCCCTTTAATCAGTCCGTTAATTTCCTCCACGCGGTCCGTTGCAGAGCATACACAGGACAGAAGATGGCCGCTGGTCACATGTCCACATCACATGTTCTGCACCTGTCTGCGCAGGTCATGTGATCACCACTATGTTTGGCTGTAGTCGGTTGGTTGCACTGCATCCAGTATGGTCAGTGTTGTGGTGATGGCAGTTACACGTCATTACTATGGTAACAGTGCAAGAAAACCTGTTATATCATCACTGGGAGCAGAGCACAAGAGGTAGGAGGAGTTACTGAGAACTAAAGGATCTTGGGACTTGTAGTTTCCAGTGGCGGCCATCTTGGTGATAACTTTAGAGAGGCCATAAAATTTTGTGAATCATAAAATCAAACTATTTAAGCTCCATTTTGTGACTAATGACATTAAGTTTTGTTACATTCATTTATTTATAGCATCATGGGTTTTTGTATCAGATGTTCATATTCCCGGAATACCCCTTTAAGTTTATGCCCCAAAAAGTAAGAGTTGTATTATTACTTTACCCATATAGCCGACTATAGGTAAAACAAGCCATCTTTTCTGAATTGTGCATAGTAATTCACCATTTAGACACATTCTTACACATCTGAACATTCATAAATACTCACAATGTTGTCAGCCCAGTCTCCAAGCACCGCTGCAATATAATTGACGGCATTTAGAATTGCACAGTATTTAAAGCCTAGAAGTGCTCGGCTTTCTTCCTTCATCACTTGTGTTAAACGGATCCTGAAGTCATCAACCAAATCTTTCTGAAGCTCCAAAAACTTCAATTTCTTTTCTGCTGTTGGGAGGTTCTTATATCTGTCTGTTAGTCACAAAAAAAGGACACAAATTGCAGTGATACAGCACAGACATTACTTTGTGGTATCAAGAACGGCAAAGTAGAGACCTAAGGGGAGGGCAACATACGCTTCACAAAGAAGAAATACAACTCTGAATGTTAGTGGGCAAGTATCATATAGTGGGTGATCAGTAATACATGGCTGGACTGTAGCTATGAATGGGCTGATGGATAGATGGTTACAGTCTCTTTAGAAATTATCGTATAAATAAAAAAAGGCAGAATCTTCACCATGAGGGAATAATAAACGTTCACTTGTTCAGACATGTTGGCTCACCGGAGCAAGCAATTCTCGCACTTGCATGGTGAGCCCTCTCCCTCCCGGATGCACACCGAGAAGTGAAGGCGGCTTCACTCTCCATTCAGGCTGGGAAGACTGAATCTGCAATAGGCAAGCAGCTTGATGTGAAGAAATCAGCTGTTGGAGCAATAATTAGAAAATGGAAGACATGCATGACCTCCAATAATCTCCCTTGGGGTTTGCACTCAAAATTTCACAATACATGGCCCCATTCACGCTTTCATTTACACAGATCAGTCAGATCAGTCCCTTTGCAGAGAAACAGCCCCAAAGCATGAGGTTTCCACCCCCCTGCTTCACAGTAAGTATGGTGTTCTTTGGATACAACTCACTCACTCTCCTCCAAACACGACAAGTTGTGTTTCTATCAAACAGTTTACTTTGGTTCATCTGATGATACAACATTCTCCCAATACTCTTCTGGAACATCCAAACGCTCCCTAGCAAATTTCAGACAGGCCCAGCAGATATTTACTGTCTTAAAGGGGTTTGTCCATGAAAGAAAATTCTCAAATTTAACCCCTAGGCGCACCACGAGATTATACTATGTCCCCGGGGCTACATGCTAAGGGCACCGGGACGTAGTATAACGTTCAGCTTCTGGGACCGGCTTACGAACGGAGCCGGTACCAGGAGCAGCAGCTGTCAGCTATGATATACTCCGATCGTGGGTGTTAAGTTCTTACACGCCGCGGTCAAGCATGACCGCGGCGTGTAACGGTGTTCCTGCTGTGGATCGGTTCCCCTGTGCCTCTTACCGGAGGATCCGATCCTCTTCTGGTCTGCCATGTGCTCCGGGGCTGCCCGATGTCCCTGTCAGTCAGATCCCTTCTGGGTCTAACTGTAAACTGTCTGCGCATGCTCTGCATGCTCAGACAGTTTATACTGCTCTACAGTGGTATTGCCACATCCGTAACAATCTGTATAATAAAGCAGAATCGTAACTGGACCTGCACGGTAAACGCGGGGGGGAAAAATGCAAAAAAACGTTCCAAAAAAAGACCTTTTTTTTTTTAAAGGTATTAATTAAAAATTATCTAAAGAGTGATTAAAAAAATGTTACGCACTCTAAAATAAGCCCACTTAAAAAGAACAACTCGTCTCGCAAAAAATAAGCCCCTAACCATATTTGTCAGCCGAAAAATAAAAAAGTTATGCATATGAAAAGATGGTGATGCTAAAATGAACAAAATTTTCTCCAAATTAGTTTTTATACAGTAAAATTTAATAAAATACACAAACCCCCCCACATATTTGGTATCGCTATGTCCGTGACAATCTGCATAATAAAACCGAATCATTATTGGACCCGCAAATCAAACCCCGTAATAAACAACCTCAAAAAACTCTCCGAAAAAAAGATGATTTTTAATTAATACCCGTTAAAAAAAATGCTCTAAAAAGTGATTTAAAAAAGTTCAGCACTAAAATAAGACCACTAAAAAGAACAATCCTTCTCGCAAAAAATAAACCCCTAACCAGATTTGTAAGCTGAAAAATAAAAAAAAGTTATGCATATGAAAGTCAGTGATGCTAAAATTTACATTTTTGCCTAATTACTTTTTATTCAGCAAAATGGGAAATATTTTTTTAAAAACCTATATAAATAAGGTCTTTTCGTGGAGACCAATAGAATAAAAATAATATACTATTTTTACAGTACGGTAAACGGCCAAAAAAAAAAATAATACAGCTATAACCACTTATAGTGACACAGGGCAGATTTGAAAAATGGGGCTGCGTCCTTAAGGCCAAAAGAGGCCCGTAGGGGTTAAATCCCCCTAGTGATGTTTACACAATAAAGATCATTTTTAACTGGTAACTGTACAATTATACTCCGTTTTATTGCTGTTTTAGCTCCTATCGCTCAGTAATGGTCAGTGTAAGATTCCAGACTGTGGGCGGGGACTCTCTAAGCAGACACTTCATAATGCCTCTAGTGCTATGAGATGCTGTGTGCTGACAATGTGCTTAGATTACCAGGTTACAGGTTTATATACACTTTCATTTAACTTCTGAACATTCACTAGTATCTTATACATAGAAAGAGAGATTAGACAGATCAGAGATGATGAGATCCATAAGATGCATATAGCACATGACATTCTCGGCTTTGCTATCAGAGCCATAACATACACGGTCAGCTCTGCTGTGCCTGTGTGGGTAGGAAGGGATGCTTTACAGAGGAGCAACTAATGGGAGGAGGGTTGTAATGGAGCAGAGGAACGTTAGGATTTGAAATTCCCCGCTCCAGAACTTAGCTGAAAAATCTGGCAGAGAGCCAGTTAAGATAACAGAATGAATACATGAGAAATTAAAAAGCTTTTATGAACTGACCAAAAGCAGATTGCTATTAAGGATTAAATACAAAATTGGAACATGTCAGCAGTGAAAAATGACTTTTGTGATTAAACAAAGTCTAAATGAAAAATGTTTTTGGAAAAGAAGTTACCTGTGATAACAAGCAGAAGAGTCATAAATGTCTCTGCACAGTCAGGAAATTTCATCTCGTCCACATCAGAGATGTCTTTGTATTGTGATGACCAGGCCGCCTCTGATGACAGCATGGAATCCATCTTCTCTAGAGCCACTAGCAATAAGAGGAAGATACCATCATGATCATTACATGACATTATTTTAAGTGTTTTAAATGGTAAGACTCCCAACTATGTGTTGGATTACAAGCAGGTTACCTTGCAAATGTTTTAGGGGGATTGTATTGCTGCTAAAATATCACAGTGACGAAACTGCAAAATTATCATAAGCTGCACGACCTTGTGCTTGTGAAATAAGCATGTTGCCTGGATATGAAATTATTTGGTAAATCATACTCTCTTACATTTCCTTTCTACTGTCAGCCATCGTTGAAAGAAGGTGTCCTCTGAAAGGATGTGCATGCAGTTTGGCAAGCTGCCTAAATATCCATGTGTCGTGTGGAGCTCTCTTTGAAACAAGAGTACCTCATCCACAAGGTGACAGAAAAGTACATCATCGTACAACAAACAAGGAATGTCAACAGACAACTTTTCCAGTACCAACATGACAAGTCCTCGAGTAAACTCCATCTGCAGAAAAAAACAAGGAGACTGGCTGCTAACATTCATATTAAAGGGGTAGAAATGTACATAATTTATACATACGTTATTAATAGAACAGAACTTTTAACTAAAACCAATCTCAATGTGTCTAGCAAAATAACGTATTGGGTGACATATATTACACTATATTACCTTTGCATTGACAGTGGATCCAGCCTTCTTCAGAATTGGTTGAACTTTTTCATTTAGAAATTTTGTGTGGTTTCCAATCCACATTAGAACCTGGGTAAGGTACCACTCAGGCTAGATGAAAAAGCAGAGAGATACTTTAAAGTCACAGAAAACTTACAGGAAAAACACAAAATGTTCCATCCAAATACTCATGATCCTGTTCATATTTCTGTCATAGTCACTAAACAAAGCAATGACAGGTCATTTTTATTACATGGTTAATTTATACGTTAATAACTAGATTGCTTTTTATTCAGCATTTTCATGCAAATAAACATTACGAACAGGTTGAGGTTGTTCTCATCTTCAATAACTCAAATTGTTCTGATATTTACTGGTTATAAATATGAATGTTTACATGCACATGGCTGCAAACAGGCCTCACCTTACTTAAAACATTGGTTTGTCTGTTTCCTGTAAAATGGTAGCGGAACCTTTTCTGAAGAGGAAGTAACATAATTTGAATCGGAAGAATGATGGGAGGAGATGCTGGAAGGGAATATTTCTCTGGCATCTGCTTAGGTTTACTGATCAACTCATCTCTAGGGTTACATTGTAAGGAAATATTACATCTACAACAAATACATTATCAACCATCAAATGCCTGAATGCACAAGTCAACTATACTTGATACCCACAACAAAACTAGTTCCCTGCTTTTTTTTTTTTTTTTACCCAACATGTTATAACTCAAAGGGATCTTAATTTTGGATTATTAAACCGAAATGTTTTATTGTATTTTCCCAATGTTTGAAAAACAAAATTGGATTGTGCAGTATTCACCAATCCCCATCAGTTCCATAGAGATTAATGGAGCAGAACGGCCATGTGCAGCAATCTGCTCCATTAGTCTGACGGAGCGACGAGGGGTCCTACGGAGGTACGTGGGACCCCATCTGACCCTTCATTTTCGTGATCTGATCAGCAACTTTTCGTGGGAATACCCCTTTAATGACCTATTGTATGGACAGGTTTTAGTTGCTGACTCTAGGAAAACACCAACAAAGAAATAGGTTTCAGGAGCTGTAAATAACAAAACCTCAGTATACACTGCACATCGTGTAAAGGATACGAAATCTGAAGCTTCAGGAGTTGAATAAAGAGAGTTTCCAAACTAGCATAAACCTCTTTCACGCTCGCTCCTCCAGCTGTTGATGATGAGGAAGAAGAAATGGGCGTTTGCAGCTGATGGGGACCAATAAAAGGCCATTGTAACTGAGTTAACACTTCTTCAAAGTCACTGCAGACAAAGCAAATTTGGGTATCATTAAGATACTATAGTAATACTGCACCAAACAATAAACTCAACATTAAAACTGCTTTATTATTGGGATCAAGAGGTGATTTCTTCAAAAGATTACCTTGTTAATTTGTCTTTCAGTATTTTGTGCCAGAACTGAACAGTAGATGTAATAAATTTCAACAGATGAAAGCAAGAGGAGTCTTGGAGCTTGATAGCTTGTTCTGTCATAGACACCAGAGTACTTGCAGCTTCAGCTACATTATTTGTCATTAGATGTTGCTGAATATTGTCACTGCCAACAACAAAAGCATAATTTGTGTTAACTCCCACCACAACACAACATGAACATAACATAAAAAGATGTTTCAGGTTTATGGTATTATTCAAGTCACAGCCTCCTGTTTACCTAAGTTCCTCAATATGAGAGATCCATTTCAAATAATTAAGATGCCTTTCAACTTCATTGATCTGGTCTGTCAGCACCCCAAGATCATCCATCCATGGTGTAGCCTCCTCCAGATGTTTACCAATGGATTCACTCACTGTGGCTTCTCTTTCCAGCAGAGTGGCGAGGGCAGACTGCGTACTTTCAGCATTGCTCAGCGCAACCTGAATTCGCTTTGGAGCCTCAGAAGAGACTGTTAAAACCTTGAGATAAAAATTATTTATTTTAATATTTAATTAAAATGACCTGAAATACAAACAGACCTTTATAGATGCAAATCCATTTTGTTCAAGGCAACACTCTTTCCATACCTGTTCCTCCAGATGTTTCTTCTCTTCTGCAATTTTCTCAATAAGACTGGAAACTTTACACAAAGATTTGAAATCATTTCCAATCTCCTTCTCCACAAACTCACAAACATAAAAAGGAAGATCAGATGTGTTTGAATCTAAATTTGCAGGAGCTTCAGGTTTCTCCAAGTCATGGACTGTTTCGTCCAGTGATCCTTCAGTCTCACAAGAAGCCATATTTCATAGAGATGCACTATTCAAGGTAGCGGAAACATCTGAGAGGAAAACACAAGCTCTTTTAATGGTTTTTATGTATACTTAAAAAGAAAAAAAGATCTAATATTGCCATATTAAAGAGGACATGTTACTATGTCTATATGACTTTACAATTTGACTAGTTATTCTATATTACCCTGTGTTAACGTTTCAAAACAATTAGCATAAATTATCTATAAAAGGTTTGTATAAGAAACATCAATTATGATTCCCTCCCATTCTACCTTTGCACAGTGCACCTGTCACCAGCTTTTACCTGACGCCCCTATCTTGGGCTCTCTAGCTGTGAGAACCAGCTTATCATATTTAAGATGAGATCCCATGTTTCAAATTACAACAGGTTTGAGATTCTGTATGCAACAAAAGTGAAGATACCGGTAGGTAAAGACCTAGGGAGGCATTTATCTGTACACCAGTTACTGACGCAAAAGCACTGAAATAACTGCAATTTCTTGCAACCTGAACTAAATCGTGACTACATTTGCGGCTACACCATTTCCACACCAAAGTGGGCCCAGATGGGGCATTCCTGTCCTGTGCCTTCGTTCTAAGAACCTGCAAACAGGTTCAGACTATGCCAGGTGTGATATGGTGTAGTTTTACCCGGAGCGCATCCGTCTCACTGATACATCCAGGGCACAAGCGTCAAAGTATGATAGTTGGGATTGCAAGGGCACCTGCAAAACTGTGTTTATATTCTAAATATTAATGGTAGATGCTATAAAGTCAATTAACATTTAATAATATATACATTTCCCACAAATGTTCATATTGTACGGTTCATTCTTATGTCTGGGAACTCTATGTTGGATTTAGCTTTGAACCACCCACAAATAAGTGCGCCTTGACCTCACCTGGAACACAGGACAGGAATTTGGATGCACATTGTACACACTCATACAGTTTACACGTCTGACTATCAATATGTTGCCACCTCAGCGTCATCTATTCTCCTTGTTTTATATTCCTTCATGTGATGTCCCTGTATTATCATGCAGACACATAAGATACGTGCAGTGCAGATTGGAGTCTGAAACCCGTCTACCGAAAGAAATGGGTCACAGGACCAGGTCTATCCAGCGCCTTCACTACAACTGGGATCCGAAAATGATCTTTATTACTTCACAACAGAAGCTCGGGCTGAATGAGAAGAGAAAGTTAATAGAGGAATAACTTGTATTGTGAAGTTACTCTTTGGTCACCCTGTTACCCGTGACACAGCGCTGCCCCATGTACAGTGGCCGGGCACTGAGGTGTACCTGTGTCCGCTGCCGCTCTGTGCAGCAGCCAGCCGCAGTGCCAGCGTCAGATCACTGACTGCAGGGCAATGATGACATCTCACACCGACTCTTCTACAGCTCAACAAATCGTCGGACACGTCATTTCCTGTATTTTTTTTTTTTCCAAATTGAATGAGCTTTATTAAGTACAATCGCAGAGCACGCACAGAGGAGGCTACTAGAAGGAACAAGGGTTGGTCATGTCATCTGGGGTGCACAGAAGCAGGTCCTTCATAAGCTGTACATATGTACATACAGGAGCTGTGCTTTTCCTTATGTGTATTATGACCCCTGGATAATATAGCTATTAACCATTGATGGTTGTGTTCAGGGCCAGCTTCTTTCTAGTGTCCCGCTGTACACAGAGAATTGTGGGACAAGCAGGAGGTCCTCCAAAGATAATTCGGCCCCATCTACTCATTCTCCCTCTTCCTACAGTTCTAAGTAAAGACGTAAGTATCAAAATATGACTGAAAGCAGCATCTTTTAAGTGGCTTGGAACTGCAGAAAAATTCTTAGAGTCCTGTCTGGTGTGCTGGGGCGATGGGCCAAGTGCCCACAGAAAGTGCTCTGAGTGCCGCCTCTGGCACCCGTGCCATAGGTCCGCCACCACTGCCCTAGGCAGACAAAAGTAATACCCCCCACCCCCACCCCGCCTTCCCCATGCAGAAAACATTGTGGAACCACAGAAGATTCTATCCTAAAATGAAATTGCACCACCCTCTATTAACCCCTTCAGGATGTTGCCCTTTTTTGCCTTTTCATTTTTCACTCCCCACCTTCAAAAATCTATAACTTTTTTATTTTTCCATGTAAACTGTGTATGCGCTTGTTTTCTGCGTAACAAATTACACCTCGTGATGGTATTTAATATTCCATGCCGTGTACTGGGAAGCGGGAAAAAAATTCTCAATGCAGTGAAAATGATGAAAAAAACTACATTTGCACCATATTCTTGTGGGCTTGGATTTTATGGCTTTCACTGAGCGCCCATAATGACATGTCTACTTCTTTGGGTCAGTGCGATCATGGGGATACAAAATTTGCATAGGTTTTATAATGTTTTCATACATTTACAAAAATGAAAACCTCCTGTACAAAAAAAAAAATAAGCATTTTGCCATATTCTGGCGCTAATAACTTTTTCATATTTCAGTGTACTGAGCTTTTGGTTGGTGTCATTCTTGCAACTTTTGATTAAATGTCTAATGCCACCATTTTGAGGACTGTATGGTCTTTTGATCACTTTCTATAGAATTTTTTATATTTTTCAAAATGGGAAAAAAGTGACACCTTTGACTTTGGGTGCTATTTTCCGTTACGGAGTCAAACGCCAGGAAAAATAGTCATTATATTTTGATAGAGCGAGTGGACATTTTAGGACACGGTGATGCCTAATGTGTTCATGATTCTTACAATTTTTTTACTTTTATATGTGATCTAGGTAAAGGGGGGTGATTTAAACTTTTACTTTTTTTTTCATTTTTAAAAAAAAAACAAACATTTTACCATTTATTTCAGATCCCCCAGGGTACTTTAACCCTGCAGGCTCCGATTGCTAATACTATATACTGCAATACTACTGTATTGCAGTATATAGCAATATTACTGATGATTTCTAATAGCCTGCCGTCTACTGGCTATTAGAGATCATTGCACATGGCAAGCCTACGAGTCTCAATGAGACTGTAGACTGCCATGGCAACTGATCACGGCCCTCCGATGATGTGAAGGGGGGAGTGACGCCATGTAATGGTAAGTTAGGTGCCGCAGTCGAGTTCAACCACTGGCACTGATCGCGGTAGTTACAGGTGGGTGTCAGCTGTACACCCACTGTGTATGGAGAGAGCTCTCTCCATACACCCTTTGCAGCACCAGGACGAGATTGTTCGTCCTGGGGTGCGAAGATGTTAAAATTAATCTGAAGGGATCAAAGTAAAAAACATAAAAAAATGTATAAAAATACACACCGGCAGTAAACATACACAAACAAACAATACACAAGTAAAATTATCCGTGCAGTTAATTATCCGTGCAGTTAATCACTATACTGTACACACAAATATTTCCTTGCAGTCACTATATGGTACACACATATACAGTGCCTTGCAAAAGTATTCGTCCCCCTTTAACTTTTCTACCTTTCGCCACATTTCAGGCTTCAAACAAAGATATAAAATTGTAATTTTTTTTGGTGAAGAATCAACAAGTGAGACACAATTGTGAATTGTGAAGCGTTTTCAAAAACCCATGCATTTTTTAACGGATTGAAAACGCGTGACTCCACCCTTAGGCCCGCACATGTGGCGTTTTGAACTAGTTTTTGGGCCATTTTTAAGCAGTCCATTGAAAAACGCATACCGTTTTTGAAAATGCATCAATTTTTGACCGGTTTTACCAATTATCTTAATTAAAATGGGTCAAAACCAGATGCGTTTTCAAAAAACGCATGCGTTTTTTAACGGACTGCTTAAGAACGGCCCAAAAGCGGGTTCAAAACCCCACGTGTGTCGCCAACCTTCTGTGAACATGGTATGTGAAAACTGTTAAAAAGGCAACAGTGCAATCATTACAGTTTCGGTTCTGCTGCATATGGGGGAAGCAGGAAATCTGTGCATTATATATCAAAATGATGCATGGAGGTCCGCCCTTGGCAGTGTGATCGGTCCCTGATCACAGACTGACCATAGACCGTGAGAATCTGCCCTCGTACACATACATTATATTTTGTAAGTATTTGTAAATGGTAAACACTTCTATACACCTAATGCACCAACAACACATGTCACAGCTTAAAACCATGTGGAAGAACAGGGCATCAGAATGAAAAACGTTGGGGTCTGGTCCAATTGGACAGGAACCCTGGAAAAGGTTAATTCCAGGTCCTGAGATGGTAGATGGAACTACAAACCCGTTTCTGCCAGTCACACCTGTCTACCAGCCTCACTTCTGATCTGAAAAATCCCCTCTCCTCCACCCCTGTACTGTGTCTTTAGTGCACTAGTGCCTAGTGCAGGAGGATAAGCCTAGTTGCAGTTGTAATGCAGGTAAAGCAGAGCCAGGCTCTGAAGTCCTGTAGAAGAGGAAGTGTCCATCATAGATGTGGTGGAAGGGCAAGCAGTTTGGACCTAGGCAAATGACACTGAGTGTGGTCACTGTTTTGTATGCTCCTCTACATTGCCGCTTTGTAATCGACAGATGGCACAGGTTCACAATGAAAGTGTGTGATTTTTTTTTTCCCCCTAGAAGTTAGAATTGAGCCCCCAGACCATAGAGGTGGTGCTGTAAGCAATTGCCTACCTCTTATCCCAGCCCAGGTTGGGTGTATTCACTGTGTATTCACCAAGAATCACCTGGTTTTATTTCTTTGCCAATGGAGGCTCACTTGTATGCAAAGTGTGTGAGCTAAAGTAAACTGTAATGTTTGGCGCGCAGTATTTGGATCAACATTTACTGGTCTCACCTAGCTTAAAGAGGTCTCAACTGGACACACGTTGAATTTAATTAATCTACTATATACATACATACACTCACCGGCCACTTTATTAGGTACACCATGCTAGTAACGGGTTGGACCCCCTTTTGCCTCAGAACTGCCTCAATTCTTCGTGGCATAGATTCAACAAGGTGCTGGAAGTATTCCTCAGAATTTTGGTCCATATTGACATGATGGCATCAACAGTTGCCGCAGATCTGTTGGGCTGCACATCCTGATGCGAATCTCCCGTTCCACCACATCCCAAAGATGCTCTATTGGATTGAGATGTGGTGACTGTGGAGGCCATTTGAGTACAGTAACTCATTGTCATGTTCAAGAAACCAGTCTGAGATGATTCCAGCTTTATGACAGTGGCGCATTATCCTGCTGAAAGTAGCCATCAGATGTTGGGTACATTGTGGTCATAAAGGGATGGACAGGTCAGCAACAATACTCATGGTAGGCTGTGGCGTTGCAACGATGCTCAATTGGTACCAAGGGGCCCAAAAGTGCCAAGAAATATTCCCCACACCATGACACCCCCACCACCAGCCTGAACCGTTGATACAAGGCAGGATGGATCCATGCTTTCATGTTGTGGACGCCAAATTCTGATCCCACCATCACTCAATGGGGGGGGGGTGGGGGGGGGGGGGGGGGGGGGGGGGGGGGGGGGGGGGGGGGGGGGGGGGGGGGGGGGTGGGGGGGGGAGGGGGGGGGAGGGGGGGGGGGGGCGGGGGGGGGGGGGGGGGGGGGGATGTCGGCCGCAGAAATCGAGACTCATCAGACCAGGCAACGTTTTTCCAATCTTCCACTGTCCAATTTCGATGAGCTTGTGCAAATTGTAGCCTCAGTTTCCTGTTCTTAGCTGAAAGGAATGGCACCCGGTGTGGTCTTCTGCTGCTGTAGCCCATCTGCCTCCAAGTTCGACGTACTGTGCGTTCAGAGATGTTCTTCTGCCTACCTTGGTTGTAACGGGTGGCGATTTGAGTCACTGTTGCCTTTCTATCAGCTCGAACCAGTCTGCCTATTCTCCTCTGACCTCTGGCATCAACAAGGCATTTCCGCCCACAGAACTGCCGCTCACTGGATGTTTTTTTCTTTTTCGGACCATTCTCTGTAAACCCTAGAGATGGTTGTGCGTGAAAATCCCAGTAGATCAGCAGTCTCTGAAATACTCTGACCAGCCCTTCTGGCACCAACAACCATGCCACGTTCAAAGGCACTCAAATCACCTTTCTTCCCCATACTGATGCTCGGTTTGAACTGCAGGAGATTGTCTTGACCATGTCTACATGCCTAAATGCACTGAGTTGCAGCCATGTGATTGGCTGATTAGAAATTAAGTGTTAACGAGCAGTTGGACAGGTGTACCTAATAAAGTGGCCGGTGAGTGTATATATACATACACACACATTTATTCATTTAGATGTTTTAAAAAACAAAAAAAAAAACCCTGTGAGATGATAATTTACCATAAATGTAGCCATTGTGTTCCTTAGAAACCAGATTGTTGTCTTTGGATGTGACCTGACATGCGGTGACCTGACATGCTCTATCGATTCCTGCCGGACCACCTTAATTTTGCATTTATTACCACAGAACGTCTTTAGGACTTGCAGTAACTTCTGCCCATTTCATATGCAAAAACAATTAGTTTCTTTGTGTCAGTAATGTGACCCAACTCCTCACATGATGGTGTTACCTAACATTTATCATAACCAGTGCAGTTTTACTGGGGAGTGTGCAGAGTGCACCAGATTAATCAAAACTGACGGACAGTCTTTATTAATCTGGTGCCCTCTGCTCTGATCTGGAAGTGTGCACCTATTTTTGTGCACTTTGTTCATGCTGCAGAATTGTGGTGCATGTCACTAATAAATGTGGCGCAAACTTTGACTAAGCACTAACATGCAGCTCTAGGTGCACATTTTTCTGTCTTGTCGGACACAGTGCAGCTGAAACACAAAACTGGGTAGACACTTTATCAATACATGTGCACGCAGTCTGCACTTTCTATTCAGTACAAGTAAATCAGACAAACTGGTGCAAACGTGTTAATGATTGTGGGCCAATGTGTGACAACCGTTTTTTTTTTATTTACAGCCCCATACACTTCCCTTCACTAACCCCAACTCATTGCATCCTAAGGGTGATGTCAGACGTTGCGCTTTGTCTGCGCTTGCAAATGCAAACAAAGCTGCGCCCACCGGGGCGGGCCTCGTCCCAGTCGCATTAGCGTTTCTATGGAAACGCCTGCAATCGGGAACGAGACGCCGGTGTTTTGCGTTAATTTAACGTGACGTGTGGCATGACCCTTTGTATCTCAAAGCCCAGTGGAATATTTCTGTAATTTCAAACCCTACAACAATAACACAAAACCCACTATGATCGGTCAAAGGGATTGAAAATGAAGACAGATTACAGGCACTATAATTTCAAGGCTGAATTCCATTTTTCTTTTTTTTTTTTTTTAAATTTAACCCACAAAGTTTTGTTTTTTCGCTTCTCATATTCCAACTGAAGACCAGAAACAAATCTTCAGTGTAAATGGGGCTGTTGTGTTACCAAATAGATATCCTATGACAATACTGCCTTTTCTGTGCTTTAATGCAATTCCAACCCATTGAAGGTTTTTTTTTTTTTTAATTTATTTTACATGTTATTTCATGAAGGACACCTGTCATCAGGTCTCTGTAACTAATGCCGTCACTACTTCCTGTTGGATACACTCACAAGGATTCCATCCCAGCCTTTATCTAGTCAATTCATACATTAATTATTCCAAAATCATATTTTATTATGTAAATGAGGCTGGGCACATGGAGAGAGAAAGTGTCACCCTTGTTACCCCTCCCCCTTGTGTCTGTGTGTAATGTACAGTAAAGCATTGCTAGTGTCTGCTTTATCTGCTGACATGCTTTGGAATATCTCATACACATACACACTGCAGGGGCATGGCCTCCAGCACCAGGAGTGTCACATCATTATACAGGCGGTCATTCGTGTATAGGAGTATCTCATACACACATAGGCTGCAGGGGGCGTGGCTACCAGCACCAGGAATCTCACATCATTATAAAGGCTGTCAGTCAAGCACTGGGTTGTGGCTGTGCCTCCCACTCATGAATATGCTGGACAGCTGAATATAATGATTAATTGGACCTCTCTCGGGTCATTTGCATACAGCTTTAATACCTGATTGCTCAAGTTTACATGCATGTAGAGGACCTATGAAGGGATAGGGGCAACGATTTCTAATGGCAGTTTATGAAAATATATTAGTATTGGTAATTTGTCTAACATGTTCTCTTTAATTAAAAGAATAACATGGTTGGACTATACATAAGAAGAGTGAAGAATAGAATACATAGACAATAATATAGTACATTGCTCGTGTCCCCTGCAACGGCAGGGCGCGGGGAGAGGAGGAGGTGAGCGCTGCTCACCCCTGCCCCTCTCCATAGGAACATGTGGCGCACAGCGCCGTACTACAGAGAAAGATAGGACATGTCCTATATTTCTACGGGGTATGGTGCTGCACGTGCGCGGCACCGTAACACTCTCGTTGGGCGCCGTGTGCCCATTGCCGTCTATGGGGGACGTATATCTGCCGTATATACGTCCCCCATAAGGCAGTGTGAATGTAGCCTAATAATCACTTCCTGGTATGGTTGACAATGAAAACCCATTCCCCTCACCTACCCCCCGCAATCTATAGAGGTAATATTACACTGAAACTTTATTCACGTCAAGTTTTGTGGCACTTCTACTTTGATGTGATTGAATGTTTTACTTGCTTGATACTCAAAATCCTTTTTTTCTTACTATTGCATATGTGTTACTTGTGTTCACCTGTATTTTTAGTGGAGTACCCCCTATTAAAAGGTTATGCAATTCATATATTCCTTTAAGTCACAAAGTTTAATGCGTTCCTGGTGTAAAGAGTTTCAAGTTTGTGTTCTTGGTGTAATATTATATATATACAGTTGCTTCCACTGCAATGAATCGGATGCAGATGCTGCGCTTGTTTTTTCTCAAATCAAAATCTAGTATGGCATATTGTCGCTATACCCTATTCTAATGCATACAACACAGATATGTTTATACTTTCTCAATTTATTTATAAAATGCACGATAAGAGATCTAAAAACACAAGCATAAATTGGGTTCCCTATGTCAGAGAAGATTTTTTTCATTAATGTGGAAAGGAGGTAATTATGAGCATATTTGTCATTATTAAAGAATCTCATGAATGTGAAGTCTGATTAAAATAAAACAGATCTCACTACCTGGCAGGGATTCCACCAGTAGGGGAGATGAGTTGTTCATGATCGAAGCGTTGGTAGGGAGAAATAAATCAAATGCTATAGAAAAAGGTTAAAATCACTTTATAATAAAAGTATTTTGCTGTACTATGATAATGCAAATAGTATACAGCCTGTAGAGTACAAGCTGTAGATCGAATGGCATCACCTTAGCAAGGCTTTGTTAAGCAGAGACTTTGCTTGAATTTATAATAAAAATACATTTTCAAAAATAAAGACAAGTGATACAAATATGTTCAAACTTCTCTCCTTTACAAACACCAAGATAAAAATAGGTTTCATTTAATTATGTGTGCTCGTATTTTCATTTGGCAAAAGTAAATCCCTACAAGATTATAAAAATCAAACTTTTCAACATAAAAAAAAGGTTGCACAATGTTTAAAAAAAAACAAAAAAAAAAAAAAAACACAATTTGATGTTTAACATAACACCCAAGTTATATCACATCATGCTCTAGAAGCTCACTCTCCTGGATGTTTTAATACCCTTGGTGTCTTTGACAGTTGAAAAAACAAGAAGTTTTAAGAAAACAAAAAACTCTGTATTAGTCAATCAATGGCTTACCATATTTTTCAGAATATAAGACGCACCCCTTATATCCCTGTTGATCGCACAAAAGCACAGCACACACAGCTCTGCTACATCCATAGATTAACACACACAGCTCAGCTAAAACACTCTGCACTGATATACACAGTGGGCACTGCACTACATACCTAAATGCATATACACACACACAAACACACACACACAGGGCACTGCTATACACAAACACACACAAAGCTCTGCTATACACAAACACACACAAAGCTCTGCTATACACACTGGGAACTACTATACATATAAACAGACATGCAGACCCGCTATACACAAACATAAGGAGCACACTGGACCCATTATACACAAACACACAAGGAATACACTGGGCACTGCTATACATATACACACACAGCTATGCGATATACATATAAGGAACCCACTGGGAACTAATCTACACATGAATACACACACACACACCCTCCTCTTCTTCTTACCCTGTCCCAGCACAGCATGTCTCCATTCTCAGCAGTGTCAGTACCTGCGGTGATGTAGGAAGCATGTGATCAGTCAGGACACCTGGCAGAAGAAGAGAGCAGTGCAGAGGCTCTACTCTCAGGGAGATGGGGTGCAGCGCTATGTCAGGAGGGTCTGGCAGTGCTGGATCCTCCAGACCTTAAATCTATAAGATGCAGGCACTTTTTAGCAAGATTTTTTTCTTGCTGAAAAGTGTGTCTTATAGTCCGAAAAATATGGTAATTGACACACACAAAGATCAAAATGATAAATTATGAGATCTGCTTGAATAGCTTTGTATACTGTAAAGCTTCGGACAATATTATGATTTAGCATAAAAAAAAAAAAAAAGAAAGGTAAATTTTACCAGACATTGGTGGCATGAAAATTTGTATTTTTTCAGAAACTTCACAAATAAAAAGACCCCTGTGGCTTTGTTAGGATAAACTGAATTATGACATTGAAATGAAACTGATTTTATTCAGGGATTATCAGTGGTTACAATATTTTTCCACATAACTAGATTACCCCTCTATCCACTTAGTGGACATTTTGAATTCAAGACTAACAAGTCCAATTTCAATATTTACAAGAATTTCACTACATTGGTAAAGTTTCAAAGAGGATCTGTCAGGGTGATTTGGGACACTTAATCACCCACATGTCCTTATGGACTGGTGGTTTAATGTCCCAAATCAACATTTAGAAAGTATGTGCCAACAATTAAATAAATAAAAAAAAAAAAAAAACACTTCATACTTGCCTTGTTTAGCTCCTGGCGCATGCCTGCTAACTACACCTCTGCTTCACTGTGAAAGCACTGCGGGTACAGTGCTTGCACAAAGGAAACTGAGGTGCACTGCTCTGGCTTAATTATTGCACAGGCACACAGAGCACCAGAGATGGGTCCAATGCGCCTAAGTGGACACAGCTCTATGCGAGTAAAAAGGTTTTTTTTTTTTAAATAGCGGGCAGACGGTGGGTGGTTTGTGTCACAAATCGCCCTGACAGGGATTTTTCCTTATCCACATGAATGTATTTAGTCAGTAAAATACAGACACTGTGTTCACCATATTTCCCAGACCAAACACAGTGCAGGTAGCACAATTTGCATTCTCATCTTTGGTGCTGTGAGTCACTGCAATACCAGGTTTTCTGTACATCATAGTAGTCCTATGGGACTACTATAGTGTTGCAAGTCCTGCTCCCTGCATTTCGCCACGTCTGAACACACAGTCCGTATGTCACAGACCAATAAGGTTTGTCTATTAAGGCCTTGGGTCTGCTTTGGCACGTATGAGCATAGACCTCTTGACTTGAAAAATAATAATATAATAACCTGGAGACCGCTGAAAGAGTTGTGAAGTTCTACACAGTTAAACATTTGTTTAGTTTAAATAATGTCTTTTTAAATCATGAAAATAGAGGAACACGGTTACAAAACAAAACTCAGCGCAACCACACAGTATTCAGCTGGGTTTGGTTCTTGATACTGGTGTCCATTTTAAGAACTTCTCTGATGGCCATTGTCGCATATGTAGATGGAGGCAGTGAGAATTCCATCTTCAATGCTCTGTATTTTCCTTCTGTAGGTAAAATAATAAAAAAGACAAAACAGAAGATGTTAACCCCTTGTGCCCCTACAGGTGGTTACAGATTTGTAAGATTTCAAGAGTGATTTCTCATGAAACATTGTACTTCAAAATTGTTTAATTTTGGCACGGAGTAGATGTAACTGTGTACCAGCATCCCTCTGGCACATGATATGGGCCTGCCAAGCAGGGCCGGTTCTAGACGAAGTGGGGACCTGGGCAAAACTAAAAGTGGGGCCCCAAAATAAAACTATTTTATGACCAGTCACACTCAGTAAGAGGCTCCCTTTAGTGTGTTAAAACAATCTGTAATATGGGAGAATTTTATAGGAGATAGATAGAGGATAGGGAGATTGATGGGCAGCACCGTGGCTCAGTGGTTAGCACTACAGCCTTGCAGCGCTGGTCAACATCTGCAAAGAGTTTGTATGTTCTCTCTGTTTGTGTGGGTTTCATCCGGGTCCTCTAGTTTCCTCCCACACTCCAAAAAATTACTGGTAGGTTGAATAGATTGTGAGTCCCATTTGGTACAGGAACTGATCTGGCAAGCTCTGTGCAGCGCTGCGTCATCTGTGTGCGCTATATACATAAAGAATTATTAATTAGAATTATTATGATAGAAGATAAATATGAAAGATGATAGAGATTTCTAGACGTAGAATATAAAGTAGATGATATATCCAGGAGATAGATATGAGAGATAAATACAGTAGAAGGGAAATAGAAGATTGATAAATACAGAAAAAGTGAGATATATAAATGGTCAAATAATATGAGATAGATGATAAGCATCTTCACCCGGGAATTCAACCAAGGGGTATTAACCCTTTCGCCGCCAGGCATTTCTGGATATTTTGTTGCATTATTGACCAGAGCAATTTTTACAATTTTGACTTTTAAAAATAAAATCAAAATTACAGCAAAAAGAATAAAAGTAAACTCAACGAACCACAGATTTTCTGTAAGCAGACACTTGCCCCATTTTCAAAATTGTATTAAAGAGTTTATAGACATTGGCGCCTTCATGCAATTTTGATTCAAACTGAAACATTTTATAAAAAATATTTAAAATTTGACTTTGATGGCAAAAAATGTGCTCCAAACCGAGAATATTTACCTTCACATCTCCTAAATGTAATAAATGAATATGTGTAGAGTTCACAAATGTCCCATATAGATATGTTCACATAAATAAATCCACATAATATCACTAACACTGTAATAACTAGATATCTACTTATGAAATAAAAGGCAATAAGAGAGAAAGTGTGCTCTTAGATAGTTCTGCATAGAGAAGGGTTAAAAACATGAATATTAGTTGATATTATCCCTTCTCAAAATGCAGTAACACATAAAGTGAATATTTCCATTATCTGTGAGGTGCAGCAGCTCCTGTGTGCAGCAAATGCTCCCTGCAGCCTGAGGCTAAGAATCTGGAGGGGGAGTTACATTTCGGAGAGCTGTATCTGTGGCTCTGTGATACATAGAAGCTCACTTTTTTTTTTCCTATGGAAGAAGAGAATCTCTTCTTTTAAAATTTATGTTTCTAAGTGTCAGAGATATTAACTGTTAAACTGCCGTGAGGAGTGATTTTTATATCTAAAAATGTCACCTGATTTTCTCACTTTAAACCTGAATATCTCTGGATCCATAGCACCTAGAAACAAAATTCAAGATGCATTTGAAAGAAGAGATTCTCCACTTTCAGGGGCCCTGGGCAATTGCCCACTTTGCCTACCCATAGCGCCGGCCCTGCTGCCAAGAGACACGATTGAACCAACAATATGCTTATTCGGGCTCCTAAATGAGGTACTTTGGCCACTAGGATCTTCCTTCATGAGGTGCTATTTAAAGGAAACCTACCACTTCCAATCGTTCTTCTAAGCGGCAAATGCCGGTAAGGGTGAGATGGTGCCGTCGTTTATTTTCGTTATGTTTTTAAACAGATGTAAAGCGTTTAAACGCTTTAGTAATCTTTATATACGAAGTAGACCACTTCCTATTCAGGCGCACGCGCGGTCGCACACATGGTGCGCCGAGCGCGTACCATGGTGCGGTGAAGTCCGCAAGAGGTGTTTGATGTAACATACATGTAGTCTTGTAGGATTAGATGGACGCCCGTGTGTGCACCACTCTGTTTATTTTTTTTTAAGTTATTTCCGTGCACAACTAGCATATGTACGCAGTTTGTATTTGAGGGCACTAAAAATGTACATGTAAGCAATGCCATTGTGAAGTAACTCTTGTATGTGCCAATTTTCTCTTCTGTTTAATAAAAGTTTAAAGAAAATAGGTGTTCTTTTTAAGGACTTATTTTGGAGTGTGTAACTTTACCATTAGAATTTTAATTAAAAAAAATATTTTCTTTCAAGCATGTTTTTCAGGGATTTTCACTGTGCGTTCACTGTGCAGGTCAATGATGATAACGATTCTGTTTTATTATACAGATTGTTACGGAGGCAGCAATACCAAACAAGTGGGGTTTTTATACTTTATTATGTGTTTGTATGGGGATGTGCAATTTGAGGGGCTTATGTTTTAATAACATTTAAGCTTATTTTGTTTTAGTTTATACAAACTTAGACTTGAACCAGCGATGCTCTGATCGCCTGTTCATGTCCAAGACATTGCACTACATTACAAAATGTATTGTAATGCAGTGAGGAGGAGGAAGGGTAGCTTGACTAGATACTGCAGCTCTCCTGCCTCCATGACGGGAACAGGGGACAAGGAATTGGAGAGTAAAAAAACATTTCTGAAGTTCTTCTATCGAAGCCCAGCTTTTATTCTCTAAATTAACTGTTCATAGAGTGTTGTTATTGTATAGGAGCTATGTAATGTAGTAAAAACACAACCATTCATACACAAGCTGCTACAGAAAGGTAACCAGAATCTGTGTACTGACCTGTATTGAAGACTGGCAATGGTTTTCCTTCTAGCATCTCTATATCAGTTCTAACAAGAGGGATCTTTGTTTCATCATATGCAACTACTTCCCTGCATGAAACAATAGAATTTATATTTAAGAACAGTCCAAAGAATGATTTCAGCAAGGTCAGAAACCTCAGCAACCATATAAAACAAACAATACCGTTTTTAACTCTTTCAGGACCTGGCCCTTTTTTGTTTTTTAATTTTCATTTTTCACTCCCCATGAACAAAAATCCATAACTTTTTTATTTTTCCATGTACAGAGCTGTGTGACAACTTGTTTTCTGTGTAACAAATTACACTTCATAGAGATGGTATTTATTATTCCATGCCGTGTACTGGGAAGCGGGAAAAAAATTCCAAATGCAGTGAAATTGGTAAAAAACCGCATTTGTGCCGTTCTCTTGTGGGCTTGGATCTTATGGATTTCGCTGTGCACCCCAAATGACATGTCTACTTTATTCTTTGGGTCGGTGCGATTATGGGGATACCAAATTTGTATAGGTTTTATAATGTTTTCATACATTTAAAAAAATGTAAAACCTCCTGTACAAAAATTTTTTGGGGGATTTTGACATCTTCTGGCGCTAATAACTTTTTTAAACTTTGGTGTACAGAGCTGTGGGTGGTGTCGTTTTTTGCGGATTTTGATGACGTTTACAATGTTATCAATTTTAGGACTGTTCGACCTTGTGATCACTTTTTATAGAATTTTTTTTTTTTAAATGACAAAAAAGTGCCATTTTCGACTTTGGGCGCAATTTTCCGTTACGGGATTAAACACAGTGAAAAAATGTTATCATATTTTGATAGATCGGGCATTTTCGGACGCGGCGATGCCTAATGTGTTTATGATTTTTACTGTTTATTTATATCAGTTCTAGGGAAAGGGGGGTGATTTGAGTTTAGGGTTTTTTATTATTTTTATTTTTACTATTTTTCAGACTCCCTAGGGTACTTTATCCCTAGGTTGTCTGTACGATCCTATCATATACTGCCATACCACAGTTTGGCAGTATATGGGGGATTTTACTCCTCATACATTACAATGTGCTGATAGCACATTGTAATGCATGGGTTAATCCGAAGTAGAGACCCGAGGCTACCATGGCGACGGATCGCCGCTCCCCGTTGACGTCACGGGGAGCGGCGATCCTCGAAAAGATGGGCTCCATCCTTTTGAAACCGCCGTCAGCGATCAGCGGGAAAACACCCGCGATCAGTGCTGGCACCAATCGCGGGTGTTACCGGTAAGCCTTTGCTGCAATATGCAACAAAGATTTACCGGCTATGGAGAGGGCTCAGCGCATGAGCCCTCTCCATGCACCCGCGGCCGACCCGTGACGTGCTATTACGTCACAGGTCGTGAAAGGGTTAATAGTCTAACCATGAAGGGGAAAAAAAAAACTTTGCATAAATTAGAAGTTCAAGTGTATCATATCTTATCATAGCAAAGAGATTCTCCACCTGTTCTTACTTTCTTTTCAAGTCAGTCAATTCTGGCTATACCTCAAAAGAAACAATTTTTGTTATACCAGGTTCACAATACATACCAGCTAACATCTTGGGGGTGTATTAATAGTTTTCTGTATGCTCCAGCCAAAGAGTAATCTTTGACTCTATGTCTCATGTTTTTAATATCCAGTTTGTCAACAGCAAGCATTTCTTCATAAGCTGCAGCAACTATACCAAAAACAAAAGGATATGGACAGTTATATATATAACACAAAGACAAGATCAGGTATTAAGGCATGAATCCAACCAGAATTTTAATGGGAGAATGATTATTTTTTGACACATGTAAACAGAAATATTTGACAGATATAACTCTGTATTTTTGTCCAATAAAGCATAGGTGAGCTGTACAATTTATGGCCAGGAGGCCTGTGTGGGTCTTTATAAAGACCCTCCACATGCTGCAATAATTTTACCTATAAAAAAAAATAAATTATTGTGGCAGGTTCAAGCCAGGGAATTTAACATTGAACTGATAAAACCCAGGATATTTCACATGGATTCTGCCCTGTCCCCAGCTTATCATAGCAGATTTGACAACTAGGTGAAATCTTTTTACCTTGTTATTGCTGCACATAAAAAATTATGTTACCCATACCAGTCTGGGAAGATAAATTTAAAAAAAACACAACTTCAAAAGAGATATGGCCCATTTTCACTGCAGGAGGAATAAATCAGGAAATTCACAATGAAAAATTCTTACAAAACCTGCTCCAAAATTTTTATTTCGAAAGGAATGCAAGCATGTCCTATAGTAAGCAAATCAGAAGATGTGATACGTCCTCTTTACAGGGAAGATGTCAGCAGATGTGAGCACTCTAGACTGCATACACCATTGAACTATGCAAATAAGTTTTTCAGGATGGGACAAGGAAAACATGACCATGGAAAGGAACCATTTAGGTATAAGGCCAATGCTTTTCAATCATAGTTTTAAATGAAGCCTTTATTTTGAGTGGGTTGATTTGTATGACAGGTTCTCTTTAAGAAGAAGAAAAAAAAAAAACCTGCTGTGGGCAAACATCACTGACCGGAAGAGCATACAGTCCTTGTAGTATTTGTTACTTTTATAGTAGTTTTCACCTTTAACTGTGGATAACAGCACATATACTACTGGGACACATGGCTCTAAAAAAAATGTTAATTTAAAAAAATCCTGCCTTTTTAGAATATGTCACAGTTATGAAGGAGTTTTTTTTTTTTAAACTCACGTTTGTGCTTTGGATATATGACATCAAACCCTGGTAGTGGCATCACAACGTCGTGAATGGTGTAATTGTGAATATTACTTTCATCAATTACAATTGCAGTTGCTGAAAATAGAAAAATAAATTATAAGAAAGGAGAAGAAAAACAAAAATATTCCAAACATTTCAAACTGAAAGTTTGATTGAGGGGTGTATTCCCCATTGGTGTAATTGCAAATTAAAGTGCAACTGATGTTTCATGCAAACTTTTGTGCAAGTACATTTGTAACAAAATAGTTTTCCGAGCATTACATAACTTGTAGCTCCATCTGTTTTCAGTTTTACCTGAACTCAGATGCAGGATAGGTGGAGATTGGCTGCTATGTTCTCCAATACAATAATGCAGGGAAGAGGATATCCTGCTTTTGCGGTCACACGCCACTACTCTGTTGACATGCAATTATTTTTTTAAATCTGTTGTGAGAGTGGGGCCAGGGACGCCCCAACCCTTTGTAATTCCAGCGTTCTGAATATCAGAGCAGATAGTATTGTTTTTTTTATATTTTATCATTTAGTTGGACATGCAGCATGTGTATATAGGTCAATGTAGACATACAAGCTGACCCATACATTCCGAAAAAAAAAAAAAAAATCTGTTTAAATACCTCCTTTGAGCACAAGGTCCCCTGGAACAACTTTAAGTCCATATTCCTCAATTCTTCTGCTAACCATGTTGTTCCATACATAACTCTGATAACTGTGTATATACATTAGTCGGTTGTTCCTGGGAATCTAAATAAAAATTGTAAAATTAACGAGATTTATTTCATTCTACTCCACATGGTTATATTTTATTACAATATTTTGTTATAAAGTTGTTTGTAATACTTTGTCACCAAGAATTGCTTGATCTTTGAGACCCAACATTTGAGTTCTTTGATTCCATACTATACAATATTTACTAGCCAGTAAAATTTATGTTAAGGGCAATATCAGAAGTTATACCTTGCACATAGGACTCTTAAAAGGAAATTACCACCAGGATGAAAGATTGTAAACCAATCACACTTGCATGCTGGTATGCGCACCCTCTGGCAGGATCTGCTCTTTATCTTCTTGTGACCTTGTTATTAAAAAACAAAAAGGCTTTGCAAACTATGCAAATGAGCCTGAGGGGCTCCAGGCTCTGTTAACATCTATGTATCCTGGACCCCCTCAGGTTCATTTGCATAATTTATAAAGCCTTTTTAGTAAAAACAAGGTCTTAAGAAGCTAATACAAGAGTGGATCCTGCCAGATATATATCCAATTGAACCAATTCCGACCCAGCTCTAGATCGGAGCCGAGTCTGCATTGGGATACACCGGGTTCCGGCTCTAACTAATAGCCTACAAAAGAGGCCAACGAGTAAACTAAAATCCTGGCAGCTGCAGGTGCCACCTTCTCTTCTGTGCCTCACTGTGTGTCCATAAAACAGTTAACTGGCCACATGTGGGAGAGGGGGGGGGTTGTCTCTGTACTCAGGAGGAATTGCATAACAAATTGTATGAGGAGTTTTCCCCTTTTATCTTTTGGAAATGTGTAAATTTTAAGGCTAACTAAACGTATAACCGTCAAAATTTGACCATTCTAAATTTCACCTCCATTTTGATTTTATTACTATGAAGATCAAGGGGTTAACAATCTTCCTAATAGCGGTTTCTGATAGTTTGAGGGGTGCAGATTTGAAAATGGGTTGTTGATGTTGTACATTTAAAATTTCATTACCAACAGTAATTATCCCCAAAATAGTCAATTCTGAAAATACGGAAAACAGATATTCGATTTGTAAGCGGTGGGACATCAAAATAAGTTACAAGACATTTCAAAAATTAGGAAAACATATCAGACATACAGGAAATGTTATTCTGCCCCCAGTAGCATACAGCCTGCCCCCAAGTAGCATACAGCCTGCCCCCGCCTAGTATGACGTCAGCAGCGGTGCGTCATACTATGAACATGGCGGCGCCCAGCACGACGTTACAGAAGACGGGTGCTGAAGCAAGAAGAGGAGCCGGGAAGACAGAAGACGAGCCGCGCGGACATCGGGGGAGCAGCGCTGCGCATCGGGGCCACCGGAGGGTGAGTATATAAGTTTATTATTTTTTAAGTCCAGTATTGACTTGTGTATAAGCAGAGGGGATGTTTTTCAGCACATTTTTTTATGCTGAAAAACTCGGCTTATACACGAGTATATACGGTAACACAAAACTTATCAGCCAAAATTTAACACTAAAATGAAGTACAAAATGTTCAGCTCAAACAAGCAAACAAACAATCTCATAATCCCTTTGATAAGTAATAGTGTTCAAAAGTTATAACCATATAAAGCGACGCAAGTCAGAATCCAAAAAATGGGGCCGATTCTTAAGCTACAAGCGGTTAAACAGGGCTATAATCATATTCCATTAACTTTAATGACAGCTTTATTCTCCTTTTTTCTAGTAACAACTCTGATAAAACAGTGTTTAGCTTGAGGAATTAATAACCATTCACTGTTTCACATTATTACCCGATCTTTATTGCAGGGGGTGCTTTCTCAAATATTTTTACAATCCATGAACTGCATAAATTAACAAAAACAAAAACAAAAAAAAACAAAAAAAAAAAAACAACATGCTGAATGCTACCAAATATATTCATAGAACAAAATGAAAACCTCCTTGCTGAAATTTTTTTTAAATCTACAACCTGCTAGTGTATGATAATACTCACTATGCCAAAGGCGGTCACAATGTTTTTAAGGCCATACTTTGAAAGTCCACGAAGTAGCTGGCCTTCTACACACCGTTTAACAGGTAATTTTCGCAAAGCAGCATCTGGATCCTTTGTCTTAGCCCATTCTTCTCTGCACTCCACCAGATATCCCTTTTCAGCTACAAGTACACAGTTCATAATGAGGAGGTTGTGGATCTTTACACAGAAATACCCTTAAAGCAATCTTGACATAAATGTATTTTTCACTTCAAATAAAAAAATGTCTATATTATTTCACTCACCTTGTAACAGTATTATCTAAAGCCACTACCGCAGTAGCAGAGAAGTGGGCTGAGCCTGAATTTTTCCTCATCTTTGCCCTAGAGCGGAGCCAACTACATACTGTCCTCATTTCCCCTGTGATTTCTGATGAAGGAGCTCAGCAGATAATCCAATGAGAATTTAAAAGAAAACTCCAATCCTTACATATGCAATCTATATAGTATACAGGCAGTCCCCGGGATACATACAAGATAGGGTCTGTAGGTTTGTTCTTAAGTTGAATTTGTATGCAAGTCGGAACTGTATATTTTATCATTGTAATCCCAGCCAGAACTTTTTTGGTCTCTGTGACAATTGGATTTTAAAAATGTTGGGTTGTCATAAGAATCAGGATTAACACTAAAGTTTCATTACAGACACCTGTGATAACTGTTACAGCTGATTATTGTAGCCTAGGACTAAACTACAATAAATTACCAATATCCAGAGGTCCGTTTGTAACTAGGGGTCGTATGCAAGTCGAGTGTTCTTAAGTAGGGGACCGCCTGTATAAGCTTTTTGACTGGCATGGATTGGAAACCGGGTGTTCCTGCTTCATCCCTATGTACTACAGGTTTTTATGTAGAATTAAGTTTTGCCCGTCTGCCACGCTGCCCAATGGATACATGAAAAGGCGTATTCCTATGCTAAAGTTGTTCTAAACTGTTACAGAAGGGCAGATGGGGGAACATGGGAGCCCCTCTTCCACTAGATTTTGCAAGGGACTTCTGCAAAGAGCAGCAGCCCCTTTCATAAAGCGTTTACAGTATCCCGCGCATT